>OW121744.1:17000393-17563791 GCA_933228675.1 Stomorhina lunata
GTTTAACACGAAAATTTTAAGTCAATTTGTATACTTCTTATATAGGGTTCCAATTCCTCTAATTCACTTTTTTTGTAACAGCTCTAGTTTTCGAGATATACATTTTTTTTAAATTTTTTTTAACATAAGTGGCAGTTTTACCTACTTAGTAAAAAGAAACAATCAAAATTTAGCTACAATATTACTTTCATGCTGCCCCAACATAATATTTACTCCACCTAGTAGTTTTGGAGATATAGCTAAATATATAAAAAAAAAACATTTTTTTTTTAATTTTTTGTTTCTCAAAAATTCATAAAAATATACAGATAATAGCAAATGTTCCAATATTTTTCTATAGCCATATAGGCTGATATGTCCTGCATAAAATGCAATATTTCCTACTTAAATGGACACAACAGTTTTGATTTTATTATAAATTTTGTGAAACTACATCGTAGTTTTTGTATGTTGTTTTCCAAAAAATTAATAAAATTAAACTTTTTGTTGTATGTATTTTCTGTTAATGATAAAGACTTACTTTATTTTGAATAAGACCTATAGTTGTGGTTGGATTTTAACAATATATAGCTTGCTATATGCACAGCATATTTTTCTATATGATAAAAGGAAAATAATAGAAATTTGTCTTTCTTCTCTATTTTTTTATGAATTTTTGAAAAAAAATTTCTATAGAAAAATTTTTAATAAAAATATTTCTATAGAAAAATTTTTAATAAAAATATTTTTATAGAAAAATTTTTGATAAAAATTTTCTATGAAAAAAATTTTCTATAGAAAAGTTTTTGATAAAAAAATTTTCTATATAAAAATTTTTGATAACAATTTTTAATAAAAAAATTTTTTATAGAAAAATTTTTGATAAAAATTTTTAATGAAAAATTTTTGATAAAAATTTTTAATGAAAAATTGTTGATAAAAGTTTTTAATGAAAAATTTTTGATAAAAATTTTTAATGAAAAATTTTTGATAAAAATTTTTAATGAAAAATTTTTGATAAAAATGTTTAATAAAAAAATCTTCTAAAAAATTTTTGATAATAAAAAATCTGATAAAAAAATTTTTGATAAAAAAATTTTCCACAGGTACATTTTTTATCGAAATATTTTTGATAAAAAAAATTTTCAATCAAAAAATCTTCTATAGAAAAATTTTTGATAAAAATTTTTAATCATTTTTTTTTTTGTTTTTGTTGATAAACAAATTTTCTATAGAAAAATTTTTTTATAAAAATTTTTAATAAAAAAATTTTCAACAAAAAAATTTTTAATAAAAAAATTTTTAATAAAAAAAATTTTCAATAAAAAAATTTTTAATAAAAAAATTTTCTATAGAAAGATTTTTTATCTTTTTTGATAAAAATTTAATAAAAAAATATTTTCTAGAAATATTTTTTATAGAAAAATTTTTTATCAAAAAATTTTTGATAGAAATTTTTAATAAAAAATGTTTGATACAAATTTTTGTGAAAAAAATTTGTAATAAACATTTTTAATAAAAAATTTTCTATAGAAAAATTTTTTATAGAAAACTTTTTGATAAAAATTTTTAATAAAAAAATTTTCTATAAAAAATTTTTTTGATAAAAATGTTTAATAAAAAAAATTCTATAAAAAAAGTTTCTGTAGAAAAATTTTCTATAGAAAAATTTTTGATAAAAAAAATGTTCTTTAGAAAAAAAAACTTTTTGATAAAAATTTTTAATAAAAAAATTTTTTGATAAAAATGTTTAATAAAAAAAATTCTATAAAAAAAGTTTTTGTAGAAAAATTTTCTATAGAAAAATTTTTGATAAAAAAAATGTTCTTTAGAAAAATTTTTGATAAAAAAATTTTCTTTAGAAAAATTTTTTAAAAAAAAATTTTTTTATAGAATTTTTCATAGAAAAATTTTTTATTGAAAAATTTTTGATAAAAATTTTTAATGAAAAAATTTTTGATAAACATTTTGAATAAAAAAAATTTTCTACAGAAATTTTTTGATATAAAAATTTTTGAAAAATTAAAAAAAAAATTCAAAATTAATAATTTGAAAGTTAAATGAACTCAAGCCTGATTAAACCTAATTTTTCAATCAATTCTAAAGTTCGAATAATTAATTCCCAAATATATAAAAATTTTTGTTAGAAAAATTTTTGATAGAAAAATTTGTTATAGAAATAGTTTTGATAAAAGTTTTTAATAAAACTTTTAATAAAAAAAATTAAAAAAAAATTTCTATAGAAAAATTTTTAATAAAAAAATTTTTGATAAAAAATTTTGATAGAAAAATTTTTGATAAAAAATTTTAATGAAAAAATTATATGTGGAAGATTTTCTGATACAAATTTTTAATAAAAAAATTGTTGATAAAAAAAATTATCTATAAAAAAAATTTTTGATAAAAAAATTTTTTATAGAAAAATTTTTGATAGAAAAATTTTTTTGATAAAATTTTTAATAAAAAAATTTTCTATAGAAAAGTTTATGATAAAAAAAATTTCTATAAAAAAATGTTACATAAAAAAATTTTTGATAAAAAAATAAAAAAAAAATAAAAAATCATAAAAATTTTGAATGGAAAAATTTTCTATAAAAAAGTTTTTAATGCAAATTTACAATAGAAAAATTTTTGATAAAAAATTTTTGATAGAAAAATTTTTGATAAAAAATATAAACCATAAGTTAAGGCTCAGATTATCGACTAAACAAAACATTTTTCAGTTTTTTATGGTTTATAAACATAATGCGAGATTTTCGCATCTGTCTAAAAGTGGGGATACTCCTCCTGAAAAGATGGCTTTACCAACCATCGAAACGCGTTGTGGAATTTTGGTTTCTCCGCAAACATTTTTTTGGCTTTTTATCAATAAATTGGTCTGTTACATTAATAAATAAATGTAACAGATTTGGGATCAAATGCGAATAGTCATTCTTTTTGAATAATAATTACATCCCGACAATTTTGTTATTTTTTGAAAAAAAAAAAAATTCTTATAGAAAATTTTTTTTATCAAAAACTTTTCTACAGAAAAGTATTTGATAAAAAATTTTCTATAGAAAAATTTTTGATAAAGAAATTTTTCTATAGAAAAATTTTTAATATAGAAATTTTTCTATAGAAAAATTTTTAATATAGAAATTTTTCTATAGAAAAATTTTTGATATAGAAATTTTTCTATAGAAAAATTTTTAATATAGAAATTTTTCTATAGAAAAATTTTTGATAGATACATTTTTTGTAGAAATATTTTTGATAAAAAAATTTTCTATACAAACATTTTTGATAGAAAAATTTTTGATAAAAATTTTTGATAGAAAAATTTTTGATAAAAATTTAGAATTAATACATTTTTGATAAACATTTTGAATAAAAAAATTTTCTATAAAAAATTATTTTTATAAAAAAAGATTTCTAGAAAAATATTTTTGATAAAAAATTTTTTATAGAAAAATTTTTGATAAAAATTTTTAATGAAAAATTTTTGATAAAAATTTTTAATAAAGAATTGTTGACAAAAAAAATTTCCATAGAAAAATTTTTGATAAAAAAAATTTCTATAGAAAAATTTTTGATAAAAAAAATTCTTTGAAAGATTTTTCAACAAAAATTTTCGTAGAAAAATTTTTGATAGAAAATTTTTATAGAAAAATTGTTAATGAAGAAATTTTTGATAAAAAAAATTTTATAGAAAAATTTTTTCCAGAAAAATTTTTGAAAAAAACATTTTTTTTTTAAAAAAATTTTGATAAAAAAATTTTCTGTTAATAAGTGATCTCGATTGACGATCATTTTCTCTACAAAAAAACATCTATATCGAACATTTTCCATAGAAAAACAAAATATTTCGAAATCTACACAAAAAACTGTCTCTTTTAAATTTCAAACAATTCGAAATACTATTAGTCTATTACTCATTTCACTAGCGTTAACTCTTAATGAAATACTTAATATTTGAGTCTGTCTTTCTGTCAATCTTTAAAGACTTAATCACTTGTTATGACTCCAAAGAAAAGAAAAAAAGACAGAGAAAAAGTTAACAAAACCAAAGACAAAATAAAAAAATGTATAAATGAACATGGAAACGAGCAAAAATTTAAGACAAAACGTAGTAAAGGTATTTATTATGCAACTAACGTTTTGGTTAAAGTTGAGTGTTTTTTTTTTTTTTGATTTTTAAAGATTTAACTTCTTTTATTTTATAAACAAACCAAACAAAAAGAAAAAAAAACTCAATTGTTTGACAATAAGTATGAGTTCAATATGAGTTTTGTTGGTGTTGAAACAAATGTGTTTGGGCTGTTGGTATGACAAAATTGTATGACATTACGGTTTTAAGCCATTAGTCTATATTAACAGGTGATTTGCAAAATTCAATTTCTAAAGCAGACACAAATTTATATTTATATGGTAAGAATAAATATTTTTTTTTATAATTTTTTTTTTTTCATTTATATTTCTTTGGTTTTATAAATAAACTTTAGAGATAAGTTTTCGTGTTTTTTTGCACACACGTTTCTTCTTATTTTTTTCATAATATCTTTTATTTTTCTTGTGGTTTCCATTCAAGATCTTTATCATCGTAAAATTATGTGGTGATTAAGTATTCATACAACTTACAACGAAATTGTGCCGAAAAAAAATGTGTATTTTTTGGTGTATTTGCACAACAAGTCTTTTTGAAGTGACGCAAAACTTTGAAGATTGATAAATTTTTCAAAAGATTAAATTAAATTAAATATTTTTCCTTGTAATTTTGTTATTTATCGTTTGGTGGCAACATGTTAGTACATATATCCAGTACATATTTATTCATATTTATTTAAGAAGTTTATTGACCGTTTGTCGGGTAAATAAACAAGAAATGATTAGACAGAATTTGAGAAGGCGTTACATTACGTTAAGAGTTAAATAGAAAAATCTGCAAAAAAATATGTTGTTTATATTTATTTTGGTAATTGGAAACCAGATATTGCTTCTTTTAAAATTGCTAAACATTTTTTATCTTCTTAAATGTAGGTCATTATACCATTTACCACCATAGGTGGAAAGGGTATTATAAGTTTGTGCTGATGTTTGTAACGCATAGAAATATTTGTCTTAGACCCACCTTTTAGTATACCAATGGGCTTAGAATCACTTTCTGAGTCGATTTAGCGATGTCCGTCCATCCGTCCGTCTGGCTGGACCCCCATGTAAACCTTGTAATCAAACTACAGGTCGCAATTCTAAAGATAATTTGATAAAATTTGGCAGAGATCATTTTTTTTGATAATGGGACCATGGCTATTGAAATTGGTCAAAATCGGTCCATTATTTATGGTACCTCCCATAGGTCCCACTTCCCGGAATTGCTATATTGGCCACAAATATCAATATTTTTTCATGAAATTTAAAACAAATACTGCTTATGTAAACCTAAATCACTGTACCAAATTTCGTTGAAATCGGTCCACATTTGACCATAGCTCCCATACAAATTCTTCTTTAAAAACGCACTAAATGAGACAAAAAATCACTAAAACGCTCGTAAATCTAAAGATAATGGAAATTTTGAGTCTATTTTTTGCATACATAATTTTTGTAACAACTGTAATCAATCTGCCAAATTTTGAGATAATCGGTCCACATTTGACCCTAGCTCTCATATAAGTCCAAATGACGGAAACAGGTTGAATATATAAGTTTTGAGAAAATGTTTGTATGATGGCAAAATTTAGCAAATATTTGTCCTTACACAGGAAAAATAACACCTTTGACCTTAGTGGTGAAGGGTATCGTATGGTCGGCTTGACCGACTATAGCGCTTTCTTACTTGTTTTATAATTAAAACCTTTCCATAAAATAAAACTGATTAGTTTTTTAGAACATGATCATTCATTAATAAAAAAAAATCACTACAATTGCTAGCATTCATAAATAATCACTTTCGACAAATATAACTAAACTTTCTAGATCATGTTCTATACAAACATCGTCTCGATCGACCCTTTTTTATGCTTTAATAGTCTTTCTTCATGATCATATATTTAGAAATGATGTCTTACCATAATTTTTTATGCAAAAATGAACCTATGTACATCCATCAATTTTATAACGAATTTGATCGCTTTCTTAAATTGTATAGCTATAGACAGACTATCACTATCAATCATTTAATGTCCAGAAAAAGATTGTATCTTTAAATTTCATAAGCAGAAAAATCTCTAAAGAGTGTTCCGAATAAAACATGCATTTACTATTTCAGGCAAAACTAATAAATATCATTATCTATGCAGAAAAGATCTCTATCGATCAGTTTTCATAAACAAAATATCCATATCGATCAATTTCTATATAGGTAAGATCTCTATCGGTTATTTTTTTAATACAAAAGATCTCTCTGGATCATTTTCTATATAGAAAGATCTCTATTGATCATTTTCTATACAGAAAAGTTCTCTATCTATCATTTTCCATACAGAAAAGATCTCTATCGATCATTTTCTATACAGAAAAGATCACTATCGATAACTTTCTATACAGAAAAGATCTCTAACGATTGTTTTCTATATATAAAATATCTCTATCGATCAATTTCTATATAGAAACAATCTCTATCGATCATTTTCTATACAAAAAAAATCTCTATCGATCATTTTCCATACAGAAAAGACCTCTATCGACCATTTTCTATACAGAAATAATCTCTATCTATCATTTTCTATACAGAAAAATTCTCTATCGATCATTTTCCATACAGAAAAGATCTCTATCGATCATTTTCTATACAGAAAATATCACTATCGATCATTTTCTATACAGAAAAGATCACTATCGATCATTTTCTATACAGAAAAGATGTCTATCGATTATTTGCTGTACAGAAAAGATCTCTAACGATCGTTTTCTATATATAAAAGATCTCTATCGATCAATTTCTATATAGAAACAATCTCTATCGATCACTTTCTATACAGAAAAGATTTCTATCGATCATTTTCTATACAGAAAAGATCTCTGAAAGATCTCTATCGATCAATTTTTTTATAGAAACAATCTCTATCGATCACTTTATATACAGAAAAGATTTCTATCGATCATTTTCTATATAGAAAAGATCTCTATCGATCATTTTCTGTACCAGAAATATCTCTATCGATCATTTTTTATACAGAAAAGACCCATATAGAAAAGATCTCGACCGATCATTTTCTATATAGAAAAGATCCCCATCCATCAATATTTGTGTAGAAAAGATCACTATCGATCGGTTTTTATATAGAAATTATCTCTGTCGATCATTTTCTTTTAAGAAATGATCTCTGTTGATCATCTTCTTTTTAGAAATAATCTCTGTCGATAATTTTCTACGTTTTCTATACAGAAAATATCTTTATTGATCATTTTCTATATAGAAAAGATTTCTATCGATCACTTTTTGGGCAGAAAAGATCTCACTCGATAATTTTCTGTACAGAAAAGATCTCTATCGATCATTTTTTATATAGAAAATATCCCTATTGATCAATTTTTGTATAGAAAAGATCTTTATTAATAATTTTCTGTATAGAAAAGATCTCTATCGATCGTTTTTTATATAGAAATTATCTTTGCCGATCTTTTTTTTACAGAAATAATCTCTGTCGATTATTTTCTTTGCAGAAACGATCTATATCGATCATTTTTTTCATACAAATGATATCTTTCGATTACTTTCTTTATAGAATTGATCTCTATTGATCATTTTCTTAATAGACAATGTCTCTATCGACCATTTTTTACAGAAAAGATCTCCATCGATCACTTTATATATAGAAGAGATCTTTATCGATAATGATCTGTATAGAAAAGATCTCTATCCATCACTTCACATATAGAAAAGATCTCTATCGATCATTTTCTATACAAAAAGGATCTCTATCGATCATTTTCTATACCGAAAAGATCTCTATCGATCATTTTCTATACAGAAAAGATATCTATCGATCATTTTCTATACAACAAAGATCTCTAATGTTCTATAAAAACAAAATCGCTATCGTTCATTTTATATACAGAAAAGATCTCTATCGATAATTTTTTTAATAGAAAAGATCTCTCTATCGATCATTTTGTATATAGAAAAGATCTGTCGATCATTTTCTATACAGAAAAGAAATCTATCGATCATTTTTTATATTGAAAAGATCTCTATCGATTATTTTCTATATAGAAAAGATCTTTATCGATCATTTTCTATGCAGAAAACACTATCGATCTTTTTCTATACAAAAAGGATCTCTATCGATCTTTTTATATATAGAAAAGATCTCCGTTGATATTTTTATATACAGAAAAGATCTCCGTTGATCATTTTCTATATAGAAAAGATCTCCGTCGATCATTTTCTATATAGAAAAGATCTCCATCGATCATTTTCTATGTAGAAAAGATCTCTATCGATCATTTTCTATATAGAAAAGATCTCTGTCTATAATTTTCTATACAGGAAAGATCTTTACTGAAATGATCTATGTCGATCATTCCCTAAATAGAAATGATCTAAGTCGATTATTTTCTTTATAGAAATGATCTCTGTTGATCATTTTCTTTATAGACAAGGTCTCTATCGACCATTTTTTACACAAAAAAAGATCTCCATCGATCACTTTATGTATAGAAAAGATCTTTATCGATAATTTTCTGTATCGAAAAGATCTCTATCGTTCATTTTCTATACAAAAAACATCTCTATCGATCATTTTCTGTACCGAAAAGTTCTTTATCAATCATTTTCTATACAGAAAAGATCTTTAACGACCGTTTTCTATATACAAAAGATCTCTTTCGTTCATTTTGTATATTTAAAAGATCTCTATCGATTATTTTCTATATAGAAAAGATCTCTATCGATCATTTTCTATACAGGAAAGACCCCAATCGATTATTTTGTATATAAGAATGATCTCTATCGATCATTTTCAAAAAAAAAAAAAGATTTCTATCGATCATTTTCCATCCACAAAATATCTATGTCGATCACTTCTTGTACAGAAAATATCTTTCTCGATTTTTTCTGTACAGAAAAGATCTCTATCGGTCACTTTCTATGTAGAAAAGATCTCTATCGATTATTTTCTATATTTGAAAGTATCTCTATCGATCATTTTCTATGTAGAAAATATCTCTATCCATCATTTTCTATGTAGAAAAGATTTCTATCGATCATTTGCTGTACAGAAAAGTTCTCTGTCGATCATTTTTTATATCTCTTTTGATATATTTCTACATAGAATTATTCCCACTTTTAGTTTCTATATAAAAAAATTACCTCTGTGTAAAATTTGTTGTTATTTACTTTACACATTTTCATAAATTTTAATGACATTACTCATCCTCCGTCAACTAAATCAAAATTAACAAACAAGACGTCTTAAAATTCTTCAAATAGTCTTGATGGTAAAATCTTGTAAAGTACCTGCTAAAAAGTCCTTTGTTCTTTAAAAAGTATTTGTTTAGCAATTAAAAGAAATAAATGATAAAATCAAAATGACTTAAAGAAACTTAAATTCTTGTTGAATAAAAAGTACAAAAAAAAGAAACACTTTTGTGAATGAAGATAAACAGAAGTTAAGCAAAATAAATAAATACATAATATCTTTTGAGGACTTGACAAAAGAGATACTTTAGCAGAGACTTTTCTACAAAAATATGCATTTTAAAGATAAGAAATATTTAAAATTTGTTCTTTTATTTCAAAAATATTTAAATAACAAATTAAAACCAACTGTGAGAATTTATATTTTAAAGTTTGAGACATTCCCAGTAAAACTTTTCATTACCAAATAATGAGTTAAACAGTTAAACTATTGAACACGAACTACTTACTCATTCGCTGTTTAAGTCATTACATTAAAATGGGGATGTCATTGGAGGCAAGTACTTACCAATTGCAGAAAAGTAATGATTTGGGTAAGCAATTTGAAAGCAACAACTTTTTTGTTGTTGTTTTATTAAAAACATATATTTTTAAACGAAATACAAAATTTTTTTTTAATGATCCCATGGGGGCTCGAACCCAGACCCTCCGACTGCTAGGCACAGACTCTTCCACTGAGCTACTTCATATGTTGAAAACTTAGCAGCTTATAATTAATATAAACAATTTTTATTTTTAGATCCAAAATCATGTGAAAATAACTTTGTTTTTCCCTGCTTTTTTTTTTTGCTTTGTTGTAATTTTTCGAAAAATATTTTTATACGATTTTTTGTAATTATTTTAAAATTATTTTAAAACTTAAAGAATTTAAATCTTCTTTTTTGTATAAGTTTTTACATAAGATTGACTCTTACTTACTTAAATGCTACAACCTGTTAAGGTCAAAGTCCGAGCATATTTTAGAATTCCATGGATTTCGATCTTGTGCGAATATTCTCCAATTTTTTTTGAAAAATGTTCCTCTACTTGGTCTTTTTTCGAAGTTTCGGACATCCTTCTCTAACATTAGGTAGTGGGACATTTCAATTCTAATTTTATTCTCTTCATTGTATTTTTTTCAAGAGAGGGTTACTAGCCCGTAATCCTAACCCATTTTTATCGATCTTATGGGACAACTCTCGGAACATGTTAACTCACAATATTAATGGGTGTTAAACTATCTCCCCGGGTTATACCATGAGGAGGTGTGTGTCCACAGTTGAGATGAAGGATGGCCCAGATAAGTTGGGCTTACCAAGTTAAGACCAATTAGAATCGTGTTTGGTATTCAACATCCCCTACATAAACAAAATTGACTCATGATGGTATTTTTTCATTAACGTGAGTTTAGTTTAGTTTTACACATTTTTTTACAGAAGATAATATTTAAGTTCTTAAAATTCAAAAATCATTTAAAAAGACTCTTTTTATAAAAAAAAAATTAAAAAAAATTGTTGCCCTTGGTGGGATTTGAACCGGGGCCATTCAGTTTAAATTACCATCTTAATTACAAATAAGTACTTCTGTAATAACTTATTAGTTATTCGGATGGTATGTTGTAGTCGTTACAAGGTAACCAGTTATCAGAGTACTTGCCATTACCAAAGTTTTGCTGGGTTGTTAATGCCTATTAATATTAAACATTTCAAATTTAAAATTTTATGCCTCAGAAAGTTTTACCCATTCTTCCATTAACTCATTCATTTAAGTGTCTGTTAACGTTAAGACATTAAATATGACCGACTTGTGGTAAAATTCATTAATTTAATAAATTTATGTAAAAAAAACTAAAAATTTCCCCCTCCCTCTGTATGAATGAAATTAATAATTTCTAAGTTAAAACTTCCGCTTATCAAAAAATACAAGTAAAAAGACCTCAAGGAAAAACACAAAAATCTTTTAAAGAAACCGAAAAAAAATTTTAAACTGATTTTTAATTCTTTTAACATAATAACAAATTTTGAAAATTACTGATTCATCTTTTAAAAGAAATTATTTAAATTTAAAAAATTCTTTCCAGAAAAAATGTTTAAATTACAATTTTGTACAAAAAAAGCATTAAATCGATATTTTTGAAATAAGCCGCTAATTTATTTATCTTTTTAATGTCTTTCATGTGCTTTCAAATATTTTTGTATTTACTTGAGAGAATTTCTTTAAAAGTTTATTGACTTAATTTTTGTTTAATTTACATATTTTTTTTAAATATTTTTGGTTTTATTATAAATCTGGTTTATTTAAATATTTTTCTTTTCTTTTATCATTTTAGCACAATGGTTTCCAGAAGAAAAATACTCTCCCGTTCTAGAGATGATCTGAATTTGGATCAGACATTTAGTCCACAAGAAGAGGAAGAAGATGTTTGGTATCAAAAAGATAAATTATACAAAGTAAGTTCAATTACACTGGTCAACATTTTAGTACAAAAACACCCAAAATTTAAAATTCTTTGGATACGATTCTATAGAAAAAATTTTTAATGAAAATTCTTCTATAGAAAAAATTTTTAATGGAAATTTTTAATAAAAATTTTTATATAGAAAAAATTTTTTAATGAAAATTTTTTATAGAAAAAATTTTTTAATGGAAACTTTTCTATAGAAAAAATTTTTAATGAAAAATTTTTCTATAGAAAAAATTTGGTAATTAAAGTTTTTTTATAGAAAAAATTTTTTAATGAAAATTTTTCTATAGAAAAAATTTTTAATGAAAATTTTTCTATAGAAAAAATTTTTTAATGAAAATTTTTCTATAGAAAAAATTTTTTAATGAAAATTTTTCTATAGAAAAAAATTTTTAATGAAAAATTTTCTATAGAAAACATTTTTTAACGAAAATTTTTTCTATAGAAAAAAATTTTTCAATACAAAAAATTTTTCAATACATAAAATTTTTCATAAAAAATTTTTCTATAGACAAAATTTTTTAATAAAAATTTTTCTTAAGAATAAATTCTTTAATGAAAATTTTTCATTCAATAAAAATTTTCTATAGAAACAATTTTTTAAAGATAATTTTTCTATAGAAAAAGTTTTTTATGAAAATTTTTCTATTGAAAAAAATTTTTATGAAAATTTTTCTATAGAAAAAATTGTTCAATAAAAATTTTTCTTTAGAAAAAATCTTTCTACAGAAAAAATTTTTTAATGAAAATTTTTCTATAGAAAAATTTTTTAATGAAAATTTTTCTATAGAAAAATTTTTTAATGAAAAATTTTTTAATGAAAATTTTTCTATACAAAAATTTTTTAATGAAAATTTTTCTATAGAAAAATTTTTTAATGAAAATTTTTCTATAAAAAAATTTTTTAATGAACATTTTTCTATAGAAAAATTTTTTAATGAACATTTTTCTATAGAAAAATTTTTTAATGAAAATTTTTCTATAGAAAAATTTTTTAATGAAAATTTTTCTATAGAAAAAAATTTTTAATTAAAATTTTTTATAGAAAAAAATTTTTTAATTAAAATTTTTATATAGAAAAAATTTTATAATGAAAATTTTTCTATAGAAAAAATTGTTTTAAATTTTTCTATAGAAAAAATTGTTAAAAATTTAGAAAATTTTTTAATGAAAATTTTTCTGTAGAAAAAACTTTTTAATGAAAATTTTTCTATAGAAAAAATTGTTTAAAATTTTTCTATAGAAAAAATTGTTTAAAATTATAGAAAAATTTTTTAATGAAAATTTTTCTGTAGAAAAAATTTTTTAATGAAAATTTTTCTAAAGAAAAAATTTTTCTAAAGAATAAATTTTTTAATGAACATTTTTCTATAGAAAAAATTTTTTAATGAAAATTTTTGTATAGAAAAAATTTTGAATGAACATTTTTCTATAGAAAAAAATTTTATTTAGCATTTTTCTAAGAAAATAATTTTTAATGGAAATTTCTCTATAGAAAAAATTTTTTAATGAAAATTTTTCTATAGAAAACATTTTTAATGAAATTTTTTTCTTAAGAAAAAATTTTGAATGAAAATTTTTCTTTAGAAAAATTTTGAATGAAAAATTTTTTAATGAAAATTTCTTAATGAAAATTTTTCTATAGAAAAATTTTTTAATGAAAATTTTTAATGAAAATTTTTTAATAAAAATTTTTCTATAGAAAAATTTTTTAATGAAAATTTTTCAATAGAAAAATTTTTTAATGAAAATTTTTCTATAGAAAAATTTTTTAATGACAATTTTTCTATAGAATAATTTTTTAATGAAAATTTTTCTATAAAAAAAATTTTTAAATGGGAATTTTTCTATAGAAAAAATTTTTTAATGAAAATTTTTGTATAGAAAAAATTTTTTAATGAAAATTTTTCTATAGAAAAATTTTTTAATGAAAAATTTTCTATAGAAAAATTTTTTAATGAAAATTTTTCTATAGAAAAATTTTTTAATGAAAATTTTTCTATAGAAAAAATTTTTAATGAAAATTTTTCTGTAGAAAAATTTTTTTAACATTTTTCTATAGAAAAATTTTTTAATGAAAATTTTTCTATAAAAAAAAAAAAATTAATGAAAATTTTTCTATAGAAAAAATTTTTAATGAAAATTTTTCTATAGAAAAAATTTTTTAATGAAATTTTTTCTATAGAAAAAATTTCATAATAAAATTTTTTCTATAGAAAAAATTTTATAATGAAATTTTTTCTATAGAAAAAATTTCATAATGAAATTTTTTCTATAGAAAAAATTTCATAATGAAATTTTTTCTATAGAAAAAATTTCATAATGAAATTTTTTCTATAGAAAAAATTTCATAATGAAATTTTTTCTATAGAAAAAATTTCATAATGAAATTTTTTCTATAGAAAAAATTTCATAATGAAATTTTTTCTATAGAAAAAATTTCATAATGAAATTTTTTCTATAGAAAAAATTTCATAATGAAATTTTTTCTATAGAAAAAATTTCATAATGAAATTTTTTCTATAGAAAAAATTTCATAATGAAATTTTTTCTATAGAAAAAATTTCATAATGAAATTTTTTCTATAGAAAAAATTTCATAATAAAAATTTTTCTATAGAAAAAATTTTATAATGAAAATGTTTCTATAGAAAAAATTTCATAATGAAAATGTTTCTATAGAAAAAATTTCATAATGAAAATGTTTCTATAGAAAAAATTTCATAATGAAAATTTTTCTATACAAAAAATTTCATAATAAAAATTTTTCTATAGAAAAATTTTATAATGAAAATTTTTCTATAGAAAAAATTTCATAATGGAAATTTTTCTTTAGAAAAAATTTCATAATGGAAATTTTTCTATAGAAAAAATTTCATAGTGAAAATTTTTCTATAGAATAAATTTCAAAATGGAAATTTTTCTATAGAAAAAATTGTTTAAAATTTTCTATAAAAAAATTGTTTAAAATTATAGAAACATTTTTTAATGAAAATTTTTCTATAGAAAAGATTTTTTAATGAAAATTTTTCTAAAGAAAAAAATTTTTAATCAAAATTTTTCTATAGAAAAAATTTTTTAATAAAAATTTTTCAACAGGAAAAATTTTTTAATAAAAATTTTTCTATAGAAAAAATTTTTAAAAAAAATTTTTCTATATAAAAAATTTTTTATGAAATAATTTCTATAGAAAAATGTTTAATGAACATTAAGGAAATTACAAACGGAATGACGATCTCAATTTGATGGGAGTTAATTTTTCAATAAAAACTATATCCGCTTGATTACATGAAAAAGTCTAGTAAAGTCATTTCTTAAAAATTACTTTTTTTTAGAAAAACCACATTTTGTGTAACCAATAAATATTTAAACAAAGCAAATTGTAGGTAATAAACAGAAATTATATCATGCACTTGTTGTCATTTAAAGATTTTGTTTTCATACATTTTATTTTCTTCGTCATCATCATCATCATCATTATCGTCATTGTCGTCATGTGTAATAATGATTAATTGTCAACTCTTACTTTCTTTACGTTGGATGATCATGATAATGATGTCATATGCTTGATTTCATCCCATTTAAACAAATATTGCTTTTTTATGATTTTAAATTGTTCATTTTTCAACAAAGCCAATTATTTATGATATGATTTCGAAAATCAAAGTAAACTTCGTAAAAGAAAGATAAATCTATATAATTAGAGAAAATTATAGATAAAGTCAAAAGAAAAATGAAAGTTTAATAAAACTTAAAAGATATAAAAATGTTTGAAATATAATTAAACTATAAAATCTTTAGTTGAAAACGAAAGTGATTATGAACTTTAGGCCAGATAATGACAATATTTGTCCAGTCATTTATTATTTTAATGCAATTACATTAATTTTAAATATTTTTTAGAAATTTGGAATAGAAATTTAAATTTTTAAAATCAATTTTATAGTGAAAATTTTTTTATAAACAAAATTTTATGCTTAACATTTTTTTTATAGAAAAAAATATTTATAAAAATTTTATAATGAAAATTTTTCTTAAGAAAAAATTTTATAACGAAAATGTTTTCTAAAGAAAAAATTTTATATAAAAATTTAGAAACAAATTTTCTATAGAAAAAAATTTTTCCGTGGAAAAAATATTTAAATGGAAATTTTTTTATAGAAAAAATTGTTAATGAAAATTTTTCTATAGAAAAAAATTATAAATATTATAGATAGAAAAAAATCTTAGTGAACATTTTTCGATAGAAAAATGTTTTATTGAACATTTTTCTATAGAAAAAATTTTTTAATGAACGTGTTTCTATTGAAAAAATTTTTAGTGAAAAATTTTCTATAAGAAAAAAATAATAACGAAAAATTTTCTGTAGAAAAAAACTTTGAATGAAAATTTTTCTATAGAAACAAATATTATTGAAAAATTTTTTAAAAAATATATTAATGAAAATTTTTCTATAAAAAAATTTTTTAATGAAAATTTTCCAATGAAAATTTTATTACAGAAAAAAATTTTTAATGAAAATTTTTCTATAGAAAAAAAATTTAATGCTAATACTTCTATAGAAACTTTTTTACTTTTTAAACTTTTCTATAGAAAAATTTTTTTAATTAAAATTTTTCTATAGAAAAAATTTTTTAATGAAAATTTTTCTATAGAAAAAATTTTTTCATGAAAACTTTTCTATAGAAAAAATTTTTTCATGAAAATTTTTCTATAGAAAAAATTTTTTCATGAAAATTTTTCTATAGAAAAAATTTTTTCATGAAAATTTTTCTATAGAAAAAATTTTTTCATGAAAATTTTTCTATAGAAAAAATTTTTTCATGAAAATTTTTCTACAGAAAAAATTTTTTCATGAAAATTTTTCTATAGAAAAAATTTTTTCATGAAAATTTTTCTATAGAAAAAATTTTTCATCAAAATTTTTCTATAGAAAAAATTTTTCTATAGAAAACATTTTTTCATGAAAATTTTTCTATAGAAACAATTTTTTCATGAAAATTTTTCTATAGAAAAAATTTTTTCATGAAAATTTTTCTATAGAAAAAATATTTTAATTAAAATTTTTCTATAGAAAAAAATTTTTAATGAAAATTTTAGAGAAAAAATTTTTCTATAGAAAAAATTTTTTCATGAAAATTTTTCTGTAGAAAAAATTTTTTCATAAAAATTTTCTCTAGAAAAAAATATTTTCATGAAAATTTTTCTATGGAAAAAATTTTTACTTGAAAATTTTTCTATAGAAAAAAAATTTTTTCATAAAAATTTTTCTATAGAAAAAATTTTTTCATAAAAATTTTTCGATAGAAAAATTTTTTATGAAAATTTTTCTATAGAAAAAATTTTTTCATGAAAATTTTTCTATAGAAAAAAATTTTTCATGAAAATTTTTCTATAAAAAAAATTTTTCATGAAAATTTTTCTATAAAAAAAAATTTTTCATGAAAATTTTTCTATAGAAAAAAATTTTTCAATTAAAATTATTCTATAGAAAAAAATTTCAGTAAATATTTTTCTATAAAAAAAAAATTTAATGAAATTTTTTCTATAGAAAAAAATTTTTAATGAAAATTTGTTCATGAAAAAATGTTGAATGAAAATTTTTCTACAGAAAAATTTTTCAATGAAACTTTTTTTAAAGGAAAAAGCTTTTAACGAAAATTTTTCTATAGAAAAAAAAAATTATTATAAATTTTTCTATATAAAATTTTTTTTTATTTATTTTTTTAATGAAAATTTTTCAATAGACAAAAATCTGTTAATGAAAATTTTTCTATAAAAAATATTTTTTCAACGAAAATTTTTCTATAGAAATATATTTTTAATAAAAATTTTTTAATGAAATTTTTTCTGTAAAAAAATTTTTAATGAAAATTTTTCTGTAAAAAAAAATTTAATGAAAACTTTTTTATAGAAAAAAATTTTAAATGAAATTTATTTAAAGAAAAAAATTTTTAATGAATATTTTTCTATAAAAAATTTTTATATGAAAAATTTTCTTTAAACAATTTTTTAATAAAAATTTTTCTAATTTTTCTAAAAATTTTTTAATGAAAACTTTTTAAAGGAAAAAGTTTTTAACGAAAATTTTTCTATAGAAAATAATTTTTAATGAAATTTTTCTATAAAAAAAAAATTAATGAAAATTTTTCTATAAAAAAAATTTTTAATGAATTTTTTTTAAATCAAACATTTTTTAACCAAAATTTTTCTATAGAAAAAAATTTTTAATGAAAATTTTTCTATATAAAAAAAATTTTAATGTTAATTTTTCCATAGAAAAAAAAATTTAATAAAAATTTGGCCATAGAAAAAAATTTTTCTATAGAAAAAATTTAAATGAAAATTTTTCTAAAGAAAATAATTTTTCAATGAAAGTTTTTCTGTAAAAAAAAATGTTTGTTTATTTTATTTTTCATAGAACTTTTAATAAAAATTTTTCTATAAAAAAAAAAAATTAAAAGAAAATTTTTCTACAAAAAAAAAAACTTTAATAAACATTTCAAAAAATTTTTTAACAAAAATTTTGTAATGAACAAGAAAAAAAATTGTATTGAAAATTTTTATTTAGAAAAAAATGTATATAAACAATTTTTTTACACAAAAAATTTATAATGAAAATTTTTCTATACTTTCTATATTTTTCTATATGATGACGTCCTGTGGCGGGACAGAAATTGCAATCCACTAGCCGCGTTCAAAATAATTTTTTCAGTTTTTCTCCACATTATTACTTTCAAATTTTCAAAATTAATAATTTGAAAATTAAAAATGAACTCAAGCCTGATTAATCCTAATTTTTCAAAAATCTTTATCTTTTTTTAGAGAACATTTTTATATTAACGTTTTATGTCCAATATTATCATAATCGAATGTGTTAATTAACTGAATTAAAATGTATTATTTAATTTTGGCCAACAAAAACTTGATTTTTTGATTTGTCTGTTAAAAAAACATAAATAACCTCAATGACTTTTTGGCGTTTTTTTTTTTTATTTTTTTGCTTTTAATGTAATTCTGTTTTTTGGCATAAAACAAAATATTGTATACCAATTCTTTTTTTATTTTTTCTTTTTCTTAATATTTCTTTTTGTTATTGCCAGTTTTTGTTGAAGCCAACGCATGTGTTTTGTATGACAATTATGAACGTGTTAAGGAAAATTAAACGACAAACCACAATTATCTGTCCGTCTTGGCGTACAACTGTCAATATATAAGTAATAAGTAAATAAATACAAATGTTTATTAAGCCAAGTTTTTAACTGGAAATCAGCTAACGGTAATTAATGCAATTGGCCGCTGTTTGTTTATATAAAATTTAAAGGTAAACGTTACTTTTTCCATTTAAAACCAAACAGAAAGACGGTCGGTCGGACGGACGGGCGGACTTGCAAAGAGACCAAGCCACTAACGAGCTTAAGACATTTATAGAAAATTAAGGTCTTCTTGCATTTAAGGTTTCTTTTATTCGAATTTTACTTAAAAATTTGTGTCAAGAATACTTTTTATGAATTAAATTTTTTGAAATTAAATGGGTCAATGCTTAAGAAAACTACAAAAAAAAATTGTTAAATGTACACAAAAACTGAATCTACATATTAATTACTTGTAGTTTCTAAAAATTTCTTAATATCCACTTAACACCTTGAAAATCCCTTAAGTATTAATTGAAGGTTTGTGTCTTAAGTCTTTTGTTTTTATGCTCATTTTTTCATATCTTTTGCATTTTTTTGTCGGTTTTTATTTATTACATTTAATATTTTCAAATTTAAATGTCGTTAAAGTTCTTAAATTTAAATATTTCTTCATTTTTTCTTAATTATTTCTAATTTTATATTTTATTGCTAATATGCTAAGTAATCACTCATAACTTGGATAATGTCTTATTTAAATTATTTACTTAATTATTACGTTTTTAACGTAAAAACATTGCAACATGGTAAAACCATAAGAATTTTTCTTGTAGAGAATGATAAGTGAAGGTCATATCTGTGAAAAAAATAAAGAAGGCATAAATTTCTGCGGAATATGATAAATGGAAGTCATATTAGTTATTACAGAAGATAATTAGTGTATATCACTTAAAAACTGATCATTACTGCATCGAAAATTATCGGTAATGATTACTTCTATATAGAAAAAGATTGATAAATTTCATTTCTATACAGAAAATGATCGATAAAGATTTAAAATAAAATTTTTCTATAGAAAATTTTTTTTTTTGGAAAAAGTTTCATCTTTGGAATCTTAGTGCAATACACTACATTAAAACTTTTTAATGAAAAACTAAATAATGAAAATTTTTCTATAGACAAAATTTTATAATGAAAATTTTTCTATAGAAAAAATTTTTTAATGAATATTTTTTTATAGAAAAAATTTTATTAATTTGAAAAAATTTTATAATGAAAATTTTTCTGTAGAAAAAAATTTATAATGAAAACTTTTCTATAAAAAAAAAAGTTATAATGAAAATTTTTCTATAGAACAAATTTTATAATGACAATTTTTCCAAAGAAAATATTTTTAGTAAAAATTTTTCTATAGAATGAACATTTTTCTATAGAAAACAATTTTTAATGAATATAATTTTTTTTCCTCAAAATTGTTCTATTGTTTTTCTATAAAAAAAATGTTTTTCTATAGAAAAATCTTTTTCATGAAAATTTTTCTATAGAAAAAATTTTTTCATGAACATTTTTCTATAGAAAAATTTTTTTCATGAAAATTTTTCTATAGAAAAAATTTTATAATGAAAATTTTTCCAAAGAAAATATTATTAGTAAAAATATTTTTTGTAAACATTTTTCTATAGAAACAAATTTTTAATGAATATAATTTTTTTTTCCTCAAAATTGTTCTACTGTTTTTCTATAAAAAAAAATGTTTTTCATGAAAATTTTTCTATAGAAAATTTTATTTCATGAAAATTTTTCTATAGAAAACTTTTTTTCATGAAGATTTTTCTATAGAAAAAAGTTTTTCATGAAAATTTTTCTATAGAAAAATTTTTTTCGTTAAAATTTTTCTATAGAAAAAATTTGTTCATGAAAATTTTTCTATAGAAAAACACTTTTCATGAAAATTTTACTATAGAAAAAATTTTTTCATGAAAATTTTTCTATAGAAAACATTTTTTAGAAAAAAATTTTTAATGAAAATTTTTCTATAGAAAAAAATTTTTAATGAAAAAAATTTGATGAAAAAAATTTTTCATCAAAGTTTTTCTATAGAAAAAATTTTTTCATGAAACTTTTCTATAGAAAAAATTTTTCATTAAAACTTTTCTATAGAAAAAATTTCATGAAAATTTTTCTATAGAAAAAATTTGTCCATGAAAATTTTTCTATAGAAAAACATTTTTCATGAAAATTTTACTATAGAAAAAATTTTTTCATGAAAATTTTTCTATAGAAAACATTTTTTCATGAAAATTTTTCTATAGAAAAAAATTTTTAATGAAAATTTTTCTATAGAAAAAAATTTTTAATGAAAATTTTTCTATAGAAAAAAATTTTTCATCATAGTTTTTCTATAGAAAAAATTTTTTCATTAAACTTTTCTATAGAAAAAATTTTTCATTAAAATTTTTCTATAGAAAAAATTTTTCATTAAAATTTTTCTATAGAAAAAATTTTTTCATAAAATTTTTCTATAGAAAAAATTTTTTCATAAAAATTTTTCTATAGAAAAATTTTTTCATGAAAATTTTTCTATAGAAAAATTTTTTCATGAAAATTTTTCTATAGAAAAATTTTTTCATGAAAATTTTTCTATAGAAAAAATTTCATGAAAATTTTTCTATAGAAAAAATTTCATGAAAATTTTTCTATAGAAAAAATTTGATCATGAAAATTTTTCTATAGAAAAAATTTGATCATGAAAATTTTTCTATAGAAAAAATTTGATCATGAAAATTTTTCTATAGAAAAAATTTGATCATGAAAATTTTTCTATAGAAAAAATTTGATCATGAAAATTTTTCTATAGAAAAAATTTGATCATGAAAATTTTTCTATAGAAAAAATTTGATCATGAAAATTTTTCTATAGAAAAAATTTGATCATGAAAATTTTTCTATAGAAAAAATTTGATCATGAAAATTTTTCTATAGAAAAAATTTTTTCATGAAAATTTTTCTATAGAGAAAATTTTTTCATGAAAATTTTTCTATAGAAAAAATTTTTTCATGAACATTTTTCTATGGAAAAAATTTCATGAAAATTTTTCTATGGAAAAAATTTCATGAAAATTTTTCTATAGAAAAAATTTGATCATGAAAATTTTTGTATAGAAAAAATTTTTTCATGAAAATTTTTCTATAGAAAAAATTTGATCATGAAAATTTTTGTATAGAAAAAATTTTTTCATGAAAATTTTTCTATAGAAAAAATTTTTTCATGAAAATTTTTCTATAGAAAAAATTTTTTCATGAAAATTTTTCTATAGAAAAAATTTCATGAAAATTTTTCTATAGAAAAAATTTCATTAAAATTTTTCTATAGAAAAAATTTCATGAAAATTTTTCTATAGAAAAAATTTGATCATGAAAATTTTTCTATAGAAAAAATTTGATCATGAAAATTTTTCTATAGAAAAAATTTGATCATGAAAATTTTTCTATAGAAAAAATTTGATCATGAAAATTTTTCTATAGAAAAAATTTGATCATGAAAATTTTTCTATAGAAAAAATTTGATCATGAAAATTTTTCTATAGAAAAAATTTGATCATGAAAATTTTTCTATAGAAAAAATTTGATCATGAACATTTTTCTATAGAAAAAATTTGATCATGAAAATTTTTCTATAGAAAAAATTTGATCATGAAAATTTTTCTATAGAAAAAATTTGATCATGAAAATTTTTCTATAGAAAAAATTTGATCATGAAAATTTTTCTATAGAAAAAATTTGATCATGAAAATTTTTCTATAGAAAAAATTTGATCACGAAAATTTTTCTATAGAAAAAATTTGATCATGAAAATTTTTCTATAGAAAAAATTTGATCATGAAAATTTTTCTACAGAAAAAATTTGATCATGAAAATTTTTCTATAGAAAAAATTTGATCATGAAAATTTTTCTATAGAAAAAATTTGATCATGAAAATTTTTCTACAGAAAAAATTTGATCATGAAAATTTTTCTATAGAAAAAATTTGATCATGAAAATTTTTCTATAGAAAAAATTTGATCATGAAAATTTTTCTAAAGAAAAAATTTGATCATGAAAATTTTCATGATCAAATTTTTTCTATAGAAAAAATTTGATCATGAAAATTTTTCTATAGAAAAAATTTGATCATGAAAATTTTTCTATAGAAAAAATTTGATCATGAAAATTTTTCTATAGAAAAAATTTGATCACGAAAATTTTTCTATAGAAAAAATTTGATCATGAAAATTTTTCTATAGAAAAAATTTGATCATGAAAATTTTTCTACAGAAAAAATTTGATCATGAAAATTTTTCTATAGAAAAAATTTGATCATGAAAATTTTTCTATAGAAAAAATTTGATCATGAAAATTTTTCTAAAGAAAAAATTTGATCATGAAAATTTTTCTATAGAAAAAATTTGATCATGAAAATTTTTCTATAGAAAAAATTTTTTCATGAAAATTTTTCTATAGAAAAAATTTTTTCATGAAAATTTTTCTATGGAAAAAATTTCATGAAAATTTTTCTATAGAAAAAATTTGATCATGAAAATTTTTTTATAGAAAAAATTTTTTCATGAAAAGTTTTCTATAGAAAAAATGTTTTCTATAGAAAAATTTTTCTATAGAAAAATTTTTCTATAGAAAACATTTTTTCTATAGAAATATTTTTTCACAAAAATTTTTTTAATAGAAAAAATTTGTTCATAAAAATTTTTCTATAGAAAATTGTTTAGTTAAAAATTTTTCTATAGAAAATTTTTTCGTGAAAATTTTTAATAAATACTTTTCTATAGAAAAAAATTTTGAATGAAAATTTTTCTATAGAAAAATTTTTTAGTGAAAGTATTTCTATAGAAAAAAATTTTAAATAAAATTTTTTTTAAGAAAATTTTAAAGAAAATTTTTCTATAAAAAAAATTTTTTAATATAAATTTTCCTATAGAAAAATTTTTCCAAAGAAAATATTTTTCAGTAAAATTTTTTTTTCATAAAAGTTTTTTTTACAAAAAAACATTTTCCTATAGAAAAAATTTGTTCATGATTTTTTTTCTGAGAAAAAAATTTTTTATGAAAATTTTTCTAAAGAAAAAAATTGGTAATGAAAATTTCTCTATAGAGATCTTTTCTATATAGAAAATGATCGATAGAGATCTTTTCTATATAGAAAATGATCGACCTTTTCTATATAAAGCGATCAATAGAAGTCTTTTCTGTATTAAAAATGATCGATAGAGATCTTTTCTATATAGAAAATTATTTTCTATAGAAAGAAAATGATCGATAGAGATCTTTTCTATATAGAAAATGATCGATAGAGATCTTTTCTATATAGAAAATGATCGATAGAGATCTTTTCTATATAGAAAATGATCGATAGAGATCTTTTCTATATAGAAAATGATCGATAGAGATCTTTTCTATATAGAAAATGATCGATAGAGATCTTTTCTATATAGAAAATGATCGATAGAGATCTTTTCTATATAGAAAATGATCGATAGAGATCTTTTCTATATAGAAAATGATCGATAGAGATCTTTTCTATATAGAAAATGACCGATAGAGATATTTAAAAAAAAAGTGACCGATATAGATCTTTTCTATGTAGTAAGTGATCGATAAATATGTTTTCTATATGAAAAATTATGGAATATATGATCGATAGAGATCATTTCTACATAGAAATGATCGATAGATATCTTTTTATATAGAAAATTAACAATAGTTATCTTTTTTATATGATCGATATAAAGAGATTATTTTTGGACAGAAAATGATTGAACATTTCTGTATAGAAAAAAATCAATATCGATCATTTCATTAAACAAAATGATCGATAGAGATTGTGAAACAATTATAATTTTTAATTAAAAAATATTATTTTTATAATAAATTTTTCGCTCAACTAAAAATTTGTTTGACATCCATTAACACCTACACGCCATGATTTCAAAAAGCTATTAACTTTTTATAACATTTATTCAAGCGATAAATGCAAAATATAAAAAAATAAATATATTATAAAGTCATTTAGTAATTTATAGTTTTTTCTATAATTTCGCATTATTATTTTATATTTCTTGTGCAATTTCTGTCGTTTTTTTTCTAAAATTTTTACAAAACTAAATAAATGTTCAAATTGAACTCTTGACATTCAGTTCTACTACAGTCTTAAATGGCAGAAATGTTTAATGAAATAAAATAAGATTCCACTTAGAAAGACAGACAACGCCAGTGAATGATGTTTATGATCGACAGGCCAATAATTTATGGTTAATTGATTTCAAAATTTATGGTAAATCTGAAAATATTGAGAAGTAGTTATATGTCAATGAGATTGCAGTTTAAGTAGATATTTTAAATTGTCAAAAAAAAAATGTTGAGGAAAAAAGATTCACACAGTTGTCATAAAATTATAAATGTTGTTAAATGGGAACGCGAAGTTTTTATTAGAGAAGAAGCCTAAGCAAGCGTTTGTGATCATTTCGTGTGTGTTACTAATATAATTATGGTTAAATTACAAAATATTTTCAATATGCTCGTAAGGCTTGAGAGCTTGTTTATGTTAGTAAAATAAGTCGATAGATGGCGTTGTATCAAAGTTATGATTGTCTGTATTTAAGATTGAAAAACTAGAATAAATACATTTTATTTTGTAACCGGGTGGGGTAAAGCAAGATATTATTGGTTCCGCCTAGTTTGATTCAAGATCCCTGTTTAAGCTAGTTTTTTCCTTATTCTACTTTTCAATTTTTCAATTTATAATTTCGATCAAAACAAACATTTCTTGCCTTAATTCTAAGTTATTCTTATTTTTTAATATTACAACAATTTAAAAAATCAGCTTGTTAGAGCAAACAATTTGCTAATGTAACATATTGTTGCTTTTCCTTTCAATATAAACTGGCTTTTATCTGCAACAAAAATAAAAAACAATACTAAAAAATTTTGCCAAAGTAGCAAATCTGGTTGTCTATATAAAAAAAATTTTGCAATAAACGAAAGTTGTTTTTTTTCTTGCTTTAGCAAAAGTTTTATTATATATTTACTTGGTGTCTTGTCTTTATTGTTCAGATACTCTATGGTCTCCTTTAAATTGCTGTTACATTTGTGAGCGTTTTATATATTTTTTCAAATTTTGCTCTAAGAGTTGGCGTTTTTACATCAAATCTCTTATGGTTTAGACCAGTTTTGTTCGTTAACAATTAGTTTTGTCATGATTTATGTCTATCGTTTGCATGTTTGAGTAGCGAGTAAGTAGTAGATTTGTTAGATTTATGCAGATTTGAAATCTGAGATTTGTAAACGGTTATAAACATATTTTATGTAAATTAATTTTTTTCTTCGAATATTTTAGTTATATTAAAATATTTCGAATAGTTTAAGAAAAAAGCATATTAACATGATTATCGAAATATTTAAGAAAACAAATGGATCCCTATTTTTTAAATTTCCTTAAAAACTTACCCCCTAATTCATAATCAAAAAATCAAGCTATAGCAAGCTTATAATTCAAATTTTCCAAACAAATTTCAAATTATAAGAATTTAAAAATTTTCAAATTTGTTTATGAATTAGGGGGTTAATTTATAAACTTCCATACCATGAAAATCACTTTGATACTCATTTTAAGTATGTGTCTTAAGTCTTTTGTTTTTTGCTGCTTTTTTTCATAACTGCTATGATTCTGTGCTTATTTTCATTAATCATATTTATGTTTTAGTCTATTTCTTAGTCTATATCTTAGTTTATGTCTTAGTCTATATCTTAGTCTATGGCTTAGTCTATGTCTTATTCTATGTCTTAGTCTATGTCTTAGTCTATGTCTTAGTCCATGTCTTAGTCTATGTCTTAGTCTATCTTAGTCTATGTCTTAGTCTATGTCTTAGTCTATGTCTTAGTCTATGTCTCAGTCTATGTTTTAGTCTATGTCTTAGTCTATGTCTTAGTCTATGTCTTAGTCTATGTCTTAGTCTGTGTCTCAGTCTATGTCTTAGTCTATGTCTTAGTCTATGTCTTAGTCTATGTCTTAGTCTATGTCTTAGTCTATGTCTTAGTCTATGTCTTAGTCTATGTCTTAGTCTATGTCTTAGTCTATGTCTTAGTCTATGTCTTAGTCTATGTCTTAGTCTATGTCTTAGTCTATGTCTTAGTCTATGTCTTAGTCTATGTCTTAGTCTATGTCTTAGTCTATGTCTTAGTCTATGTCTTAGTCTATGTCTTAGTCTATGTCTTAGTCTATGTCTTAGTCTATGTCTTAGTCTATGTCTTAGTCTATGTCTTAGTCTATGTCTTAGTCTATGTCTTAGTCTATGTCTTAGTCTATGTCTTAGTCTATGTCTTAGTCTATGTCTTAGTCTATGTCTTAGTCTATGTCTTAGTCTATGTCTTAGTCTATGTCTTAGTCTATGTCTTAGTCTATGTCTTAGTCTATGTCTTAGTCTATGTCTTAGTCTATGTCTTAGTCTATGTCTTAGTCTATGTCTTTGTCTATGTCTTAGTCTATGTCTTAGTCTATGTCTTAGTCTATGTCTTAGTCTATGTCTTAGTCTATGTCTTAGTCTATGTCTTAGTCTATGTCTTAGTCTATGTCTTAGTCTATGTCTTAGTCTATGTCTTAGTCTATGTCTTAGTCTATGTCTTAGTCTATGTCTTAGTCTATGTCTTAGTCTATGTCTTAGTCTATGTCTTAGTCTATGTCTTAGTCTATGTCTTAGTCTATGTCTTAGTCTATGTCTTAGTCTATGTCTTAGTCTATGTCTTAGTCTACGTCTTAGTCTATGTCTTAGTCTATGTCTTAGTCTATGTCTTAGTCTATGTCTTAGTCTATGTCTTAGTCTATGTCTTAGTCTATGTCTTAGTCTATGTCTTAGTCTATGTCTTAGTCTATGTCTTAGTCTATGTCTTAGTCTATGTCTTAGTCTATGTCTTAGTCTATGTTTTAGTCTATGTTAGTCTATGTCTTAGTCTATGTCTTAGTCTATGTCTTAGTCTATGTCTTAGTCTATGTCTTAGTCTATGTCTTAGTCTATGTCTTAGTCTATGTCTTAGTCTATATCTTAGTCTATATCTTAGTCTATGTCTTAGTCTTTGTCTTAGTCTATGTCTTAGTCTATTTCTTAGTCTATGTCTTAGTCTATGTCTTAGTCTATGTCTTAGTCTATGTCTTAGTCTATGTCTTAGTCTATGTCTTAGTCTATGTCTTAGTCTATATCTTAGTCTATGTCTTAGTCTATGTCTTAGTCTATGTCTTAGTCTATGTCTTAATCTATGTCTTAGTCTATGTCTTAGTCTATGTCTTAGTCTATGTCTTAGTCTATGTCTTAGTCTATGTCTTAGTCTATGTCTTAGTCTATGTCTTAGTCTATGTCTTAGTCTATGTCTTAGTCTATGTCTTAGTCTATGTCTTAGTCTATGTCTTAGTCTATGTCTTAGTCTATGTCTTAGTCTATGTCTTAGTCTATGTCTTAGTCTATGTCTTAGTC
The DNA here is from genome assembly GCA_933228675.1 of Stomorhina lunata. Lineage (NCBI taxonomy): Eukaryota > Metazoa > Arthropoda > Insecta > Diptera > Rhiniidae > Stomorhina > Stomorhina lunata. The sequence continues at coordinate 17,028,863 of OW121744.1, forward strand.
TATGTCTTAGTCTATGTCTTAGTCTATGTCTTAGTCTATGTCTTAGTCTATGTCTTAGTCTATGTCTTAGTCTATGTCTTAGTCTATGTCTTAGTCTATGTCTTAGTCTATGTCTTAGTCTATGTCTTAGTCTATGTCTTAGTCTATGTCTTAGTCTATGTCTTAGTCTATGTCTTAGTCTATGTCTTAGTCTATGTCTTAGTCTATGTCTTAGTCTATGTCTTAGTCTATGTCTTAGTCTATGTCTTAGTCTATGTCTTAGTCTATGTCTTAGTCTATGTCTTAGTCTATGTCTTAGTCTATGTCTTAGTCTATGTCTTAGTCTATGTCTTAGTCTATGTCTTAGTCTATTTCTTAGTCTATGTCTTAGTCTATGTCTTAGTCTATGTCTTAGTCTATGTCTTAGTCTATGTCTTAGTCTATGTCTAGTCTATGTCTTAGTCTATGTCTTAGTCTATGTCTTAGTCTATGTCTTAGTCTATGTCTTAGTCTATGTCTTAGTCTATGTCTTAGTCTATGTCTTAGTCTATGTCTTAGTCTATGTCTTAGTCTATGTCTTAGTCTATGTCTTAGTCTATGTCTTAGTCTATGTCTTAGTCTATGTCTTAGTCTATGTCTTAGTCTATGTCTTAGTCTATGTCTTAGTCTATGTCTTAGTCTATTTCTTAGTCTATGTCTTAGTCTATGTCTTAGTCTATGTCTTAGTCTATATCTTAGTCTATGTCTTAGTCTATGTCATAGTCTATGTCTTAGTCTATGTCTTAGTCTATGTCTTAGTCTATGTCTTAGTCTATGTCTTAGTCTATGTCTTAGTCTATGTCTTAGTCTATGTCTTAGTCTATGTCTTAGTCTATGTCTTAGTCTATATCTTAGTCTATGTCTTAGTCTATGTCTTAGTCTATGTCTTAGTCTATGTCTTAGTCTATTTCTTAGTCTATGTCTTAGTCTATGTCTTAGTATATGTCTTAGTCTATGTCTTAGTCTATGTCTTAGTCTATGTCTTAGTCTATGTCTTAGTCTATGTCTTAGTCTATGTCTTAGTCTATGTCTTAGTCTATATCTTAGTCTATGTCTTAGTCTATGTCTTAGTCTATGTCTTAGTCTATGTCTTAATCTATGTCTTAGTCTATGTCTTAGTCTATGTCTTAGTCTATGTCTTAGTCTATGTCTTAGTCTATGTCTTAGTCTATGTCTTAGTCTATTTCTTAGTCTATGTCTTAGTCTATGTCTTAGTCTATGTCTTAGTCTATGTCTTAGTCTATGTCTTAGTCTATGTCTTAGTCTATGTCTTAGTCTATGTCTTAGTCTATGTCTAGTCTATGTCTAGTCTATGTCTTAGTCTATGTCTTAGTCTATGTCTTAGTCTATGTCTTAGTCTATGTCTTAGTCTATGTCTTAGTCTATGTCTTAGTCTATGTCTTAGTCTATGTCTTAGTCTATGTCTTAGTCTATGTCTTAGTCTATGTCTTAGTCTATATCTTAGTCTATGTCTTAGTCTATGTCTTAGTCTATGTCTTAGTCTATGTCTTAGTCTATGTCTTAGTCTATGTCTTAGTCTATGTCTTAGTCTATGTCTTAGTCTATGTCTTAGTCTATGTCTTAGTCTATGTCTTAGTCTATGTCTTAGTCTATGTCTTAGTCTATGTCTTAGTCTATGTCTTAGTCTATGTCTTAGTCTATATCTTAGTCTATGTCTTAGTCTATGTCTTAGTCTATGTCTTAGTCTATGTCTTAGTCTATGTCTTAGTCTATGTCTTAGTCTATGTCTTAGTCTATGTCTTAGTCTATGTCTTAGTCTATGTCTTAGTCTATGTCTTAGTCTATGTCTTAGTCTATGTCTTAGTCTATGTCTTAGTCTATGTCTTAGTCTATATCTTAGTCTATGTCTTAGTCTATGTCTTAGTCTATGTCTTAGTCTATGTCTTAATCTATGTCTTAGTCTATGTCTTAGTCTATGTCTTAGTCTATGTCTTAGTCTATGTCTTAGTCTATGTCTTAGTCTATGTCTTAGTCTATGTCTTAGTCTATGTCTTAGTCTATGTCTTAGTCTATGTCTTAGTCTATGTCTTAGTCTATGTCTTAGTCTATGTCTTAGTCTATGTCTTAGTCTATGTCTTAGTCTATGTCTTAGTCTATGTCTTAGTCTATGTCTTAGTCTATGTCTTAGTCTATGTCTTAGTCTATGTCTTAGTCTATGTCTTAGTCTATGTCTTAGTCTATGTCTTAGTCTATGTCTTAGTCTATGTCTTAGTCTATGTCTTAGTCTATGTCTTAGTCTATGTCTTAGTCTATGTCTTAGTCTATGTCTTAGTCTATGTCTTAGTCTATGTCTTAGTCTATGTCTTAGTCTATGTCTTAGTCTGTTTCTTAGTCTATGTCTTAGTCTATGTCTTAGTCTATGTCTTAGTCTATGTTTTAGTCTATGTCTTAGTCTATGTCTTAGTCTATGTCTTAGTCTATGTCTTAGTCTATGTCTTAGTCTATGTCTTAGTCTATGTCTTAGTCTATGTCTTAGTCTATGTCTTAGTCTATGTCTTAGTCTATGTCCTAGTCTATTTCTTAGTCTATTTCTTAGTCTATGTCTTAGTCTATGTCTTAGTCTATGTCTTAGTCTATGTCTTAGTCTATGTCTTAGTCTATGTCTTAGTCTATGTCTTAGTCTATGTCTTAGTCTATGTCTTAGTCTATGTCTTAGTCTATGTCTTAGTCTATGTCTTAGTCTATGTCTTAGTCTATGTCTTAGTCTATGTCTTAGTCTATGTCTTAGTCTATGTCTTAGTCTATGTCTTAGTCTATGTCTTAGTCTATGTCTTAGTCTATATCTTAGTCTATGTCTTAGTCTATGTCTTAGTCTATGTCTTAGTCTATGTCTTAGTCTATGACTTAGTCTATGTCTTAGTCTATGTCTTAGTCTATGTCTTAGTCTATGTCTTAGTCTATGTCTTAGTCTATGTCTTAGTCTATATCTTAGTCTATGTCTTAGTCTATGTCTTAGTCTATGTCTTAGTCTATGTCTTAGTCTATGTCTTAGTCTATGTCTTAGTCTATGTCTTAGTCTATGTCTTAGTCTATGTCTTAATCTATGTCTTAGTCTATGTCTTAGTCTATGTCTTAGTCTATGTCTTAGTCTATGTCTTAGTCTATGTCTTAGACTATGTCTTAGTCTATGTCTTAGTCTATGTCTTAGCCTATGTCTTAGCCTATGTCTTAGCCTATGTCTGATTCTATGTCTTAGTCTATGTCTTAGTCTATGTCTTAGTCTATGTCTTAGTCTATGTCTTAGTCTATGTCTGATTCTATGTCTTAGTCTATGTCTTAGTCTATGTCTTAGTCTATGTCTTAGTCTATGTCTTAGTCTATGTCTGATTCTATGTCTTAGTCTATGTCTTAGTCTATGTCTTAGTCTATGTCTTAGTCTATGTCTTAGTCTATGTCTTAGTCTATGTCTTAGTCTATGTCTTAGTCTATGTCTTAGTCTATGTCTTAGTCTATGTCTTAGTCTATGTCATAGTCTATGTCTGATTCTATGTCTTAGTCTATGTCTTAGTCTATGTCTTAGTCTATGTCTTAGTCTATGTCTTAGTCTATGTCTTAGTCTATGTCTTAGTCTATGTCATAGTCTATGTCTTAGTCTATGTCTTAGTCTATGTCTTAGTCTATGTCTTAGTCTATATCTTAGTCTATGTCTTAGTCTATGTCTTAGTCTATGTCTTAGTCTATGTCTTAGTCTATGTCTTAGTCTATGTCTTAGTCTATGTCTTAGTCTATGTCTTAGTCTATGTCTTAGTCTATGTCTTAGTCTATGTCTTAGTCTATGTCTTAGTCTATGTCTTAGTCTATGTCTTAGTCTATGTCTTAGTCTATGTCTTAGTCTATGTCTTAGTCTGTGTCTCAGTCTAAGTCTTAGTCTATGGCTTAGTCTATGTCTTAGTCTATGTCTTAGTCTATGTCTTAGTCTATGTCTTAGTCTATGTCTTAGTCTATGTCTTAGTCTATGTCTTAGTCTATGTCTTAGTCTATGTCTTAGTCTATGTCTTAGTCTATGTCTTAGTCTATGTCTTAGTCTATGTCTTAGTCTATGTCTTAGTCTTTGTCTTAGTCTATGTCTTAGTCTATGTCTTAGTCTATGTCTTAGTCTATGTCTTAGTCTATGTTTTAGTCTATGTCTTAGTCTATGTCTTAGTCTATGTCTTAGTCTATGTCTTAGTCTAAGTCTTAGTCTACGTCTTAGTCTATGTCTTAGTCTATGTCTTAGTCTATGTCTTAGTCTATGTCTTAGTCTATGTCTTAGTCTATGTCTAAGTCTATGTCTTAGTCTATATCTTAGTCTATGTCTTAGTCTATGTCTTAGTCTATGTCTTAGTCTATGTCTTAGTCTATTTCTTAGTCTATGTCTTAGTCTATATCTTAGTCTATGTCTTAGTCTATGTCTTAGTCTATGTCTTAAGCTATGTCTTAGTCTATGTCTTAGTCTATGTCTTAGTTTATGTCTTAGTCTATGTCTCAGTCTATGTCTTAGTCTATGTCTTAGTCTATGTCTTAGTCTATGTCTTAGTCTATGTCTTAGTCTAAGTCTTAGTCTATGTCTTAGTCTATGTCTTAGTCTATGTCTCAGTCTATGTCTTAGTCTATGTCTTAGTCTATGTCTTAGTCTATGTCTTAGTCTATGTCTTAGTCTATGTTTTAGTCTATGTCTTAGTCTATGTCTTAGTCTATGTCTTAGTCTATGTCTTAGTCTATGTCTTAGTCTATGTCTTAGACTATGTCTTAGTCTATGTCTTAGTCTATGTCTTAGCCTATGTCTTAGCCTATGTCTTAGCCTATGTCTGATTCTATGTCTTAGTCTATGTCTTAGTCTATGTCTTAGTCTATGTCTTAGTCTATGTCTTAGTCTATGTCTTAGTCTATGTCTTAGTCTATGTCTTAGTCTATGTCTTAGTCTATGTCTTAGTCTATGTCTTAGTCTATGTCATAGTCTATGTCTTAGTCTATGTCTTAGTCTATGTCTTAGCCTATGACTTAGTCTATGTCTTAGTCTATGTCTTAGTCTATGTCTTAGTCTATGTCTTAGTCTATGTCTTAGTCTATGTCTTAGTCTATGTCTTAGTCTATTTCTTAGTCTATGTCTTAGTCTATATCTTAGTCTATGTCTTAGTCTATGTCTTAGTCTATGTCTTAGTCTATGTCTTAGTCTATGTCTTAGTCTATGTCTTAGTCTATGTCTTAGTCTATGTCTTAGTCTATGTCTTAGTCTATGTCTTAGTCTTAGTCTATGTCTTAGTCTATGTCTTAGTCTATGTCTTAGTCTATGTCTTAGTCTATGTCTTAGTCTATGTCTTAGTCTATGTCTTAGTCTATGTCTTATTCTATGTCTTATTCTATGTCTTAGTCTATGTCTTAGTCTATGTCTTAGTCTATGTCTTAGTCTATGTCTTAGTCTATGTCTTAGTCTATGTCTTAGTATATGTCTTAGTCTTTGTCTTAGTCTATGTCTTAGTCTATGTCTTAGTCTATGTCTTAGTCTATGTCTTAGTCTATGTCTTAGTCTATGTCTTAGTCTATGTCTTAGTCTATGTCTTAGTCTATGTCTTAGTCTACGTCTTAGTCTATGTCTGAGTCTATGTCTTAGTCTATGTCTTAGTCTATGTCTGAGTCTATGTCTTAGTCTATGTCTGAGTCTATGTCTTAGTCTATGTCTTAGTCTATGTCTTGGTCTATGTGTTAGTCTATGTCTTAGTCTACGTCTTAGCCTTTGTCTTAGTCTATATCTTAGTATATGTCTTTGTCTTAGTCTATGTCTTTGTTTTGGTCTATTTCGAAATCCAAAACTGACAAATTTTCTAGAATAATTGAATAGTTTGCACACAACAAGTTTGTTGCTTAAGTCTTTTGTTTTGAAAATAGGTCTGCTGTCTTTTTTCAATAATAAATTCACACTGTCTGTTAGTGTAAAGTTTTTCTTTGGTGTCATTTTTCAATTTTCTTTTATTGTTGTTTTTTTCCTATCTACTAGCAATTTGCTTAATACAACCACAAAAGATAGCGTTGCTGCAGCGACTAAAAGAGTTTTTGTCTGAAGTCATTAATGAAAATTTACTTTGATACGCTTTTATAGGGTGTTGACGATATGTATTTGTGTTTTGAGTTTGTAAAATAGTTTTTATTGTTTTGTCAAAAATTTATTAATGCTCCCACAAATAAAATAAAGCAAAATTATTTTTCTTAGGCCCAAAGAAAAAAACAATGATAAAATAATTTTTGTTTTGTTTATTTTTCAATTCATTTCCTTTTTGCTAAAACTGAAAAAAACACAATTTCTGCAAAAAAAATATTACCAAAGCAATTATTGCTTAATCTTAAGGTTTTTTGTTGGTGTTTTTTTTATTTTATTTTATTATGTCTTTTTCTCGCTATTGGCTTAAAGCGAAAAATAGCTCAAACCAGTAAAAACTTAAAAACAAAAGGTTCAAAAGCAAAAAAAATGAAATAAAAACCAAAAGAGTAAAAAAAAGACAAACTAAGATTAAGAAATTTTAAATTATCATGGGAAAAGCCCTAAATAATGCTGCAGACTCCAGAAACAAAACGAAATAAAGTTAAAGAAAACAACAACGAATTGAAATTAAATGAAATTGAAATATAATAAAAACTACCAAAGGCCAAATGACAATTGTTTATATATAAATTTAAATATGTTAAGTGTTTTGTATAGATTTTCAAAATAACTGTGGGAATTTTTAGGAAACCAGGAGGATTTTAAGGAAAATAAAATTCAGGTTAAAAGAAATTTGGATCAAGAAAATTTTGAAGCTGAAAAATTGTTCGTTATAAAATTTTTTTTTAAAATACTTCGGAATTTTTAAGAATTGTTTTTAAATATTTTAATATTTATTTAGCTTAATATAACTACAGCTTTAATTCAAAAAGCAACTTATTTAATTATTTAATATTTGTTCCAATTAATTATTTAATCATAAGCTTCAACAAAAATATAAGTAAACCAGTTTTATTTAATTTAATTAACCAAGAAAACAAAAATTATTTACGAAATTAATAACATATTAAGTCTATATTATTAACAAAAATTAAATGATTCCTATAATCAAAAGCTTTAAACTTTAACACACATTCGAAGAAACCGGCTTTAAGAATCACAAAGACCAAACTTTAACTTCGTATCAAAAAATGTATTCTTTTTGACTTTAGAAAAGAAAATATCAAAAATCATTTAATCACTAACAACGTAAAAATTTTTTAAGTAAACTTTGGTATTTAAAAACATGAAAAAAGTAGCTAAATTTAAAGAAGATGCTCAAATTGTTTGTGATTTTTTTTTTTCTGAATCTACCATAAAACTTGTTATGATGAAAAAATCACATACATATTTTGTGTAGCTTTAAATAAATAATAAATAGTTAAATTAAAAATATAATGATGTAAGTTTTAATCAAATTGTTAAAAGCCTATTGAGGCTATGATAAAGATTACAAGATACTCTTCACATTAACGTTGTACATTTAGACGCTTTTTGTTTCTTTAGAGATCATAAAATCGCAAGAAATTTATGGAAACAAGTTGTTTATTTACATGAATTATGTCATAACTTAAAAACGTCATTCTAAATAAAACTGATCGCTCTCAATCTATATTTTATCCCAAAATATTTAATCAATACAGAAATCATAATTTTTTATACAAAAAGTTCTAGATCGAAAATTTGTATGTATGTATATTTTAGTCTTAGTTTATGTCTTAGTCTTTGTCTTAGTCTATGTCTTAGTCTATGTCTTAGTCTATGTCTTAGTCTATGTCTTAGTCTATGTCTTAGTCTATGTCTTAGTCTATGTCTTAGTCTATGTCTTAGTCTATGTCTTAGTCTATGTCTTAGTCTATGTCTTAGTCTATGTCTTAGTCTATGTCTTAGTCTATGTCTTAGTCTATGTCTTAGTCTATGTCTTAGTCTATGTCTTAGTCTATGTCTTAGTCTATGTCTTAGTCTATGTCTTAGTCTACGTCTTAGTCTATGTCTTAGTCTATGTCTTAGTCTATGTCTTAGTCTATGTCTTAGTCTATGTTTTAGTCTATGTCTTAGTCTGTGTCTTAGTCTATGTCTTAGTCTATGTCTTAGTCTATGTCTTAGTCTTTGTCTTAGTTTATGTCTTAGTCTATGTCTTAGTCTATGTCTTAGTCTATGTCTTAATCTATGTCTTAGTCTATGTCTTAGTCTATGTTTTAGTCTATGTCTTAGTCTATGTCTTAGTCTATGTCTTAGTCTATGTCTTAGTCTATGTCTTAGTCTATGTCTTAGTCTATGTCTTAGTCTATGTCTTAGTCTATGTCTTAGTCTACGTCTTAGTCTATGTCTTAGTCTATGTCTTATTCTATGTTTTAGTCTATGTGTTAGTCTATGTCTTATTCTATGTCTTAGTCTATACTTAGTCTATGTCTTAGTCTATGTCTTAGTCTATGTCTTAGTCTATGTCTTAGTCTATGTCTTAGTCTATGTCTTAGTCTATGTCTTAGTCCATGTCTTAGTCTATGTCTTAGTCTATGTCTTAGTCTATGTCTTAGTCTATGTCTTAGTCTATGTCTTAGTCTATGTCTTAGTCTATGTCTTAGTCTATGTCTTAGTCTATGTCTTAGTCTATGTCTTAGTCTATGTCTTAGTCTATGTCTTAGTCTATGTCTTAGTCTATGTCTTAGTCTATGTCTTAGTCTATGTCTTAGTCTATGTCTTAGTCTATGTCTTAGTCTATGTCTTAGTCTATGTCTTAGTCTATGTCTTAGTCTATGTCTTAGTCTATGTCTTAGTCTATGTCTTAGTCTATGTCTTAGTCTATGTCTTAGTCTATGTCTTAGTCTATGTCTTAGTCTATGTCTTAGTCTATGTCTTAGTCTATGTCTTAGTCTATGTCTTAGTCTATGTCTTAGTCTATGTCTTAGTCTACGTCTTAGTCTATGTCTTAGTCTATGTCTTATTCTATGTTTTAGTCTATGTGTTAGTCTATGTCTTATTCTATGTCTTAGTCTATACTTAGTCTATGTCTTAGTCTATGTCTTAGTCTATGTCTTAGTCTATGTCTTAGTCTACGTCTTAGTCTATGTCTTAGTCTATGTCTTAGTCTATGTCTTAGTCTATGTCTTAGTCTATGTTTTAGTCTATGTCTTAGTCTGTGTCTTAGTCTATGTCTTAGTCTATGTCTTAGTCTATGTCTTAGTCTTTGTCTTAGTTTATGTCTTAGTCTATGTCTTAGTCTGTGTCTTAGTCTATGTCTATGTCTTAGTCCATGTTTTAGTCATGTCTTAGTCTATGTCTTAATCTATGACTTAGTCTTAGTCTATGACTTTTTCTTTGTCTTAGCCTTTGACTTTGTAAACTAAGTTAAAAGCTATCGAAACTTGAGTTATACCTTTCTTCATGTAAATTATGGATATGTTTGTACGAAGACATATTCTCACTTATGTGAATCTTCATTGTTTTATGATGTTAGTTTTAAGATAATCATTATTATTATTATTACGAATATTTTTTTATAGCTTTTGGATTCACTTAAGCCGAATTTGTTGCTACTTCTTCTTTTTGTTGCTAGAGTATCTAGTTCTACAAGTTTTAAAATTTGCTACAAACTTTTAGTTTTCTACACTTTTGATTCAACAATGAAATCAAAAGTGGTTTCTTTTTAATGTTTTTGAATTTTATATTTCTTTTTTTTTTAACAAAATTTTATTCACATGCATATAAATGTAGAAAATTAACTTTAAGTTTTTGTCAGTGATATCAAGAACGAACATGTTTAAATACATTAATATTTTAAATTAAATATTCTGTTTTTTATTTTATACGTTTTTAAGTCAAGAAGTTGCTTGGGGTTTTATTTGTGAAACGTCTTTAAACATTAAATTGTAATTTAAACTAATCATAAGATATGTATAATTATAAGTCCGTCTGCTTATTCTTTTGGTCGGCGTTCATAAAGGTTAACAAGTTTTCTTTTTTGTAACATTTAAGAAAAAACTTGATTTAAAAAAGCAGAAACGTCTAACTTTGAAGATTTATTTCAATAGTGTAAATTGTCATTAAGCGTTAATGGTAAATTTAATATTAAAAAAAATTTATATAAAATAGAAATAAAATTACCGGGTTAATTTTGCTAAAATATTTTAGTTAACTGTGGGAAAATAAAATTTGGGTTACCAAAAATTATATCAAATTTCAATTTAAATTTTCGAAAAGTTTTATTTCAATTATAAAACAATTATAACCGCTTTGTTATTGATATAGTATTTTGAATAGATTTTTTAGTAACCAATTTTTTGTCTTAACAACTTGGAATTTTTATATTTTTCAAGTTTATTTTACGATATTTATTATTTCCAAGTAATCTTAACTTCAAAATTTTTCTATTTAAAGCATTTTCTTTATGTTTCCTTGGTGTTTCTTTGTTTTAACATTAAAGTGTAAAATAACATTAATTGTTGCCTGAGACAGGTTTGTCGCTTAAATCTTTTGTTTTGCCACAAATTTTTTTGTACAATTACTTTTTGTGTGTTAATATTTTATATCAAATTTTATTATCAAAACATTAAACATCGATTTAGTCATACACTAAGACATAGACTAAGTTATAGAATAAGACATGGACTAAGACATGACTAAGACATAGACTCAGACATAGACTAAGACATAGACTAGGACATAGACTAAGACATAGACTAAGACATAGACTAAGACATAGACTAAGACATAGACTAAGACATAGACTAAGACATAGACTAAGACATAGACTAAGACATAGACCAAGACATAGACTAAGACATAGACTAAGACATAGACTAAGACATAGACTAAGACATAGACTAAGACATAGACTAAGACATAGACTAAGACATAGACTAAGACATAGACTAAGACATAGACTAAGACATAGACTAAGACATAGACTAAGACATAGACTAAGACATAGACTAAGACATAGACTAAGACATAGACTAAGACATAGACTAAGACATAGACTAAGACATAGACTAAGACATAGACTAAGACATAGACTAAGACATAGACTAAGACATAGACTAAGACATAGACTAAGACATAGACTAAGACATAGACTAAGACATAGACTAAGACATAGACTAAGACATAGACTAAGACATAGACTAAGACATAGACTAAGACATAGACTAAGACATAGACTAAGACATAGACTAAGACATAGACTAAGACATAGACTAAGACATAGACTAAGACATAGACTAAGACATAGACTAAGACATAGACTAAGACATAGACTAAGACATAGACTAAGACATAGACTAAGACTAAGACATAGACTAAGACATAGACTAAGACATAGACTAACACATAGACTAAGACATAGACTAAGACATAGACTAAGACATAAACTAAGACATAGACTAAGACATAGACTAAGACATAGACTAAGACATAGACTAAGACATAGACTAAGACATAGACTAAGACATAGACTAAGACATAGACTAAGACATAGACTAAGACATAGACTAAGACATAGACTAAGACATAGACTAAGACATAGACTAAGACATAGACTAAGACATAGACTAAGACATAGACTAAGACATAGACTAAGACATAGACTAAGACATAGACTAAGACATAGACTAAGACATAGACTAAGACATAGACTAAGACATAGACTAAGACATAGACTAAGACATAGACTAAGACTAAGACATAGACTAAGACATAGACTAAGACATAGACTAACACATAGACTAACACATAGACTAAGACATAGACTAAGACATAAACTAAGACATAGACTAAGACATAGACTAAGACATAGACTAAGACATAGACTAAGACATAGACTAAGACATAGACTAAGACATAGGCTAAGACATAGACTAAGACATAGACTAAGACATAGACTAAGACATAGACTAAGACATAGACTAAGACATAGACTAAGACATAGACTAAGACATAGACTAAGACATAGACTAAGACATAGACTAAGACATAGACTAAGACATAGACTAAGACATAGACTAAGACATAGACTAAGACATAGACTAAGACATAGACTAAGACATAGACTAAGACATAGACTAAGACTAAGACATAGACTAAGACATAGACTAAGACATAGACTAACACATAGACTAAGACATAGACTAAGACATAGACTAAGACATAGACTAAGACATAGACTAAGACATAGACTAAGACATAGACTAAGACATAGACTAAGATATAGACTAAGACATAGACTAAGACATAGACTAAGACATAGACTAAGACATAGACTAAGACATAGACTAAGACATAGACTAAGACATAGACTAAGACATAGACTAAGACATAGACTAAGACATAGACTAAGACATAGACTAAGACATAGACTAAGACATAGACTAAGACATAGACTAAGACATAGACTAAGACATAGACTAAGACATAGACTAAGACATAGACTAAGACATAGACTAAGACATAGACTAAGACATAGACTAAGACATAGACTAAGACATAGACTAAGACATAGACTAAGACATAGACTAAGACATAGACTAAGACATAGACTAAGACATAGACTAAGACATAGACTAAGACATAGACTAAGACATAGACTAAGACATAGACTAAGACATAGACTAAGACATAGACTAAGACAGAGACTAAGACATAGACTAAGACATAGACTAAGACATAGACTAAGACATCGACTAAGACATGGACTCAGACATAGACTAAGACAGACTCAAACATAGACTAAGAGATAAACTAAGGCATAGACTAAAAAATAGACTAAGACATAGTAAGACATACACTAAGATATAGTCTTAAACATAGATTTAGACATTCACTGAGACATTGAATAACACATATATTTAGCCTTATGGTATGGTATCGATTAGGAAATAGACTATGAAAACTTAAGTATTATTAAAAAGAAAATCTTTCAAAACAAAAGACTTAAGAAACAAACTTGATTTTCAAAACAAAAGACTTAAGAAACAAACTTGATTTGTATAGATATAGTAGTTTTTCTATTGAAAGTTAGTATGACATAGGCTAAGAAAAAATTTCCTATTGGGTTGCAAAAGAAATACCGTTTAGTATTTTTACAGAAATATTTGAGACAAAAGTTTAGTCACTTGCAACGGCATTTAGGCATCATTAAATTGTTTCCTAATTAACAGCAAAAATGGCAACAACAACTAAAACTGAAAGAAAAAAATAAAAATAAAAGTCAATTTAAAATACGAATAAAAAAAAACAAACGTCATTTTGCTAATAGAAACGTTAACGCAATTTCTAAAATAATTATTTTGTTAAACACAGACATCCGTTTGAGTTGAAAACATTTAAGTTTTATCTTTAGAAAAAAAATGACAATAACTCAGAAAACGTTTCTTTAGTCTTATCTAAAAACATTTAGACATTTATATCTAAACAAAATTATTGGCTGTTGTAATTTAAACGTCGAGCACGTTAATGGATCACAAGTTTTGCAGGCAGATATTTATTGTACTCGTAAATTTTTTTAAGACTTTTATTTTAGCTATAAAATATTTTTCAATACTTTTATAAGAATTTAGCACTTCTTTTTTAATTTTTGTTTAAATTTTAAACTTTTTTTTTTGTAAATATTTCTATTTTTTTCATTTATTATTATTTTGTTTACATCTATTTTTCTTAATTTAGTTTTTTTTTGTTTTTTGAAAATTCTGTTGAACTTTTAAAGTCACGATTTTTATGACTTGTAGCACATGAGTTTTTTCTCGGTTCTGTTTCAAATTTTTGAAATTTGCAATATTTTTTTTATATAATTTTCTTTAGAGTTGATTGTGTTTTTCTAGCACGCTTTTTAAGCGGTGGCAGATGCGCCTTAAACTTTATGTTTCGCTTCGAGCTGGTGGCTGTTGCTTCATTTGTAGACAAGTCAAATGTTCGTCTAAGTCTTTAAAATGTTGACATTTATTACTTGTGCTTAAGATTTGTAGGAACGAACAAAAAGTTTATATTGTGTAACATTTGTTCAATTTGAGATTATTACAAGAGTAAGTTTTTGTTTGTTTAATATTTGTAGATATTGGATAAAAAAAAAATGAAAATTAGTTTTTAAGGCAATTTTTTTTTCAACGGCATTCGTTCTTCACCTTTTATCAAAGACATAGACTAAGATATAAGCTAAGACATAGAGTAAGATATAGACTAAGACATAGACTAAGACACAGACTAAGACATAGACTAAGACCTAGACATAGACTAAGACTAAGACATAGACCAAGACATAGACTACGACATAGACTAAGGCATAGACTAAGACATAGACTAGACATAGACTATGACATAGACTAAGACATAGACTAAGACATAGACATAGACTAAGACATCGACTAAGACATAGACTAAGACATAGACTTAGACATAGACTAAGACATAGACTAAGACATAGACTAAGACATAGACTAAGACATAGACTAAGACATAGACTAAGACATAGACTAAGACATAGACTAAGACATAGACTAAGACATAGACTAAGACATAGACTAAGACATAGACTAAGACATAGACTAAGACATAGACTAAGACATAGACTAAGACATAGACTAAGACATAGACTAAGACATAGACTAAGACATAGACTAAGACATAGACTAAGACATAGACTAAGACACAGACTAAGACATAGACTAAGACCTAGACTAAGACATAGACTAAGACTAAGATATAGACCAAGACATAGACTACGACATAGATCAAGGCATAGACTAAGACATAGACTAGACATAGACTATGACATAGACTAAGACATAGACTAAGACATAGACTAAGACATCGACTAAGACATAGACTAAGACATAGACTTAGACATAGACTAAGACATAGACTAAGACATAGACTAAGACATAGACTTAGACATAGACTAAGACATAGACTAAGACATAGACTAAGACATAGACTAAGACATAGACTAAGACATAGACTAAGACATAGACTAAGACATAGACTAAGACATAGACTAAGACATAGACTAAGACATAGACTAAGACATAGACTAAGACATAGACTAAGACATAGACTAAGACATAGACTAAGACATAGACTAAGACATAGACTAAGACATAGACTAAGACATAGACTAAGACACAGACTAAGACATAGACTAAGACCTAGACTAAGACATAGACTAAGACCTAGACTAAGACATAGACTAAGACTAAGATATAGACCAAGACATAGACTACGACATAGATCAAGGCATAGACTAAGACATAGACTAGACATAGACTATGACATAGACTAAGACATAGACTAAGACATAGACTAAGACATCGACTAAGACATAGACTAAGACATAGACTTAGACATAGACTAAGACATAGACTAAGACATAGACTTAGACATAGACTAAGACATAGACTAAGACATAGACTAAGACATAGACTAAGACATAGACTAAGACATAGACTAAGACATAGACTAAGACATAGACTAAGACATAGACTAAGACATAGACTAAGACATAGACTAAGACATAGACTAAGACATAGACTAAGACATAGACTAAGACATAGACTAAGACATAGACTAAGACATAGACTAAGACATAGACTAAGACATAGACTAAGACATAGACTAAGACATAGACTAAGACATAGACTAAGACATAGACTAAGACATAGACTAAGACATAGACTAAGACATAGACTAAGACATAGACTAAGACATAGACTAAGACATAGACTAAGACATAGACTAAGACATAGACTAAGACATAGACTAAGACATAGACTAAGACATAGACTAAGACATAGACTAAGACATAGACTAAGACATAGACTAAGACATAGACTAAGACATAGACTAAGACATAGACTAAGACATAGACTAAGACATAGACTAAGACATAGACTAAGACATAGACTAAGACATAGACTAAGACATAGACTAAGACATAGACTAAGACATAGACTAAGACATAGACTAAGACATAGACTAAGACATAGACTAAGACATAGACTAAGACATAGACTAAGACATAGACTAAGACATAGACTAAGACATAGACTAAGACATAGACTAAGACATAGACTAAGACATAGACTAAGACATAGACTAAGACATAGACTAAGACATAGACTAAGACATAGACTAAGACATAGACTAAGACATAGACTAAGACATAGACTAAGACATAGACTAAGACATAGACTAAGACATAGACTAAGACATAGACTAAGACATAGACTAAGACATAGACTAAGACATAGACTAAGACATAGACTAAGACATAGACTAAGACATAGACTAAGACATAGACTAAGACATAGACTAAGACATAGACTAAGACATAGACTAAGACATAGACTAAGACATAGACTAAGACATAGACTAAGACATAGACTAAGACATAGACTAAGACATAGACTAAGACATAGACTAAGACATAGACTAAGACATAGACTAAGACATAGTCTAAGACCAATAGTAAGACTAAGACTTAGACTGAGTCAAGACTAAGATCAAGACTAAGACAAAGGCTAAGATAAAGACTAAAAATATAATGTTTGTTTCTTAAGTCTTTCGTTTCAATATATGTAATTATTTACACATTTTTTTTTTAGTAAACCCTAAGACTTACTTTAAGACATTAGACATGGACTTATATATGGACCTAAATTAAGGCAGTTATATTTTACAAAATACCTTAAAACCTATCTTAATAATTTAGGCTTAACTCTTAAATTCCTCTTTCAAAATTCCTTTAAGTTTCAAAATTATTCTTTCAAATTTTTAAGATTTCAAAAAATGTTTGCGTGCTTTTTTTTATGCTGAAGTATGACGCAATTTGTTAAACTAAAACTACGTTTTAACTTTTATTTTTCATAACATGAAAACATGTTCAATTTTTGCCATAATTTGCATTTAAGCCTCAAAGGCTTAAATTAAAAATATAACAATTTTTTGTAAAAAAAAAATAAAATATTATTAAACATAGAGCAAAAACTAAACTATAACACAAAACATTATAATAGTTTTTATAACAAAAAAAAACTTTTAAATTTCGCAAGGCCGTTCACTTAATTGTAGTAAAAATAGGGGGAATTTGACATGAAAAACTTTTATCGTTAGTTAAGAAAAAAATATATTTAAGTTTAGAAAAAAAATATATAAATATAAAAAATTTACAAAATTAGCGAAAATAATAAATAATCATGGCTTAAGGTGTTTATTGTAAGAAAAAAACAAATTAATCAAAGTTTAAGCCCAAAGACCAGTTAATGTTGGAGAAATTAGTTAATTACTAGTATAAAATTTTTAGAGACATTTTCGGTCATTAAAAATTTTGTCAATATGTTTTTTAAATGTAAGATTGAATGTAAGATTGATTGAAGTTGTTTTAAAAATTATGTTTTCCTTTTCATTTTAGGAACACATACAAGAAGTTCTAGACAAATGGACCCAAATAGATGATGAAATTTGGGCTAAAGTAATTGTCTTTGAACGAAATCGTCGTGTGGCCAAAGCCTATGCCAGAGCTCCAGTATTAACAATAAATGGCTCAGATGATGGTTTTGATGGCATGAGGTAAGAAAAGAATTAATTATCTACATTTGTTTATAGTTTTAATCATCAAAACAAAAGATAAATCGACTAAAGTGTTTTATACCCTTGACCTAGAAACTTAAAACAGTTTCATACTAAATACACAGCCAATTATTAATGCTTAAAATTAAAATAATCGCTAATAAATTTAAGCACATACAAATACTACCAACTCATCAGTTCATCAACAGACTGACAGACAGATCTCATCAATATCGCTCACCTTCTTCTTCTTTTTGCTCGTAAAACAAAAAAAAGTCTTAAAAAAATGCTTATAATTTTAACATTTAAGAATACACCAACAACAAAGTGTAGAAACAAAACAATATTTTTAATTAACCACTTTATAAACTTTATAAAACCACAAAAAGTCTAGTGTCTTTAGATTTGAAATTAAGTAGCTTATGACAAGGCAAAAATTAATTTATTTCATTATAATAATTTTCTAATGATACGATCGCAACAAACCCTTCAGCCAATTATTAACAATTTACTAGAGAAAACGAGTTGAATGACCTTAACATTTAAAGCTAATCTTTAACTCAAATTTAAAATAAATTTTAAAAATTTTCCACAAAATATTTCTAAAATGTTAATGGTCTACAACTTATTTCAGATTCAAAGAAATTTTTTACGAGACAAAACGATTTGTCAAAAATTATGACATTGACAATTTTTTTAGTATGAAGGGATGTTTTTTATATTTGATAACCAAATTTTCTTCCTATTCAGTTCTAGTTCAGTTCTAGTTCAATTCAAGTTCAGTTCTAGTTCAGTTCTAGTTCAGTTCTAGTTCAGTTCTAGTTCAGTTCTAGTTCAGTTCTAGTTCAGTTCTAGTTCAGTTCTAGTTCAGTTCTAGTTCAGTTCTAGTTCAGTTCTAGTTCAGTTCTAGTTCAGTTCTAGTTCAGTTCTAGTTCAGTTCTAGTTCAGTTCTAGTTCAGTTCTAGTTCAGTTCTAGTTCAGTTCTAGTTCAGTTCTAGTTCAGTTCTAGTTCAGTTCTAGTTCAGTTCTAGTTCAGTTCTAGTTCAGTTCTAGTTCAGTTCTAGTTCAGTTCTAGTTCAGTTCTAGTTCAGTTCTAGTTCAGTTCTAGTTCAGTTCTAGTTCAGTTCTAGTTCAGTTCTAGTTCAGTTCTAGTTCAGTTCTAGTTCAGTTCTAGTTCAGTTCTAGTTCAGTTCTAGTTCAGTTCTAGTTCAGTTCTAGTTCAGTTCTAGTTCAGTTCTAGTTCAGTTCTAGTTCAGTTCTAGTTCAGTTCTAGTTCAGTTCTAGTTCAGTTCTAGTTCAGTTCTAGTTCAGTTCTAGTTCAGTTCTAGTTCAGTTCTAGTTCAGTTCTAGTTAGTTCTAGTTCAGTTCTAGTTCAGTTCTAGTTCAGTTCTAGTTCAGTTCTAGTTCAGTTCTAGTTCAGTTCTAGTTCAGTTCTAGTTCAGTTCTAGTTCAGTTCTAGTTCAGTTCTAGTTCAGTTCTAGTTCAGTTCTAGTTCAGTTCTAGTTCAGTTCTAGTTCAGTTCTAGTTCAGTTCTAGTTCAGTTCTAGTTCAGTTCTAGTTCAGTTCTAGTTCAGTTCTAGTTCAGTTCTAGTTCAGTTCTAGTTCAGTTCTAGTTCAGTTCTAGTTCAGTTCTAGTTCAGTTCTAGTTCAGTTCTAGTTCAGTTCTAGTTCAGTTCTAGTTCAGTTCTAGTTCAGTTCTAGTTCAGTTCTAGTTCAGTTCTAGTTCAGTTCTAGTTCAGTTCTAGTTCAGTTCTAGTTCAGTTCTAGTTCAGTTCTAGTTCAGTTCTAGTTCAGTTCTAGTTCAGTTCTAGTTCAGTTCTAGTTCAGTTCTAGTTCAGTTCTAGTTCAGTTCTAGTTCAGTTCTAGTTCAGTTCTAGTTCAGTTCTAGTTCAGTTCTAGTTCAGTTCTAGTTCAGTTCTAGTTCAGTTCTAGTTCAGTTCTAGTTCAGTTCTAGTTCAGTTCTAGTTCAGTTCTAGTTCAGTTCTAGTTCAGTTCTAGTTCAGTTCTAGTTCAGTTCTAGTTCAGTTCTAGTTCAGTTCTAGTTCAGTTCTAGTTCAGTTCTAGTTCAGTTCTAGTTCAGTTCTAGTTCAGTTCTAGTTCAGTTCTAGTTCAGTTCTAGTTCAGTTCTAGTTCAGTTCTAGTTCAGTTCTAGTTCAGTTCTAGTTCAGTTCTAGTTCAGTTCTAGTTCAGTTCTAGTTCAGTTCTAGTTCAGTTCTAGTTCAGTTCTAGTTCAGTTCTAGTTCAGTTCTAGTTCAGTTCTAGTTCAGTTCTAGTTCAGTTCTAGTTCAGTTCTAGTTCAGTTCTAGTTCAGTTCTAGTTCAGTTCTAGTTCAGTTCTAGTTCAGTTCTAGTTCAGTTCTAGTTCAGTTCTAGTTCAGTTCTAGTTCAGTTCTAGTTCAGTTCTAGTTCAGTTCTAGTTCAGTTCTAGTTCAGTTCTAGTTCAGTTCTAGTTCAGTTCTAGTTCAGTTCTAGTTCAGTTCTAGTTCAGTTCTAGTTCAGTTCTAGTTCAGTTCTAGTTCAGTTCTAGTTCAGTTCTAGTTCAGTTCTAGTTCAGTTCTAGTTCAGTTCTAGTTCAGTTCTAGTTCAGTTCTAGTTCAGTTCTAGTTCAGTTCTAGTTCAGTTCTAGTTCAGTTCTAGTTCAGTTCTAGTTCAGTTCTAGTTCAGTTCTAGTTCAGTTCTAGTTCAGTTCTAGTTCAGTTCTAGTTCAGTTCTAGTTCAGTTCTAGTTCAGTTCTAGTTCAGTTCTAGTTCAGTTCTAGTTCAGTTCTAGTTCAGTTCTAGTTCAGTTCTAGTTCAGTTCTAGTTCAGTTCTAGTTCAGTTCTAGTTCAGTTCTAGTTCAGTTCTAGTTCAGTTCTAGTTCAGTTCTAGTTCAGTTCTAGTTCAGTTCTAGTTCAGTTCTAGTTCAGTTCTAGTTCAGTTCTAGTTCAGTTCTAGTTCAGTTCTAGTTCAGTTCTAGTTCAGTTCTAGTTCAGTTCTAGTTCAGTTCTAGTTCAGTTCTAGTTCAGTTCTAGTTCAGTTCTAGTTCAGTTCTAGTTCAGTTCTAGTTCAGTTCTAGTTCAGTTCTAGTTCAGTTCTAGTTCAGTTCTAGTTCAGTTCTAGTTCAGTTCTAGTTCAGTTCTAGTTCAGTTCTAGTTCAGTTCTAGTTCAGTTCTAGTTCAGTTCTAGTTCAGTTCTAGTTCAGTTCTAGTTCAGTTCTAGTTCAGTTCTAGTTCAGTTCTAGTTCAGTTCTAGTTCAGTTCTAGTTCAGTTCTAGTTCAGTTCTAGTTCAGTTCTAGTTCAGTTCTAGTTCAGTTCTAGTTCAGTTCTAGTTCAGTTCTAGTTCAGTTCTAGTTCAGTTCTAGTTCAGTTCTAGTTCAGTTCTAGTTCAGTTCTAGTTCAGTTCTAGTTCAGTTCTAGTTCAGTTCTAGTTCAGTTCTAGTTCAGTTCTAGTTCAGTTCTAGTTCAGTTCTAGTTCAGTTCTAGTTCAGTTCTAGTTCAGTTCTAGTTCAGTTCTAGTTCAGTTCTAGTTCAGTTCTAGTTCAGTTCTAGTTCAGTTCTAGTTCAGTTCTAGTTCAGTTCTAGTTCAGTTCTAGTTCAGTTCTAGTTCAGTTCTAGTTCAGTTCTAGTTCAGTTCTAGTTCAGTTCTAGTTCAGTTCTAGTTCAGTTCTAGTTCAGTTCTAGTTCAGTTCTAGTTCAGTTCTAGTTCAGTTCTAGTTCAGTTCTAGTTCAGTTCTAGTTCAGTTCTAGTTCAGTTCTAGTTCAGTTCTAGTTCAGTTCTAGTTCAGTTCTAGTTCAGTTCTAGTTCAGTTCTAGTTCAGTTCTAGTTCAGTTCTAGTTCAGTTCTAGTTCAGTTCTAGTTCAGTTCTAGTTCAGTTCTAGTTCAGTTCTAGTTCAGTTCTAGTTCAGTTCTAGTTCAGTTCTAGTTCAGTTCTAGTTCAGTTCTAGTTCAGTTCTAGTTCAGTTCTAGTTCAGTTCTAGTTCAGTTCTAGTTCAGTTCTAGTTCAGTTCTAGTTCAGTTCTAGTTCAGTTCTAGTTCAGTTCTAGTTCAGTTCTAGTTCAGTTCTAGTTCAGTTCTAGTTCAGTTCTAGTTCAGTTCTAGTTCAGTTCTAGTTCAGTTCTAGTTCAGTTCTAGTTCAGTTCTAGTTCAGTTCTAGTTCAGTTCTAGTTCAGTTCTAGTTCAGTTCTAGTTCAGTTCTAGTTCAGTTCTAGTTCAGTTCTAGTTCAGTTCTAGTTCAGTTCTAGTTCAGTTCTAGTTCAGTTCTAGTTCAGTTCTAGTTCAGTTCTAGTTCAGTTCTAGTTCAGTTCTAGTTCAGTTCTAGTTCAGTTCTAGTTCAGTTCTAGTTCAGTTCTAGTTCAGTTCTAGTTCAGTTCTAGTTCAGTTCTAGTTCAGTTCTAGTTCAGTTCTAGTTCAGTTCTAGTTCAGTTCTAGTTCAGTTCTAGTTCAGTTCTAGTTCAGTTCTAGTTCAGTTCTAGTTCAGTTCTAGTTCAGTTCTAGTTCAGTTCTAGTTCAGTTCTAGTTCAGTTCTAGTTCAGTTCTAGTTCAGTTCTAGTTCAGTTCTAGTTCAGTTCTAGTTCAGTTCTAGTTCAGTTCTAGTTCAGTTCTAGTTCAGTTCTAGTTCAGTTCTAGTTCAGTTCTAGTTCAGTTCTAGTTCAGTTCTAGTTCAGTTCTAGTTCAGTTCTAGTTCAGTTCTAGTTCAGTTCTAGTTCAGTTCTAGTTCAGTTCTAGTTCAGTTCTAGTTCAGTTCTAGTTCAGTTCTAGTTCAGTTCTAGTTCAGTTCTAGTTCAGTTCTAGTTCAGTTCTAGTTCAGTTCTAGTTCAGTTCTAGTTCAGTTCTAGTTCAGTTCTAGTTCAGTTCTAGTTCAGTTCTAGTTCAGTTCTAGTTCAGTTCTAGTTCAGTTCTAGTTCAGTTCTAGTTCAGTTCTAGTTCAGTTCTAGTTCAGTTCTAGTTCAGTTCTAGTTCAGTTCTAGTTCAGTTCTAGTTCAGTTCTAGTTCAGTTCTAGTTCAGTTCTAGTTCAGTTCTAGTTCAGTTCTAGTTCAGTTCTAGTTCAGTTCTAGTTCAGTTCTAGTTCAGTTCTAGTTCAGTTCTAGTTCAGTTCTAGTTCAGTTCTAGTTCAGTTCTAGTTCAGTTCTAGTTCAGTTCTAGTTCAGTTCTAGTTCAGTTCTAGTTCAGTTCTAGTTCAGTTCTAGTTCAGTTCTAGTTCAGTTCTAGTTCAGTTCTAGTTCAGTTCTAGTTCAGTTCTAGTTCAGTTCTAGTTCAGTTCTAGTTCAGTTCTAGTTCAGTTCTAGTTCAGTTCTAGTTCAGTTCTAGTTCAGTTCTAGTTCAGTTCTAGTTCAGTTCTAGTTCAGTTCTAGTTCAGTTCTAGTTCAGTTCTAGTTCAGTTCTAGTTCAGTTCTAGTTCAGTTCTAGTTCAGTTCTAGTTCAGTTCTAGTTCAGTTCTAGTTCAGTTCTAGTTCAGTTCTAGTTCAGTTCTAGTTCAGTTCTAGTTCAGTTCTAGTTCAGTTCTAGTTCAGTTCTAGTTCAGTTCTAGTTCAGTTCTAGTTCAGTTCTAGTTCAGTTCTAGTTCAGTTCTAGTTCAGTTCTAGTTCAGTTCTAGTTCAGTTCTAGTTCAGTTCTAGTTCAGTTCTAGTTCAGTTCTAGTTCAGTTCTAGTTCAGTTCTAGTTCAGTTCTAGTTCAGTTCTAGTTCAGTTCTAGTTCAGTTCTAGTTCAGTTCTAGTTCAGTTCTAGTTCAGTTCTAGTTCAGTTCTAGTTCAGTTCTAGTTCAGTTCTAGTTCAGTTCTAGTTCAGTTCTAGTTCAGTTCTAGTTCAGTTCTAGTTCAGTTCTAGTTCAGTTCTAGTTCAGTTCTAGTTCAGTTCTAGTTCAGTTCTAGTTCAGTTCTAGTTCAGTTCTAGTTCAGTTCTAGTTCAGTTCTAGTTCAGTTCTAGTTCAGTTCTAGTTCAGTTCTAGTTCAGTTCTAGTTCAGTTCTAGTTCAGTTCTAGTTCAGTTCTAGTTCAGTTCTAGTTCAGTTCTAGTTCAGTTCTAGTTCAGTTCTAGTTCAGTTCTAGTTCAGTTCTAGTTCAGTTCTAGTTCAGTTCTAGTTCTAGTTCTAGTTCTAGTTCAGTTCTAGTTCTAGTTCAGTTCTAGTTCAGTTCTAGTTCAGTTCTAGTTCAGTTCTAGTTCAGTTCTAGTTCAGTTCTAGTTCAGTTCTAGTTCAGTTCTAGTTCAGTTCTAGTTCAGTTCTAGTTCAGTTCTAGTTCAGTTCTAGTTCAGTTCTAGTTCAGTTCTAGTTCAGTTCTAGTTCAGTTCTAGTTCAGTTCTAGTTCAGTTCTAGTTCAGTTCTAGTTCAGTTCTAGTTCAGTTCTAGTTCAGTTCTAGTTCAGTTCTAGTTCAGTTCTAGTTCAGTTCTAGTTCAGTTCTAGTTCAGTTCTAGTTCAGTTCTAGTTCAGTTCTAGTTCAGTTCTAGTTCAGTTCTAGTTCAGTTCTAGTTCAGTTCTAGTTCAGTTCTAGTTCAGTTCTAGTTCAGTTCTAGTTCAGTTCTAGTTCAGTTCTAGTTCAGTTCTAGTTCAGTTCTAGTTCAGTTCTAGTTCAGTTCTAGTTCAGTTCTAGTTCAGTTCTAGTTCAGTTCTAGTTCAGTTCTAGTTCAGTTCTAGTTCAGTTCTAGTTCAGTTCTAGTTCAGTTCTAGTTCAGTTCTAGTTCAGTTCTAGTTCAGTTCTAGTTCAGTTCTAGTTCAGTTCTAGTTCAGTTCTAGTTCAGTTCTAGTTCAGTTCTAGTTCAGTTTAATTTTAGTTTAAGTTTAGATATTAGTACAAAATTTTAATTTTAGTACAAAATTTTAATTTTAGTATAAAATTGAAATTTAAGTATAAAATTGAAATTTTACTATAAAATGAAAATTTTAGAATAAAATTTAAATTTTAGTATAAAATTTAAATTTTCGTGTAAAAAAAATTTTTGTATAAAATTTCTGTTTTCAATTTGAACTTTATCGCTTTTAATAAAAGAAACCAAGAATTTTAGATATAATTTGTGTCACATTTTGAAAAGGCACGTTTACATCTTGTATTTGTAGATATCAAAACTTTACAAAATGTCACAACTTTTAATACTGATTTTATTCTGAACAAAGAAACAAAAAAAGGAACAATCCCTATTTTATGGCTGAAGACAAAAATTGTATTTTAATGAAATACGAGTAAAAAAACAAAAATATCAAACTTGGATGACTGACTGACTTACCCATTTTGATTTAAAACTAAAGGAGCTTCTTCATTTCGTCTAGTTTATTGTCGTTTTCGTTGTAGTTTTTGATGTTGATGAAATAAATAAATGAAATGCAAATCATGTTTTTGGAAGGAACTGACAGAAGATGATGACGATGAAGATGATCGAACAAGCAGACGCTTTTAAAGCCGCCACAAAGATGGCTTTAGGTTGTTTTTGTTTCTCTAGTTTAGATTTTCGAATGTTTGGATTGTTTTTTTTTGCTTTTTTTTTTGTAACAACAAACTATGGCAACATTGCCAAGTCATAATGTAAAGTGCACTTTAGTCAGTTTGTTACATTCATTTACAACAAGATGCAAACTAGATGGATGCCTGATGATATGACTCTGATGGCTGTTTTGTTAACTTTGTGCTTCTTTTTTTGTCCGTCCCACCGTTTGTTTTTGCTTTAGTCTTTAAATAGCGAAAGTCAAACGTGACGAGGTCATTGTAATCATCATCTTTAAACGCGATAGTTTAAAAATATTTGAATTTATGATGAATTTCTGTTAAATTTATTTTGTTGCTGCCTTTTTTCTTCTCAATTCATTTTGTAATTGATGGTACGAATACAAATATTTCAACGGAAATCATAACAAGTGCTTGTTATAAAAGTTCAACGTTATGTCTGGGTTATATTGATAAACTGAAGAAGAAAAACTACAGGCACTAGACCTGCAAATAAAACGGAAAGATAAAACAAATAGGGAGTGAGTGTATTAAACCGAAGAAGCCAGAAAAAGAAGAAATTCAAAAACACCTAAAAATCAGGTGCTTATATGTAAATATTCATAATTAAATAAAGGTTTTCAAAGGTTAATAGGTAAATAAATTCATTTTGTTTTGGAGTTAAAGAAAATTTTATAAAATTTTTAAAACAATTTATTAGCTTTATGGCAAGTTTGTGTCTTAAGTCTTT
Organism: Stomorhina lunata; assembly: GCA_933228675.1. Taxonomy (NCBI): domain Eukaryota; kingdom Metazoa; phylum Arthropoda; class Insecta; order Diptera; family Rhiniidae; genus Stomorhina; species Stomorhina lunata. The sequence goes on from OW121744.1 coordinate 17,054,591, forward strand.
TGTTTTTTCTTCTAACCCTTAATATTTTTTGTTGTTTTTTTTTAACTGAAGATTTTTTTAAATTAATATCAACTTAATTTTATTTAAATTAAAACAAATTTATTTTACAATTTCAGACTTATTTTTTTTAAACGACTCTAATTAATTCTTGTTAAAAACCTTGTTTGTTGCAAATTTATGCAAATTAATTTTACATCACTGAGTCAGGAATGACGAACATGCTTCTTGCATTTAACATTTTTGTCGTTCTGAAAGGCCTAGGGAATACAAACTATTAAACATAAATTAAAGTCACACTTTTGACTCATATTAGGGCAGATAAGATAAAAGACTAAAACTGTTTTAAAAACAAAATTAACATTTTAGTATAAAATTAAAATTCTAGCATAAAATTAAAATTTTGGTATAAAATTAAAATTTTAGTATAAAAGTAAATTTTAAAAATTTGACTAAAAAAGTAAATTTTTCAAAAAATTTACTTTTTTAGTAAATTTTTGAAAAATTTACTCAAGAAGTAAATTTTTGAAAAATTTACTAAAAACGTAAATTTTTGAAAAATTTGCTAAAGAAGTAAATTTTTGAAAATTTTACTAAAAAAGTAAATTTTTGAAAAATTTACTAACGAAGTAAATTTTTCAAAAAATTTACTAAAGAACTAAATTTTTGAAAAATTTACTAAAGAACTAAATTTTTGAAAAATTTACTAAAGAAGTAAATTTTTGAAAAATTTACTAAAGAAGTAAATTTTTGAAAAATTTACTAAAGAAGTAAATTTTTGAAAAATTTACTAAAGAAGTAAATTTTCTAAAAAATTTACTAAAAAAGTAAATTTTCTAAAAAATTTACTAAAAAAGGAAATTTTCTAAAAAATTTACTAAAAAAGTAAATTTTCTAAAAAATTTACTAAAAAAGTAAATTTTCTAAAAAATTTACTAAAAAAGTAAATTTTCTAAAAAATTTACTAAAAAAGTAAATTTTCTAAAAAATTTACTAAAAAAGTAAATTTTCTAAAAAATTTACTAAAAAAGTAAATTTTCTAAAAAACTTACTAAAAAAGTAAATTTTCTAAAAAATTTACTGAAAAAGTAAATTTTCTAAAAAATTTACTAAAAAAGTAAATTTTCTAAAATATTTACTAAAAAAGTAAATTTTCTAAAAAATTTACTAAAAAAGTCTAAAAAATTTACTAAAAAAGTAAATTTTCTAAAAAATTTACTAAAAAGTAAATTTTCTAAAAAATTTACTAAAAAAGTAAATTTTCTAAAAAATTTACTAAAAAAGTAAATTTTCTAAAAAATTTACTAAAAAAGTAAATTTTCTAAAAAATTTACTAAAAAAGTAAATTTTCTAAAAAATTTACTAAAAAAGTAAATTTTCTAAAAAATTTACTAAAAAAGTCTAAAAAATTTACTAAAAAAGTAAATTTTCTAAAAAATTTACTAAAAAAGTAAATTTTCTAAAAAATTTACTGAAAAAGTAAATTTTCTAAAAAATTTACTAAAAAAGTAAATTTTCTAATTTTTGAAAAATTTACTAAAAAAGTAAATTTTTGAAAAATTTACTAAAAAAGTAAATTTTTGAAAAATTTACTAAAAAAGTAAATTTTTGAAAAATTTACTAAAAAAGTAAATTTTTGAAAAATTTACTAAAAAAGTAAATTTTTGAAAAATTTACTAAAAAAGTAAATTTTTGAAAAATTTACTAAAAAAGTAAATTTTTGAAAAATTTACTAAAGAACTAAATTTTTGAAAAATTTACTAAAGAACTAAATTTTTGAAAAATTTACTAAAGAACTAAATTTTTGAAAAATTTACTAAAGAACTAAATTTTTGAAAAATTTACTAAAGAAGTAAATTTTCGAAAGAATTTACGAAAGAAGAAAATTTTACTAAAGAAGTAAATTTTTAAAAAATTTACTTAAGAAGTAAATTTTTGAAAAATTTTCATTTGCTTTAAAAAATTTATAATTTTTTACCTCGAGCTTCAGTTCCCTTAAACTGCAGGGTTTCATTTTATCGACTTATGCTTGAAGCTTATGCGTGAGTGTTTCGTGCTGACAGAATTAATTAATAGACATTTTAAATGCTTGTGCTGATCTTGACTCCGTTTAACTTCATGTGGCAGTTAATGGTGACAGAGCTGACAAATAAAGGAGCTGTTTCCTTGGTCTAAGCTACTGAATTTAACTTTACGATCCTTAGCAAATTATAAAAAATGTTTGGCTGTAAATGATTTGAAGGGTTTATATATTTTAATGCCTCCTAAGACATTTATATGGTGTTTAATGATAGTGTCAAGCACTAATTATTCAAATGTCAAAAAAGGTCTTTAAGGAAATAAAAGCAATTTTTGTATTATTAAACTTATTAGTCACCGTAAAATGTCACATTTACAACTTAAAATTTTTAGGTTTAATTTTCTTGAGTACTAAACAAACAATTCCGCCTTAGATCCTTCCTTAAAGGCGCCACTAGGCCAAAACTATTATTTACCATAAATTCATCTAAGGCCTGTGGGTGTCTTTTTACTTCTATAAAATTTGAATTTGAAATAAAATTGAAATTTTAAACAATAAATCATGATTTTATTAACTCTTTATAAATTATAAAATCCATTGAATTTGGGTTTTTCTTTTAACTAGAATTAGATATAAATGGCTTGACATATTGTCATCTAGTGATAGATAGTGTAAATGCTAAAATTAAATTTTGTTACCATTTACTATTTTAGCAAAATTATAAATGGGATTTTTTTTTTTTTTTTTCTTGAATCCAAAAAAATAAGCAAATCTAAATGTTCTGGTCACCAATATTTCAACATAATAAAAAATAAAGTGAATACAATGAAATAGAATAAAAACACCACAAAGCCTCTATCATATAAATTCAAGGAGTGCCACCACCAGCCCAAGTTCTTTCTCGTTGTTATGAATCGAAAAATAAGAATCAAATAAATTATGTTAACAGTGGCGACGGAAAGACAGACGGACAGACAAAGATACCGAATAAAAATATAGGTTAAATAACAACTATTTAACATAACAAAACAACAGTTACCAGAATTTATTTGTTTAAAATTTTTTATATTTCTTAAGCTAAAATATAAAGAAAACCATTAAAATCATGTAAATGGAATAAAATTTGCATGCAAAAATTGTGATTGTAATATTACTTCTTTAGTAAATCTTTCAAAAATATACTTCTTTAGTAAATTTTTCAAAAATTTACTTCTTTAGTAAATTTTTCAAAAATTTACTTCTTTAGTAAATTTTTTAAAAATTTACTTCTTTAGTAAATTTTTCAAAAATTTACTTCTTTAGTAAATTTTTCAAAAATTTACTTCTTTAGTAAATTTTTCAAAAATTTACTTCTTTAGTAAATTTTTCAAAAATTTACTTCTTTAGTAAATTTTTCAAAAATTTACTTCTTTAGTAAATTTTTCAAAAATTTACTTCTTTAGTAAATTTTTCAAAAATTTACTTCTTTAGTAAATTTTTCAAAAATTTACTTCTTTAGTAAATTTTTCAAAAATTTACTTCTTTAGTAAATTTTTCAAAAATTTACTTCTTTAGTAAATTTTTTAAAAATTTACTTCTTTAGTAAATTTTTCAAAAATTTACTTCTATAGTAAATTTTTCAAAAATTTACTTCTTTAGTAAATTTTTCAAAAATTTACTTCTTTAGTAAATTTTTTTTTGAAAATTTACTTCTTTAGTAAATTTTTTTTTTGAAAATTTACTTCTTTAGTAAATTTTTTTTTTAAATTTACTTCTTTAGTAAATTTTTCAAAAATTTACTTCTTTAGTAAATTTTTCAAAAATTTACTTCTTTAGTAAATTTTTCAAAAATTTACTTCTTAAGTAAATTTTTCAAAAATTTACTTCTTAAGTAAATTTTTCAAAAATTTACTTCTTAAGTAAATTTTTCAAAAATTTACTTCTTTAGTAAATTTTTCAAAAATTTACTTCTTTAGTAAATTTTTCAAAAATTTACTTCTTTAGTAAATTTTTCAAAAATTTACTTCTTTAGTAAATTTTTCAAAAATTTACTTCTTTAGTAAATTTTTCAAAAATTTACTTCTTTAGTAAATTTTTCAAAAATTTACTTCTTTAGTAAATTTTTCAAAAATTTACTTCTTTAGTAAATTTTTCAAAAATTTACTTCTTTAGTAAATTTTTCAAAAATTTACTTCTTTAGTAAATTTTTCAAAAATTTACTTCTTTAGTAAATTTTTCAAAAATTTACTTCTTTAGTAAATTTTTCAAAAATTTACTTCTTTAGTAAATTTTTCAAAAATTTACTTCTTTAGTAAATTTTTCAAAAATTTACTTCTTTAGTAAATTTTTCAAAAATTTACTTCTTTAGTAAATTTTTCAAAAATTTACTTCTTAAGTAAATTTTTCAAAAATTTACTTCTTTCGTAAATTTTTTTAAAAATTTACTTATTTATTAAATTTTTTTTAAAATTTACTTCTTTAGTAAATTTTTTTAAAAATTTACTTCTTTAGTAAATTTTTTTAAAAATTTACTTCTTTAGTAAATTTTTTTAAAAATTTACTTCTTTAGTAAATTTTTTTAAAAATTTACTTCTTTAGTAAATTTTTCAAAAATTTACTTCTTTAGTAAATTTTTCAAAAATTTACTTCTTTAGTAAATTTTTCAAAAATTTACTTCTTTAGTAAATTTTTCAAAAATTTACTTCTTTAGTAAATTTTTCAAAAATTTACTTCTTTAGTAAATTTTTCAAAAATTTACTTCTTTAGTAAATTTTTGAAAAATTTACTTCTTTAGTAAATTTTTGAAAAATTTACTTCTTTAGTAATTTTTTTAAAAATTTACTTCTTTAGTAAATTTTTTTAAAAATTTACTTCTTTAGTAAATTTTTTTAAAAATTTACTTCTTTAGTAAATTTTTCAAAAATTTACTTCTTTAGTAAATTTTTCAAAAATTTACTTCTTTAGTAAATTTTTCAAAAATTTACTTCTTTAGTAAATTTTTCAAAAATTTACTTCTTTAGTAAATTTTTCAAAAATTTACTTCTTTAGTAAATTTTTCAAAAATTTACTTCTTTAGTAAATTTTTCAAAAATTTACTTCTTTAGTAAATTTTTCAAAAATTTACTTCTTTAGTAAATTTTTGAAAAATTTACTTCTTTAGTAATTTTTTTAAAAATTTACTTCTTTAGTAAATTTTTTTAAAAATTTACTTCTTTAGTAAATTTTTCAAAAATTTACTTCTTTAGTAAATTTTTGAAAAATTTACTTCTTTAGTAATTTTTTTAAAAATTTACTTCTTTAGTAAATTTTTTTAAAAATTTACTTCTTTAGTAAATTTTTCAAAAATTTACTTCTTTAGTAAATTTTTCAAAAATTTACTTCTTTAGTAAATTTTTCAAAAATTTACTTCTTTAGTAAATTTTTCAAAAATTTACTTCTTTAGTAAATTTTTCAAAAATTTACTTCTTTAGTAAATTTTTCAAAAATTTACTTCTTTAGTAAATTTTTCAAAAATTTACTTCTTTAGTAAATTTTTCAAAAATTTACTTCTTTAGTAAATTTTTCAAAAATTTACTTCTTTAGTAAATTTTTCAAAAATTTACTTCTTTAGTAAATTTTTCAAAAATTTACTTCTTTAGTAAATTTTTCAAAAATTTACTTTTTTAGTAAATTTTTCAAAAATTTACTTCTTTAGTAAATTTTTCAAAAATTTACTTCTTTAGTAAATTTTTCAAAAATTTACTTCTTTAGTAAATTTTTCAAAAATTTACTTCTTTAGTAAATTTTTTTAAAAATTTACTTATTTATTAAATTTTTTTTAAAATTTACTTCTTTAGTAAATTTTTTTAAAAATTTACTTCTTTAGTAAATTTTTTTAAAAATTTACTTCTTTAGTAAATTTTTTTAAAAATTTACTTCTTTAGTAAATTTTTTTAAAAACTTACTTCTTTAGTAAATTTTTCAAAAATTTACTTCTTTAGTAAATTTTTCAAAAATTTACTTCTTTAGTAAATTTTTCAAAAATTTACTTCTTTAGTAAATTTTTCAAAAATTTACTTCTTTAGTAAATTTTTCAAAAATTTACTTCTTTAGTAAATTTTTCAAAAATTTACTTCTTTAGTAAATTTTTCAAAAATTTACTTCTTTAGTAATTTTTTTTTAAAATTTACTTCTTTAGTAAATTTTTTTAAAAATTTACTTCTTTAGTAAATTTTTTTAAAAATTTACTTCTTTAGTAAATTTTTTTAAAAATTTACTTCTTTAGTAAATTTTTTTAAAAATTTACTTCTTTAGTAAATTTTTTTAAAAATTTAATTCTTTAGTAAATTTTTTTAAAAATTTACTTCTTTAGTTAATTTTTTTTTAAATTTACTTCTTTAGTAAATTTTTTTAAAAATTTACTTCTTTAGTAAATTTTTCAAAAATTTACTTCTTTAGTAAATTTTTCAAAAATTTACTTCTTTAGTAAATTTTTCAAAAATTTACTTCTTTAGTAAATTTTTAGTAAATTCTTTAGTAAATTTTTCAAAAATTTACTTCTTTAGTAAATTTTTCAAAAATTTACTTCTTTAGTAAATTTTTCAAAAATTTACTTCTTTAGTAAATTTTTCAAAAATTTACTTCTTGAGTAATTTTTCAAAAATTTACTTCTTTAGTAATTTTGTCAAAAATTTACTTCTTTAGTAATTTTGTCAAAAATTTACTTCTTTGGTAAATTTTTTGAAAATTTACTTCTTTGGTAAATTTTTTGAAAATTTACTTCTTAAGTAAATTTTTTAAAAATTTACTTCTTAAGTAAATTTTTTAAAAATTTACTTCTGAAGTAAATTTTTTAAAAATTTACTTCTGAAGTAAATTTTTCAAAAATTTACTTCTTTAGTAAATTTTTCAAAAATTTACTTCTTTAGTAAATTTTTCAAAAATTTACTTCTTCAGTAAATTTTTCAAAAATTTACTTCTTTAGTAAATTTTTCAAAAATTTACTTCTTTAGTAAATTTTTCAAAAATTTACTTCTTTAGTAAATTTTTCAAAAATTTACTTCTTTAGTAAATTTTTCAAAAATTTACTTCTTTAGTAAATTTTTCAAAAATTTACTTCTTTAGTAAATTTTTCAAAAATTTACTTCTTTAGTAAATTTTTCAAAAATTTACTTCTTTAGTAAATTTTTCAAAAATTTACTTCTTTAGTAAATTTTTCAAAAATTTACTTCTTTAGTAAATTTTTCAAAAATTTACTTCTTTAGTAAATTTTTCAAAAATTTACTTCTTTAGTAATTTTTCAAAAATTTACTTCTTTAGTAATTTTGTCAAAAATTTACTTCTTTAGTAATTTTGTCAAAAATTTACTTCTTTGGTAAATTTTTTGAAAATTTACTTCTTTGGTAAATTTTTTGAAAATTTACTTCTTAAGTAAATTTTTTAAAAATTTACTTCTTAAGTAAATTTTTTAAAAATTTACTTCTGAAGTAAATTTTTTAAAAATTTACTTCTGAAGTAAATTTTTTAAAAATTTACTTCTGAAGTAAATTTTTCAAAAATTTACTTCTTTAGTAAATTTTTCAAAAATTTACTTCTTTAGTAAATTTTTCAAAAATTTACTTCTTCAGTAAATTTTTCAAAAATTTACTTCTTTAGTAAATTTTTCAAAAATTTACTTCTTTAGTAAATTTTTCAAAAATTTACTTCTTTAGTAAATTTTTCAAAAATTTACTTCTTTAGTAAATTTTTCAAAAATTTACTTCTTTAGTAAATTTTTCAAAAATTTACTTCTTTAGTAAATTTTTCAAAAATTTACTTCTTTAGTAAATTTTTCAAAAATTTACTTCTTTAGTAAATTTTTCAAAAATTTACTTCTTTAGTAAATTTTTCAAAAATTTACTTCTTTAGTAATTTTTCAAAAATTTACTTCTTTAGTAATTTTGTCAAAAATTTACTTCTTTAGTAATTTTGTCAAAAATTTACTTCTTTGGTAAATTTTTTGAAAATTTACTTCTTTGGTAAATTTTTTGAAAATTTACTTCTTAAGTAAATTTTTTAAAAATTTACTTCTTAAGTAAATTTTTTAAAAATTTACTTCTGAAGTAAATTTTTTAAAAATTTACTTCTGAAGTAAATTTTTCAAAAATTTACTTCTTTAGTAAATTTTTCAAAAATTTACTTCTTTAGTAAATTTTTCAAAAATTTACTTCTTTAGTAAATTTTTCAAAAATTTACTTCTTCAGTAAATTTTTCAAAAATTTACTTCTTTAGTAAATTTTTCAAAAATTTACTTTAGTAAATTTTTCAAAAATTTACTTCTTTAGTAAATTTTTCAAAAATTTACTTCTTTAGTAAATTTTTCAAAAATTTACTTCTTTAGTAATTTTTCAAAAATTTACTTCTTTAGTAAATTTTTCAAAAATTTACTTCTTTAGTAAATTTTTCAAAAATTTACTTCTTTAGTAAATTTTTCAAAAATTTACTTCTTAAGTAAATTTTTCAAAAATTTACTTCTTTAGTAAATTTTTCAAAAATTTACTTCTTTAGTAAATTTTTCAAAAATTTACTTCTTTAGTAAATTTTTCAAAAATTTACTTCTTTAGTAAATTTTTCAAAAATTTACTTCTTTAGTAAATTTTTTTAAAAATTTACTTCTTTAGTAAATTTTTCAAAAATTTACTTCTTTAGTAAATTTTTCAAAAATTTACTTCTTTAGTAAATTTTTCAAAAATTTACTTCTTTAGTAAATTTTTCAAAAATTTACTTCTTTAGTAAATTTTTCAAAAATTTACTTCTTTAGTAAATTTTTCAAAAATTTACTTCTTTAGTAAATTTTTCAAAAATTTACTTCTTTAGTAAATTTTTCAAAAATTTACTTCTTTAGTAAATTTTTCAAAAATTTACTTCTTTAGTAAATTTTTCAAAAATTTACTTCTTTAGTAAATTTTTCAAAAATTTACTTCTTTAGTAAATTTTTCAAAAATTTACTTCTTTAGTAAATTTTTCAAAAATTTACTTCTTTAGTAAATTTTTCAAAAATTTACTTCTTTAGTAAATTTTTCAAAAATTTACTTCTTTAGTAAATTTTTCAAAAATTTACTTCTTTAGTAAATTTTTCAAAAATTTACTTCTTTAGTAAATTTTTCAAAAATTTACTTCTTTAGTAAATTTTTCAAAAATTTACTTCTTTAGTAAATTTTTCAAAAATTTACTTCTTTAGTAAATTTTTCAAAAATTTACTTCTTTAGTAAATTTTTCAAAAATTTACTTCTTTAGTAAATTTTTCAAAAATTTACTTCTTTAGTAAATTTTTCAAAAATTTACTTCTTTAGTAAATTTTTCAAAAATTTACTTCTTTAGTAAATTTTTCAAAAATTTACTTCTTTAGTAAATTTTTCAAAAATTTACTTCTTTAGTAAATTTTTCAAAAATTTACTTCTTTAGTAAATTTTTCAAAAATTTACTTCTTTAGTAAATTTTTCAAAAATTTACTTCTTTAGTACATTTTTTTTTGAAAATTTACTTCTTTAGTACATTTTTTTTTGAAAATTTACTTCTTTAGTACATTTTTTTTGAAAATTTACTTCTTTAGTAAATTTTTTTTTTGAAAATTTACTTCTTTAGTAAATTTTTTTTTTGAAAATTTACTTCTTTAGTAAATTTTTTTTTTGAAAATTTACTTCTTTAGTAAATTTTTTTTTTGAAAATTTACTTCTTTAGTAAATTTTTTTTTTGAAAATTTACTTCTTTAGTAAATTTTTTTAAAAATTTACTTCTTTAGTAAATTTTTTTAAAAATTTACTTCTTTAGTAAATTTTTTTAAAAATTTACTTCTTTAGTAAATTTTTTTAAAAATTTACTTCTTTAGTAAATTTTTTTAAAAATTTACTTCTTTAGTAAATTTTTTTAAAAATTTACTTCTTTAGTAAATTTTTTTAAAAATTTACTTCTTTAGTAAATTTTTTTTAAAAATTTACTTCTTTAGTAAATTTTTTTTGAAAATTTACTTCTTTAGTAAATTTTTTTAAAAATTTACTTCTTTAGTAAATTTTTTTTTAAAATTTACTTCTTTAGTAAATTTTTTTAAAAATTTACTTTTTTAGTAAATTTTTTAAAAAATTTACTTCTTTAGTAAATTTTTTTAAAAATTTACTTCTTTAGTAAATTTTTTTAAAAATTTACTTCTTTAGTAAATTTTTCAAAAATTTACTTCTTTAGTAAATTTTTCAAAAATTTACTTCTTTAGTAATTTTTTTCAAAAATTTACTTCTTTAGTAATTTTTTCAAAAATTTACTTCTTTAGTAATTTTTTCAAAAATTTACTTCTTTGGTAAATTTTTTGAAACTTTACTTCTTTGGTAAATTTTTTGAAAATTTACTTCTTTAGTAAATTTTTCAAAAATTTACTTCTTTAGTAAATTTTTCAAAAATTTACTTCTTTAGTAAATTTTTCAAAAATTTACTTCTTTAGTAAATTTTTCAAAAATTTACTTCTTTAGTAAATTTTTCAAAAATTTACTTCTTTAGTAAATTTTTCAAAAATTTACTTCTTTAGTAAATTTTTCAAAAATTTACTTCTTTAGTAAATTTTTCAAAAATTTACTTCTTTAGTAAATTTTTCAAAAATTTACTTCTTTAGTAAATTTTTCAAAAATTTACTTCTTTAGTAAATTTTTCAAAAATTTACTTCTTTAGTAAATTTTTCAAAAATTTACTTCTTTAGTAAATTTTTCAAAAATTTACTTCTTTAGTAAATTTTTCAAAAATTTACTTCTTTAGTAAATTTTTCAAAAATTTACTTCTTTAGTAAATTTTTCAAAAATTTACTTCTTTAGTAAATTTTTCAAAAATTTACTTCTTTAGTAAATTTTTCAAAAATTTACTTCTTTAGTAAATTTTTCAAAAATTTACTTCTTTAGTAAATTTTTCAAAAATTTACTTCTTTAGTAAATTTTTAAAAAATTTACTTCTTTAATAAATTTTTCGAGAATTTACTTCGTTAGTAAATTTTTCAAAATTTTACTTTTTTTTTTGTAAATTTTATTCGTTATTAAAATTTTATATGGGAGTTTAAAAAATTATAAACTTATTTTCTTTTTTTTTTTTTTCGCCAAATTAGGCCTTACGCCTAATTCAAACCATTATGTTAGCAAATTTACTTTTACTTTTTAAGAGTTTAAAGCTAAAACATTTTCATGTAAAAAAACACCCAAAACGGTAAAAGATATAAAACGTTAAAACAAAAAAACTAAAAAAAGAAAAAAACACCTAAAACACTAAAAGCTGTTTTGTGCTAAAAAAAAGCAAAAAAAGAAAAACTCAGCCAAGCAGAAACCTGCTGCAAACCACACCATAACTTCATTATTTAATACAGACTTGTTTAGCAAAAAAATAAGAAAAAAACTAAAAAAAATTGAGAAAATATATACAATCATTTTAAAAACTCTACGGTTTAATACAGAGGATTATGCGAGTGCAACGGTTGCAAGGTCATCCACTGTTTCGATTTTTTCTTAATCTTTTTTAGATTTTATTTCAATTTTGTATATTTTTTTTTTTGCATTTTTACTATATCTTTTTCAAAAGTTGCATTTATTTAAATGACTTCTCTATATACTTGAAACACTTAAGTATTATTTTTATATTTTACATAATAACAACAACGCCTTTTTATATATCATAGTACATAGTTATAATTATTTATACACACAAATGTCTTGTTTAAATGTATTTAAATGTATGAAACATTTTTGTGGTTTTTCTATTTAAAACATTTGGTTTTTATCTTTTATAGATAAAACTTAATATTTATTTTTAAAATATTTAAATATCTTTATTTTCCACTTTATAACTAGTTTGTTTTTAATTTCATCATAGAATATTGTATACGAATATTTTTCTATTTGTTTTGAAAAATTTATTGAGATTTAATGCAAAAAATCAAAAGACTTAAGACACAAACTTTAATGATTTTGTTCTACTGAAGACAAACAATTTTTGAACGTTTCTTTTTTTTTTTTTTTTTTTTTTTGGTTTAGAAAAGCCAAGGGCACAATTTCTGTTTTTTCAACACAAGTGTTAGGATAAAGAATTAAATTTTTGAAAAATTTACTAAAGATGTCAATTATCAACAAATTTTCTAGAGATGTTAATTTTTGAAAAATTTACTTAAGAAGAAAATTTTTGAAAAATTTACTTAAGAAGTAAATTTTGGAAAAATTTACTTAAGATGTAAATTTTCGAAAACTTTACTTAAGATGTAAATTTTTGAAAAATTTACTTAAGATGTAAATTTTTGAAAAATTTACTTAAGATGTAAATTTTTGAAAAATTTACTTAAGATGTAAATTTTTGAAAAATTTACTTAAGATGTAAATTTTTGAAAAATTTACTTAAGATGTAAATTTTTGAAAAATTTACTTAAAAAGTAAATTTTTGAAAAATTTACTTAAAAAGTAAATTTTTGTAAAATTTACTTAAAAAGTAAATTTTTGAAAAATTTACTTAAAAAGTAAATTTTTGAAAAATTTACTTAAAAAGTAAATTTTTGAAAAATTTACTTAAAAAGTAAATTTTTGAAAAATTTACTTAAAAAGTAAATTTTTGAAAAATTTACTTAAAAAGTAAATTTTTGAAAAATTTACTAAAGAAGTAAATTTTTGAAAAATTTACTAAAGAAGTAAATTTTTGAAAAATTTACTAAAGAAGTAAATTTTTGAAAAATTTACTAAAGAAGTAAATTTTTGAAAAATTTACTAAAGAAGTAAATTTTTGAAAAATTTACTAAAGAAGTAAATTTTTGAAAAATTTACTAAAGAAGTAAATTTTTGAAAAATTTACTAAAGAAGTAAATTTTTGAAAAATTTACTAAAGAAGTAAATTTTTGAAAAATTTACTAAAGAAGTAAATTTTTGAAAAATTTACTAAAGAAGTAAATTTTTGAAAAATTTACTAAAGAAGTAAATTTTTCAAAAATTTACTAAAGAAGTAAATTTTTGAAAAATTTACTAAAGAAGTAAATTTTTGAAAAATTTACTAAAGAAGTAAATTTTTGAAAAATCTACTAAAGAAGTAAATTTTTGAAAAATTTACTAAAGAAGTAAATTTTTGAAAAATTTACTAAAGAAGTAAATTTTTGAAAAATCTACTAAAGAAGTAAATTTTTGAAAAATTTACTAAAGAAGTAAATTTTTGAAAAATTTACTAAAGAAGTAAATTTTTGAAAAATTTACTAAAGAAGTAAATTTTTGAAAAATTTACTAAAGAAGTAAATTTTTGAAAAATTTACTAAAGAAGTAAATTTTTGAAAAATCTACTAAAGAAGTAAATTTTTGAAAAATTTACTAAAGAAGTAAATTTTTGAAAAATTTACTAAAGAAGTAAATTTTTGAAAAATCTACTAAAGAAGTAAATTTTTGAAAAATTTACTAAAGAAGTAAATTTTTGAAAAATTTACTAAAGAAGTAAATTTTTGAAAAATTTACTAAAGAAGTAAATTTTTGAAAAATTTACTAAAGAAGTAAATTTTTGAAAAATTTACTAAAGAAGTAAATTTTTGAAAAATTTACTAAAGAAGTAAATTTTTGAAAAATTTACTAAAGAAGTAAATTTTTGAAAAATTTACTAAAGAAGTAAATTTTTGAAAAATTTACTAAAGAAGTAAATTTTTGAAAAATTTACTAAAGAAGTAAATTTTTGAAAAATTTACTAAAGAAGTAAATTTTTGGAAAATTTACTAAAGAAGTAAATTTTTGGAAAATTTACTAAAGAAGTAAATTTTTGAAAAATTTACTAAAGAAGTAAATTTTTGAAAAATTTACTTAAAAAGTAAATTTTTGAAAAATTTACTTAAGATGTAAATTTTTGAAAAATTTACTTAAAAAGTAAATTTTTGAAAAATTTACTTAAGATGTAAATTTTTGAAAAATTTACTAAAGAAGTAAATTTTTGAAAAATTTACTTAAGAAGAAAATTTTTGAAAAATTTACTTAAGTAAATTTTTGAAAAATTTACTAAAGAAGTAAATTTTTGAAAAATTTACTAAAGAAGTAAATTTTTGAAAAATTTACTAAAGAAGTAAATTTTTGAAAAATTTACTAAAGAAGTAAATTTTTGAAAAATTTACCAAAGAAGTAAATTTTTGAAAAATTTACTAAAGAAGTAAATTTTTGAAAAATTTACTAAAGAAGTAAATTTTTAAAAAATTTACTAAAGAAGTAAATTTTTGAAAAATTTACTAAAGAAGTAAATTTTTGAAAAATTTACTAAAGAAGTAAATTTTTGAAAAATTTACTATAGAAGTAAATTTTTGAAAAGTTTACTAAAGAAGTAAATTTTTGAAAAATTTATTAAAGAAGTAAATTTTTGAAAAATTTACTAAAGAAGTAAATTTTTGAAAAATTTACTAAAGAAGTAAATTTTTGAAAAATTTACTAAAGAAGTAAATTTTTGAAAAATTTACTTGAAAAGTAAATTTTTGAAAAATTTACTTAAGAAGTAAATTTTTAAAAAATTTACTTAAGAAGAAAATTTTTGAAAAATTTACTTAAGAAGTAAATTTTTGAAAAATTTACTTAAGATGTAAATTTTTGAAAACTTTACTTAAGATATAAATTTTTGAAAAATTTACTTAAGATGTAAATTTTTGAAAAATTTACTTAAGATGTAAATTTTTGAAAAATTTACTCAAGATGTAAATTTTTGAAAAATTTACTTAAAAAGTAAATTTTTGAAAAATTTACTTAAAAAGTAAATTTTTGAAAAATTTACTTAAAAAGTAAATTTTTGAAAAATTTACTTAAAAAGTAAATTTTTGAAAAATTTACTTAAAAATTAAATTTTTGAAAAATTTACTTAAAAAGTAAATTTTTGAAAAATTTACTTAAAAAGTAAATTTTTGAAAAATTTACTTAAAAAGTAAATTTTTGAAAAATTTACTTAAAAAGTAAATTTTTGAAAAATTTACTTAAAAAGTAAATTTTTGAAAAATTTACATAAAAAGTAAACTTTTGAAAAATTTACTTAAAAAGTAAATTTTTGAAAAATTTACTTAAAAAGTAAATTTTTGAAAAATTTACTTAAAAAGTAAATTTTTAAAAAATTTACTTAAGAAGAAAATTTTTGAAAAATGAACTTAAGATGTAAATTTTTGAAAAATTTACTTAAGATGTAAATTTTTGAAAAATTTACTTAAGATGTAAATTTTTGAAAAATTTACTTAAGATGTAAATTTTTGAAAAATTTACTTAAGATGTAAATTTTTGAAAAATTTACTTAAGATGTAAATTTTTGAAAAATTTACTTAAGATGTAAATTTTTGAAAAATTTACTTAAGATGTAAATTTTTAAAAAATTTACTTAAAAAGTAAATCTTTTAAAAATTTACTTAAGAAGTATATTTTTGAAAAATTTACTTAAGAAGTAAATTTTTGAAAAATTTACTAAAAAAATTTACTACAAAAAGTAATTTTTCGAAAAATTTAATAAAAGAAGTAAATTTTCTAAAAATTTACTAAAATAAATTTACTAACAAAGTATATTTTCTAAAAAATTTACTAAAGAAGAAAATTTTCAAAAAATTTACTAAAGAAAAAAATTTTCGAAAAATTTACTTTATTTCTACAAAAAAAAATTGAGTATAATAAATTTTTATATTAAAAGTTTTTTCTTATGAATCATTAAAAAATTTTGTACAAATTTTTTTATTAAAAAAATCTTAAAATATTCCTTAAAATGCTTTAATTCTTTAACCAATAATTTAAGTCACCACCTACATATGGACAAAAATTTCGAGGTTTTTTATCAAAATAAAAACTCATATGAACTGATTTATGTTAGTTATTAAAATTTTAAGTGGCTGACATAAACTATATTTTGCATAAGAACGTTGAGATTTTTATGATCCTAATTTATTTTACAAAATTACAAAAATAATAACAACAATAATGCATTAAATATTGTTTTCTTGGTCTTTCAAAATAAAATTCATTTGAAAAATGTTCAAATTTTCAGTTCCAATATGAACCACGCCACTAAACTCACTCAGAAGCCACAGCATGTCAAGGCATATGATACGAGTTAAAGTGATATTAGAACCACTCCACCATCCATGTCTGTCTGTCTGACTGCTATGGTATTTTGACATGTAACATTTAAGTTTTAAATACATAGAAAGACGGACATATACAAACTCTAGTTTGAAGTAAAAAGACTTTAGGTATTTCAAACAAGTCTTAGATTTATTTACTGCAACAAAAATTTGACATGATATTTAAGCTTTGAAATGAAAAGCAATTAAAGAATTATTTCTTTATATAAAAGGAATTATTTGAAGTGTATAAAAATAAAAATTTACTAAAGAAGTAAATTTTTTAGAAAAGTAAATTTTTGAAAAATTTACTAAAGAAGTAAATTTTTGAAAAACTTAATTAAGAATTAAATTTTTGAAAAACTTAATTAAGAATTAAATTTTTGAAAAACTTAATTAAGAATTAAATTTTTGAAAAACTTAATTAAGAATTAAAATTTTGAAAAATTTAATTAAGAATTAAAATTTTGAAAAAATTTACTAAAGAAGTAAAATTTTGAAAAATTTACTAAAGAAGTAAATTTTTGAAAAATTTACTAAAGAAGTAAATTTTTGAAAAATTCACTAAAGAAGTAAATTTTTGAAAAATTCACTAAAGAAGTAAATTTTTGAAAAATTCACTAAAGAAGTAAATTTTTGAAAAATTTACTAAAGAAGTAAAATTTTGAAAAATTTACTAAAGAAGTAAATTTTTGAAAAATTTACTAAAGAAGTAAATTTTTGAAAAATTTACTAAAGAAGTAAATTTTTGAAAAATTTACTAAAGAAGTAAATTTTTGAAAAATTTACTAAAGAAGTAAATTTTTGAAAAATTTACTAAAGAAGTAAATTTTTGAAAAATTTACTAAAGAAGTAAAATTTTGAAAAATTTACTAAAGAAGTAAATTTTTGAAAAATTTACTAAAGAAGTAAATTTTTGAAAAATTTACTAAAGAAGTAAATTTTTGAAAAATTTACTAAAGAAGTAAATTTTTGAAAAATTTACTAAAGAAGTAAATTTTTGAAAAATTTACTAAAGAAGTAAATTTTTGAAAAATTTACTAAAGAAGTAAATTTTTGAAAAATTTACTAAAAAAGTAAATTTTTGAAAAATTTACTAAAGAAGTAAAATTTTGAAAAATTTACTAAAGAAGTAAATTTTTGAAAAATTTACTAAAGAAGTAAATTTTTTGAAAAATTTACTAAAGAAGTAAATTTTTTGAAAAATTTACTAAAGAAGTAAATTTTTTGAAAAATTTACTAAAGAAGTAAATTTTTGAAAAATTTAATTAAGAATTAAAATTTTGAAAAAATTTACTAAAGAAGTAAATTTTTGAAAAATTTAGTAAGGAAGTAAATTTTTGAAAAATTTACTAAAGAAGTAAATTTTTGAAAAATTTAATTAAGAATTAAAATTTTGAAAAAATTTACTAAAGAAGTAAATTTTTGAAAAATTTAGTAAGGAAGTAAATTTTTGAAAAATTTACTAAAGAAGTAAATTTTTGAAAAATTTACTAAAGAAGTAAATTTTTGAAAAATTTACTAAAGAAGTAAATTTTTGAAAAATTTACTAAAGGAGTAAATTTTTGAAAAATTTACTAAAGAAGTAAATTTTTGAAAAATTTACTAAAGAAGTAAATTTTTGAAAAATTTACTAAAGAAGTGAATTTTTGAAAAATTTACTAAAGAAGTAAATTTTTGAAAAATTTACATAAGAAGCAAATTTTTGAAAAATTTACTAAAGAAGTAAATTTTTGAAAAATTTACTAAAGAAGTCAATTTTTTGAAAAATTTACTAAAGAAGTAAATTTTTTGAAAAATTTACTAAAGAAGTAAATTTTTTGAAAAATTTACTAAAGAAGTAAATTTTTTGAAAAATTTACTAAAGAAGTAAATTTTTTGAAAAATTTACTAAAGAAGTAAATTTTTTGAAAAATTTACTAAAGAAGTAAATTTTTTGAAAAATTTACTAAAGAAGTAAATTTTTTGAAAAATTTACTAAAGAAGTAAATTTTTTGAAAAATTTACTAAAGAAGTAAATTATTTGAAAAATTTACTAAAGAAGTAAATTTCTTGAAAAATTTACTAAAGAAGTAAATTATTTGAAAAATTTACTAAAGAAGTAAATTTCTTGAAAAATTTACTAAAGAAGTAAATTTTTTGAAAAATTTACTAAAGAAGTAAATTTTTTGAAAAATTTACTAAAGAAGTAAATTTTTTGAAAAATGTACTAAAGAAGTAAATTATTTGAAAAATTTACTAAAGAAGTAAATTTTTTGAAAAATTTACTAAAGAAGTAAATTTCTTGAAAAATTTACTAAAGAAGTAAATTTTTTGAAAAATTTACTAAAGAAGTAAATTTTTTGAAAAATTTACTAAAGAAGTAAATTTTTGAAAAATTTACTAAAGAAGTAAATTTTTGAAAAATTTACTAAAGAAGTAAATTTTTGAAAAATTTACTAAAGAAGTAAATTTTTGAAAAATTTACTAAAGAAGTAAATTTTTGAAAAATTTACATAAGAAGCAAATTTTTGAAAAATTTACTAAAGAAATAAATTTTTGAAAAATTTACTAAAGAAATAAATTTTTGAAAAATTTACTAAAGAAATAAATTTTTGAAAAATTTACATAAGAAGCAAATTTTTGAAAAATTTACTTAAGAAGTAAATTTTCGAAAAATTTACTTAAGAAGTAAATTTTTAAAAAATTTACTTAAGAAGTAAATTTTCGAAAAGTTTACTTAAGAAATAAATTTCTGGAAAAATTTACTTAGGAAGTAAATTTTCGAAAAATTTACCTTCTATGGCGTCAATCAAAATTTTTGAATAGTTTAATTTATTTCCACAAAAAATCTAATTAAATTTTTCAACAATTTTTATTTAATTTAATTTTTTTAATTAATTTCAATTAATTTTTTTTTCTTTTACAGAATCGGTTTATGTGGTTTTGACAATCCCTTGAGAGATCAAAAAACTGAAGAATTGAAAAAACATATTGGCCAGGTGAGTTGGAATTAATATTTAAGAATTATTTATTATCTTTGACACCCGCTCGTTTACATACCATATTTAAGTAAAGAATTAAATCTTTTCAAATCGTATAAAAATCTCTGATGATTAAGAGCAAAAACAAACATTAAAATTTGAGATAATATTAAAAAAACTAATGAAAATCATTAATAACTATTAAAATAACAGAGAGTCATTCTTTAGACGACCAACACCCACTTTTCAAAATTTTTGTCACATATTAATGGGGACAAATGTTCGTTGGAGGGTTGGCAACAATAGTTTAAAAATAAGAAAATAAATCAAAGTTTGTTTAAACAAACGATTTTTATGATTAACTCAAAACTAAGAATGAAAAAATTGATATAAAAAAAGTATCAAAAGACAGACTCCAAAGTCCATATATGAAAAAAAATAACGGCGTCAATGAATTTCTGAGGCGGCCTCGTATTACAATCAAGTGTTTTACAAGTTTTGATTTAATTTTTTTTTTTTTTTCATTTTCACTTGAAAAAAATGTTTATTCTATAAAAAAAATTTTGAAAAAGAATAAAAATCTGTAAAAAATCTGTGTAAGTTAACGGCGGCTCCAGAGTGGCCGAAATTAGTTTTATAAAATTAAATTTTTTGAATTTTTTGTTCAAATTACAAATAAAAGTAATTCAAAAAAACTTCGGATATCTGAAAAAAATCATTTAAAATTTTACCGCCGTTCAAAAATTTATATGCAACTTTGATTTTTGATGGTCAGTTTGCAAAACCAAAAATGTCAGTGGCATTTAAATCAACAAAAATTTAGCACAAAAACTCAAGATAAAACTCCTATGACTAACTGGGCCCACAGTTTATATTTCTTTAATAAAAATCTGCAATTCTCCAACAAAAACGGTGTGAAAAATTGTCAACATAAAAAAAATATAAATTTCGTAATATTTTAATTCAATTTGATAAATCGTCTTAAATGTTAAGCTTTTTATTATTTTCAAGGAAATCTTGGAACATTATTTTTTCAAATAAAAGAATTAAAAAAAAAAAGATTAACAATAAACGAACGTTTAAGTAATTAAATTTACAAGATCACTTAAGATTTAAAGTTGATCATCAAACGAAAAAAAATTTATTGAAGAAAGTATTAAGATGTGAAAAGCTTTCAACACTTGAGATTAAGCTTCGTTCCTTTTAAGTTGACGATTTATTAAACTTAAAAACCCAAAGTCTTTTGGAAATTTATCTTAAAAAATTTATATTATTCAGTCGTAAAAAATTTGTTATTATTAATCTAATATTTAATTGTTTCCTTTTTTCCAATTTCCAGGGCGTTAAAATCAAAATGGATGATGCTGGTAATATATTGATACGACGTTATGCCAAAAGTAATGTTTATATTAAAAGTACGGCCAGTAATCAGAATGAGGAAACGTCCATAGGGGCCGATATATTGAAACTACCAAATCAGGCTTTAGAAAGTGAAAAAATAGTCAAAGTAAGTTTTTTTAAAATAAAAAATCTTTTAAAGAAAAATTTTTATATTGAAAAATTTTCAATAGAAAAATTTTCAATAGAGAAATTTTCATATGAAAAAATTTTTAATAGAAAAATTTTTTATTGAAAAATTTTCTATAAAAAAATTTTGTATTGACAAATTGTATAAAGAAAAATTTGTATATTGATTTTTTATAGAAAAATGTTCTATATTTTTTTATTGAAAAATTTTCTATAGAAAAATTTTTCTATAGAAAATTTTTCTTAAAAAAATTTTTTTTTAGAAAAAATTTTTTTTTAGAAAAAATTTTTTTTGGAAAAATTTTCTATAGAAAAATTTTTATAGTGAAAAATTTTCTATAGAAAAATTGTAATAGTGAAAAAATTTTCTATAGAAAAATTTTAATAGTGAAAAATTTTCTATAGAAAAATTTTTATAGTGAAAAATTTTCGAAAGAAAAATTTTTATAGTGAAAAATTTTCCATAGAAAAATTTTTATAGTGAATAATTTTCGAAAGAAAAATTTTTATAGTGAAAAATTTTCGAAAGAAAAATTTTTATAGTGAAAAATTTTCGAAAGAAAAATTTTTATAGTGAAAAATTTTCGAAAGAAAAATTTTTATAGTGAAAAATTTTCTATAGAAAAATTTTCGAAAGAAAAATTTTTATAGTGAAAAATTTTCGAAAGAAAAATTTTTATAGTGAAAAATTTTCGAAAGAAAAATTTTTATAGTGAAAAATTTTCTATAGAAAAATTTTTATAGTGAAAATTTTTATAATTTTTCTATAGAAAAATTTTTATATTAAAAAATTTTCTTTAAAAAAAAATTTTATATTAAAAAATTTTGTATTGAAAAATTTTAATAGTGAAAAATTTTCTATAGAACAATTCTTATATTAAAAATTTCTATATAAAAGTTTTTATAGTAAAAAATTTTCTATAGAAAAATTTTTATAGTGATAAATTTTCTATAGAAAAATTTTGATAGTGAAAATTTTTCTATAGAAATATTTTTTTAGTGAAAAATTTTGTATAGAAAAATTTTTATAGTGAAACATTTATTTAATTGTGAAACATTTCTTCTAGAAAAATTGTATAGTAAAAAATTTCCTATAGAAAAATTTTTATTTGAAAAATTTTCTATAGAAAAATTTTTATAGTGAAAAATTGTCTATCGAAAAATTTTTATAGTGAAAAATTTTCTATAGAAAAATTTTTATAGTGAAAAATTTTTTATAAAAAAATTTTTATAGTGAAAAATTTTCTACAGAAAAATTTTTATAGTGAAAAATTTTCTACAGAAAAATTTTTATAGTGAAAAATTTTCTATAGAAAAAATTTTATAGTGAAAAATTTTCTATAGAAAAAGTTTAATAGTGAGTATAGTTTTTTATAGAAAAATTTTTATAGTGAAAAAATTTTCTATAGAAAAATTTTAATAGTGAAAAATTTTCTATAGAAAAATTTTTAAAGTGAAAAATTTTCTATAGAAAAATTTTTATTTGAAAAATTTTCTATAGAAAAATTTTTATAGTGAAAAATTGTCTATCGAAAAATTTTTATAGTGAAAAATTTTCTATAGAAAAATTTTTATAGTGAAAAATTTTCTATAGAAAAATTTTTATAGTGAAAAATTTTCTACAGAAAAATTTTTATAGTGAAAAATTTTCAACAGAAAAATTTTTATAGTTAAAAATTTTCTATAGAAAAATTTTTATAGTGAAAAATTTTCTATAGAAAAAGTTTAAAAAGTTTTTCTACAGAAAAATTTTTATAGTTAAAAATTTTCTATAGAAAAATTTTTATAGTGAAAAATTTTCTATAGAAAAAGTTTAATAGTGAGTATAGTTTTCTATAGAAAAATTTTTATAGTAGAAAAATTTTCTATAGAAAAATTTTAATAGTGAAAAATTTTCTATAGAAAAATTTTTAAAGTGAAAAATTTTCTATAGAAAAATTTTGATAGTGAAAATTTTTCTATAGAAATATTTTTTTAGTGAAAAATTTTGTATAGAAAAATTTTTATAGTGAAACATTTATTTAATTGTGAAACATTTCCTCTAGAAAAATTGTATAGTAAAAAATTTCCTATAGAAAAATTTTTATTTGAAAAATTTTCTATAGAAAAATTTTTATAGTGAAAAATTGTCTATCGAAAAATTTTTATAGTGAAAAATTTTCTATAGAAAAATTTTTATAGTGAAAAATTTTCTATAGAAAAATTTTTATAGTGAAAAATTTTCTATAGAAAAATTTTTATAGTGAAAAATTTTCTATAGAAAAATTTTTATAGTGAAAAATTTTCTATAGAAAAATTTTTATAGTGAAAAATTTTCTATAGAAAAATTTTTATAGTGAAAAATTTTCTATAGAAAAATTTTTATAGTGAAAAATTTTCTATAGAAAAATTTTTATAGTGAAATATTTTCTATAGAAAAATTTTTATAGTGAAAAATTTTCTATAAAAAATTTTTTATAGTGAAAGATTTTCTATAGAAAAATTTTTATAGCGAAAAATGTTCTTTAGAAAAATTTTTATAGTGAAAAATTTTCTATAAAAAATTTTTATAGTGAGAAATTTTATATAGACAAATTTTTATAGTGAAAAATTTTTTATAGAAAAATTTTTATAGTGAAAAATTTTCTATAGAAAAATCTTTATAGTGAAAAATTTTCTGTAGAAAAATTTTTATAGTGAAAAATTTTTTATAGAAAAAATTTTATAGTGAAAAATTTTCTATAGAAACATTTTTATAGTGAAAAGTTTTCTATAAAAAATTTTTTATAGTGAAAAATTTCCTATAAAAAATTTTTATAGTGAAAAATTTCCTATAAAAAATTTTTATAGTGAAAAATTTTCTATAGAAAAATTTTTATAGTGAAAAATTTTCTATAGAAAAATTTTTATATTGCAAAATTTTTATATTAAAAAATTTTCTATAGAAAAATTTTCATAGTGAAAAATTTTTATAGTGAAAAATTTTCTATAGAAAAATTTTAGAAAATTTTTTATATTGAAAAATTTTCTATAAAAAATAACAATTTTTATATTGAACAATTTCTTATAGAAAAATTTTGATATAGAAAAATATTGTATAGAAAAATTTTGATATAGACAAATTTTGTATAGAACATTTTTTATATTAAAAAATTTTGTACAAAAATTTTTTATATTAAAAATTTTGTATATTAAAAAATTTATTGTAGAAAATTTTTATACTAAAAAATTTTCTATAGAAAATTTTTATATTGAAAAATTAAATCTGTTGTTTCTGTAGTATAAGACTCTGTATAAGACTTTTATAAATTTAATTTGATTTTTTGCAATTTTCTTTTCAGTTATTTGATATGAAAAAATTTCAATCAAATGTCAATCGCGAACTGCGACGAGCCTATCCCGATCGTCGACGTCTGGAAACACAATGTTTGTCAGCGGTAGCTTTTGTTAAATCGGAAAGTGACATATTAGAATGTCCCATTTGGGTATTGATCGTAAATGTTGTAGCAATGGATATGCTCAAATCAAAATTGCCACCAGGTAAGTTTTTTGGAATTTTCGCTTTGTTACGATTTCAAAATCAAACACTTTTTTTGAAATGTTAAACCTTCAAAGGAATTCTAATAGATTTTCTTTAGATTTGACTAACATTATAAATTGGTGTTATTGTTGTTATTGTTTTCAAATGTTAATGACAGCCTATGAGGCATGTAATTGTTGTTGTTTGTTGTGATTTGTGATAATGTTGTATTTGTTGTTCATTCGAATGTTATGTGTTGCCATTGTGCTTAAGTGCACCAAGAGAACATTTTCTTGTTTGAAAAA
Organism: Stomorhina lunata; assembly: GCA_933228675.1. Taxonomy (NCBI): domain Eukaryota; kingdom Metazoa; phylum Arthropoda; class Insecta; order Diptera; family Rhiniidae; genus Stomorhina; species Stomorhina lunata. Next base: position 17,078,946 of record OW121744.1, read on the forward strand.
AAAAATTAAAATCATGTAAAGTAGATTTTTTCTATTTTTTATTTTCATTATTTTGAAATGAGTTTTTTTTCTTTAATTTTTTTTTTTGTGGAAAACAATGAAAAACAAGTACAAGGTTTTTAACATATTGTTAGTTTGTTTGTTTTACAAAATATATATGAAGAAGATGATGCTATCAATTAGAAACAACAAATAAAGAAAATTTAAACATAAATTATTGTTGAAGATTTTTTATGCATTTCATTTGAAAATTAAAAAAAAATTGATTATTTTGTTAAATTGATTGGCTCGGAAATAAAGTTAAGGTCATGTGTCAGTCATTATTTGGAAACGGAATTGAAATTTCAAAAATTTTTCACATAAATTATTTATACAGAAAATGGTCAAGATCTTTTTATAAGAATTTGAAATCTTAGTTTAATTATTTGATGTTTTGGTATAAGATTTTGTCACTTTGTAAAAGATTTGAAGAATAAAAAATTAAGGTCTTAGTATAAGACTTTGAAGTCTTAGTATAAGACTTTCAACTCTCAGTATAAGACTATAAAGTCTTAGTATAAGACTTTGAAGTTTTAGGATAAATCTTCGAAGTCTAAGTATAAGACTTTGAAGTCTTAGTATAAGACTTTTAAGTCTCAGTAAAAGACTTACTATAAGACTTTAAGGTCTTAGTATAACAATTTAATTTCTTAGTATAAGACTTTAAGGTTTTAGTATAAGACTTTTAAGTCTTAGTTTAAGACTTTTAAGTCTTAGTTTAAGACTTTGAAGTATCAGTATAAGACTTTGAAGTCTTAGTATAAGACTTTGAATTATTAGTATAAGACTTTTAAGTCTTAGTATAAGACTTTTAAGTCTTAGTATAAGACTTTTAAGTCTTAGTATAAGACTTTGAAGTCTTAGTATAAGACTTTGAAGTCTTCGTTTAAGACTGAAGTCTTAGTATAAGACTTTGAAGTCTTAGAATAAGACTCTGAAGTCTTAGTTTAATACTTTGAAGTCTTAGTATAAGACTTTGAAGTCTCAGTATTAGACTTTGGAGTCTTACTATAAGACTTTAAGGTCTTAGTATAAGCTTTAATTTCTTAGTATAAGACTTTAAGGTTTTAGTATAAAACTTTTAAGTCTTAGTTTAAGACTTTTAAGTCTTAGTTTAAGACTTTTAAGTCTTAGTTTAAGACTTTTAAGTCTTAGTTTAAGACTTTGAAGTATCAGTATAAGACTTTGAAGTCTTAGTATAAGACTTTGAAGTCTTAGTATAAGACTTTGAAGTATTAGTATAAGACTTTGAAGTCTTAGTATAAGACTTTGAAGTCTTAGTATAAGACTTTGAAGTCTTAGTATAAAACTTTGAAGTCTTAGTATAAGACTTTGAAATCTTAGTATAAGACTTTGAAGTCTTAGAATAAGACTTTGAAGTCTTAGAATAAGACTCTGAAGTCTTAGTTTAATACTTTGAAGTCTTAGTATAAGACTTTGGAGTCTCAGTATTAGACTTTGAAGTCTTACTATAAGACTTTAAGGTGTTAGTATAAGACTTTAATTTCTTAGTATAAGACTTTAAGGTCTTAGTATAAGACTTTTAAGTCTTAGTTTAAGACTTTGAAGTATCAGTATAAGACTTTGAAGTCTTAGTATAAGACATTGAAGTATTAGTATAAGACTTTGAAGTCTTAGTATAAGACTTTGAAGTCTTAGTATAAGACTTTGAAGTCTCAGTATTAGACTTTGGAGTCTTACTATAAGACTTTAAGGTCTTAGTATAAGCTTTAATTTCTTAGTATAAGACTTTAAGGTTTTAGTATAAAACTTTTAAGTCTTAGTTTAAGACTTTTAAGTCTTAGTTTAAGACTTTGAAGTATCAGTATAAGACTTTGAAGTCTTAGTATAAGACTTTGAAGTCTTAGTATAAGACTTTGAAGTATTAGTATAAGACTTTGAAGTCTTAGTATCAGACTTTGAAGTCTTAGTATCAGACTTTGAAGTCTTAGTTTAAGACTTTGAAGTATTAGTAGAAGACTAAGTATATGACTTTGTAGACTGTATAAGACTTTGAAGTCTAAGTATAAGACTTTGAAGTCTTAGTATAAGACTTTGAAATCTTAGTATAAGACTTTGAAGTCTTGGTATAAGACTTTGAAGTCTTACTAAAAGATTTTGAAGTCTTATATTAAAACTTTGCAGTCTTAGTATAAGACTTTGAAGAAATTTTTATATTAAAAATTTTTTTATATTAAAAATTTTTATAAAGAAAAATTTTTATATTAAAAATATATATCTAAAAAAAATTTTATTGAAAATTTTTCTATAGAAAAATTTTTAAATTTTTTATCTAGAAAAAAATTTTTTATTGAAAATTTTTCTATAGAAAAATTTTTGAATTGAAATATTTATCTAGAAAAAATTTTTTTATTGAAAATTTTTCTATAGAAACATTTTTATATTGAAAATTTTTCTATAGAAAAATTTTTGTGTTGAAAAATTTTCTACAGAAAATTTTTTATATTAGAAATTTTTCTAGAGAGAAATTTTTATATTGAAAATTTTTCTAGAGAGAAATTTTTATATTGAAAATTTTTCTAGAGAGAAATTTTTATATTGAAAATTTTTCTAGAGAAAAATTTTTATATTGAAAATTTTTCTAGAGAAAAATTTTTATATTGAAAATTTTTATATTGTATAAGACTTTGAAGAAATTTTTATATTAAAAAATTTTTTATATTCAAAATTTTAATATAGAAAAATTTTTATATTAAAAATAATATCTAGAAAAAAATGTATTGAAAATTTATCTACAGAAAAATTTTTAATTGAAAATATTTATCTAGAAAAAATTTTTTATTGAAAATTTTTCTATAAAAAAATTTTTAAGTTGAAAATATTTATCTAGAAAAAATTTCTTTCTTGAAAATTTTTCTATAGAAAAATTTTTATATTGAAAATTTTGCTATAGAAAAATTTTTATATTGAAAATTTTTCTAAAGAAAAATTTTATATTGAAAATTTTTCTATAGAGAAATTTTTATATTAAAAATTTTCTGTAGAAAAATGTTTATATTGAAAATTTTTTGACTTTATATTCATTAAAAAAAGTAGACTCAATTACAGTGTTAAATAATATAAAAAAAACGGTACTTCCCCTCGAGCTTACTCAAGACAAGAACCATTCGATTTTGAATAAGATGTTTAACGCCCATATCTAGGCAGTAATTGAGGCGATTTTAATAATTTTTTTTTATCGAAAATAATATAGGGAAAATTTCGGGTAGTACATATTTTTCTTTTTTTAAATCCCTACACAAAATTTGAAATCTTCTTTATACTTTACTCTGTAAAGATTCAAAAAAAAATAATAACTTATAGCCACTTTTTTCTCTACCTTTTTGCAAAGCTTTCATTTTCAAATGTCATTTTATATTTGAACATGAATTGTAACATTTGGCTTTGAATTAAAACCGCCAATTGTTGTGTCAATAATATCGAAAAAATCCAAAAAAAAGAACAAATTTAACAACAAAATTTTTGTTTTGAAGTAAAATGAAAAATGTTATACATAGAAATAGAAAATTTGCATTTTTGGCTGGAAAAAATGGAAAAAACCAAAAAAAAAAATATAATAGTAAAACTTAGATAGGCCGAACGCCATCATATTTCCTTGAATAATTGAGAACAATAACTAGAAAATGTTTATGCGTACGAAAGAGTTGAAAAAGGAAAATGGTATCAAAACCTTTTGAAACGCACCAGAAAAATCTTAAACTTTTTTTTTTTGCAAAGCAACAAACAATACAAATTTCCAAACGAGTAATTGATTTATTTTTAAATTTTATTTCTTCATCATAATCTTTTTTTCCTTTTCTTTTGCAGTCCAACAACAGCGTCCCATTGTGGATATTAAAAATCGTCCTAGAATTCCCATACCAGATGAAGATCCCTATAGTGTGGCGGGTAATGGCAGTGGCGGCAGTTCGGGTAGCTCTGGTTTTGGTGCAAGTGCTATGAGTAGTATGATGTCTTTGCAACAGCAGCAACAACTTTTACAACAGCAATCACAAACTATGACAAGTAATAATGGCAGCAGCAGCAACCAAACAAATATCAATGGTAGCGGCGGTAGCAGCAATACATTGCAACATTTGAATAATGGCATGGCAGTGGCTGGCATGAATGGCAATGGCCATATTGCTGCCACCAGAGAACAATTGCTAATCCAACAGCAGCAACAATTGGCTCATAAACGCAGTGAGAAACCACCTAAATTGCCACCAAGAGATAATGTCTATGGACATGAGATACCCAAGGTATGTACGAAAATTGTATGAAAAAGGAATTTTAAGTCGAAAAATTTTTTTAAAAATTTTTAAATTGAAAATATTTATCTAGACAAAATTTTTTTAACGAAAAATTTTCTATAGAAAAATTTTTTTAACGAAAAATTTTCTATAGAAAAATTTTTTTAACGAAAAATTTTCTATAGAAAAATTTTTTTAACGAAAAATTTTCTATAGAAAATTTTTTCATAGAAAAATTTTCAATAGAAATATTTTTTTCTTTAAAAAAAATTTTCTATAGAAAAATTTTTTTAACGAAAAATTTTCTATAGAAATATTTTTTTCTTTAAAAAAAATTTTCTATAGAAAAATTTTTTTCTTTAAACAAAATTTTCTATAGAAAAATTTTTTTATCGAAAAATTTTCCAAATAAAAATTTTTTTAACGAAAAATTTTATATAAAAGCATTTTTTTAACGAAAAATTTTCTGTAAAAAATTTTTTCACTATAAAATTTTTCTATAGAAATTTTTTAATGGAAGAATTTTTTTAATGAAAATTTTTTATAGAAAATTTTTTTAAACAAAAAAATTTTTTATAGAAAATTTTTTAAACGAAAAAATTTTTTAATACAAACTTTTCTATAGAAAAAGTTTTTTAACGAAAAATTTTCTATAGAAAATTTTTTTTCACGAAATATTTTCTATAGAAAAATTTTTTAATGAAAAAAAATTTTTTTTAACGAAAAATTTTCTATAGAAAATTTTATTTAACGAAAAATTTTCTATAGAACATTTTTTTTAACGAAAAATTTTCTATAGAAATTTTTTTTTAACGAAAAATTTTCTATAGAAAATTTTTTTTAACGAAAAATTTTCTATAGAAAATTTTTTTTAACGAAAAATTTTCTATAGAAAATTTTTTTTAACGAAAAATTTTCTATAGAAAATTTTTTTTAACGAAAAATTTTCTATAGAAAATTTTTTTTAACGAAAAATTTTCTATAGAAAATTTTTTTTAACGAAAAATTTTCTATAGAAAATTTTTTTTAACGAAAAATTTTCTATAGAAAATTTTTTTTAACGAAAAATTTTCTATAGAAAATTTTTTTTAACGAAAAATTTTCTATAGAAAATTTTTTTTAACGAAAAATTTTCTATAGAAAATTTTTTTTAACGAAAAATTTTCTATAGAAAATTTTTTTTAACGAAAAATTTTCTATAGAAAATTTTTTTTAACGAAAAATTTTCTATAGAAAATTTTTTTTAACGAAAAATTTTCTATAGAAAATTTTTTTTAACGAAAAATTTTCTATAGAAAATTTTTTTTAACGAAAAATTTTCTATAGAAAATTGGAAATATTTTTATAAGCAAATTTTTAAATCGAAAAATTTTCTATAGAAAAATTTTTCTATTGAAAAATTTTCTATAGAAAAAATTTTGTAAAAAAAAAATTCTATAAAAAAATTGTATATTAAAAACTTTGAAACATTTTCTATAAAAAATGTTTATATCTAAAAATTTTCTATAGAAAACTTTTATATAGAAACATTTTCTATATAAAAACTTTTCTATAGAAAATTTTTTTATAGAAAAGTTTTTATATTGAAAAATTTTTATATTGAACTTTTTTTTATAGAAAAATGTTTATATCGCAAATTTTTAAATCGAAAAATTTTCTATAAAAAAATTTTTATATTGAAAATTTCTCTATAGAAAAATTTTGCTATAAAAAATTTTCTATATAAAAATTTGTTATAAATTTTTTTATAGAAAAATTTATCTATAAAAAATTTTCTATATAAAAATTTTTGTATCAAAAAATTTTAAAAATTTCCTATAAAAATTTTTATATCTAAAAACTTCATATTGAAACTTTTTTTATGGATAAGTTTTTATATAGAAAAATTTTATATCAAAAAAATTTCTATAGCAAAAGTTTGAAAAATGTGTATATCTAAAAATTTTATATAGAAAAATGATCTTTAGAAATAAATTTGCATTGATAATTTTCTATAGAAAAGTTTTTATTTTGAAAATATTTATCAAAAAATTTTGTATAGAAAAATTTTTTGACAAATTATATCAAAAATCTTCAGAAACATTTTCTGTAGAAATATTTTTATATCGCAAAATTTTATATCGAAAAATTTTCTATATAAAAATTTTTTATCAAAAAATTTTTATATCAAAAAGTTTTAAAAATTTTCTATAAAAAATTTATAGTATATCTAAAAATTTTATATTGAAAAATTTTCTATAGAAAAATTTTTATATAGAAAAATTTTGTATATAAAAATTTTATATCAAACAGATTTTTATATCAAAAAATTCGAAAAATTTTTATATCTAAAAATTTTATATTGAAAAATTTTCTTTAGAAATATTTTGACATTGACAATTTTCTGTAGAAAATTTTTTATTTTGAAAAATTTTCTATAGAAAAATTTTATATCGAAAAATTTATGTATCAAAAAATTTATGTATCAAAAAATTTTGTATAGAATTTTGTTTTTGACAAACTTTATCAAAAATCTTTAAAAGCTTATAACTTTTAAACTATGAGAGCAATCGGGAGATAAATCTGTTTTCAAGATTTCTGATATTTCATTTAAGTTTTGTAATTTAAAATAATAAAATTTAAAATATTCTGAGACCATAATTCTTTCTGACTTGTAAAGACATCTTAAGCAACTTTGTTACCTATTGAAATTGTATTACAATATTATTACAACGACACATGTTTGTTTAACATTTTTTTTTTCTATTTTAAAATCTATTCAATTTAATTTAAAATTTTACAGAACTCAAGAAATAATGAAACAATTGCAATTTCAAAGAAACAGATACATTATTTTGTACATATAGAAAAACTCTGGCAATAACAACATTCTTTGCATATTAATTACACGCGATTTAACCTGACCAAGTTATGATTTGATTTTGTTTTACGACTTAAGCCCCCACCACCGACATACCAGCGGTAAACACCCCAATATAAGACATTATAAATAAAACAAATTATGGTATTTTTTTGTAATAAAATTTTATATATAAAATTCTTGTCATGTGTGTTACTGAGCAAATTAGTGGCTAGTAACTTGTTTCAAGTCAATTTATAACAGCTTTTAGGCTTAAAGCTTTAAAGCAGGTTTATTTTAAAAGAAGTAAATGTTAGATGGCGCTGTTAAAAATATGTGACCATTTGTGCTTATTTGCTTGAAAGCTTAATTTTATTGTATTAGAACTGGAGCGAAGCACAGTTTGCCGGGTTCCGCTAGTATTCCTTTAGTTTTAATTGCACAGTACCTCTATTCAGGTTTTATTTCTTGCTATATTGCTAAATATTATATTTAAAAAAAAAATTGCCAGCTTTATTTTACCAAATTGCCAATGCACATTCATTGCTCAATGAAGCTTAAAGTTTTTTTTTATATAAAAAAAAATATTGTTACTTGATATTATTTTCTTGGCAATTCTTTTAGAGTCTTGGGTTTGAAACAAGTGTTTTTTGTGTAATTTTTTTTTCTTTAGTTATTGGCAAGAAAATTCCATTTGAAATTTGTATAGAATTCTCAACAATGTTTAATGTTTGTTGCTTGGATTTTTGCCTTTTTTTTCTTAACCATCTGATAATTGAAAGTAATATTTAATAACATTAATAATAATGTTGTAATACTTTTAAGTGTAAAAAATTCAATATTGCTTTAATTGTATCAAAATTTCAAGATCTTTATAACAATTCTTAGAAAAACTTCAACACGAAACAATTGAGATAAATCATTTGACCCATAAAATGCTACAGATTTCGTAAACTTGCCTTTTCTAGCAATCTGGCAAGATTATCACACAATCTGGCAACATTAACGGTTTTTAGTACTTTTTGAAAATCCAAGGCATTTTTCTGAAATTGTGTTGCATACTTTTAGTATTTTTCGACTCCCACTTAGTATTTTGTTTCCATATGGGCAAATCCGAAAAAAAAATTTAACTAAGAACAAAATTCAAAACTGTCAAAAACACGTATTTGTCTTTATGAAAAAATTTACCTTAAGAATATAGTACCTGGTTGACCGAGCCTTGCTCGGAACTTTATGATAAGCATTTTGTGCAAATATTCAGTTAATTTCGAATTATTTTATTTATTTTTTCCGATCAACACATAGTTTGCATAGTTTTCAGATTAACTCATTTTGAAAAATTTTGGAAATTGGTCATACCAACAGAAACCTCTGTCGACTCATGCGCAACAACTTTGCTTAATATTATAGCCTGATCAAATGCACAGTTTACGATTTATTTCATTTTGAGTAATTTTCAGTGGCGCCACCTGTTGGACTTTGGTCATTCCCATTAATAAACCTTCGTCGGCTTATCCTCAACAACTTTGCTAAAGATTATAGCATGATTAAATGTACAGCTTACGATTAAATTGACTTTGAGTAATTTTCAGTAGCGCCACCTGTCGGAAATTATTCACAACAACTAAAAAACCTTTGCCGGTATAAATTTTATACCCTTCACCACCATAGGTGTAAAGGGTATATTGGGTTTGTGCTGATGTTTGTAACTCATAGAAATATTGGTCTGAGACCTTTTGTATATCGATCGACTCAGAATCACTCCCTGAGTTGTTTTAACGATGTCCGGCTGGCTGGATATCCATGTAAGCTTGTTATCAAAGTATAGGTCGTATTTTGGCCTAAGGACGATGCCTAGACTTTTTTGATAAAATCAGATTACTATTTCGGGTACCTCATATAGGGATGATTTCCTGGAATAGAGTTTTTGGCCATGTGTGTGTCTCTTAGACTTTTGAAAAACATGTTCAATTGTAGGTCCATATTTGACCTTAGTAGTAAAGCTTTTCTACAGCTTTTCTTACTTGTTTTTTCTTACTTATATCACATTTTTATACATAAAATAAAATTTTCTTGTCTTTTCCAGCCTGACTATGATGACATCGAAGTGGATACACGTATTAAATTGTCACGTGGCAAATCGGATAAAGGCAAAGACAATAAAAAATATGGTAAGTTAACGCATTTTTTTCATTAATTTCAATTTGTAGAGTTGCTTTAGTCAGTCAATTAGCAAAGATGGCTGGTCCGATTTGGCTAATTTTTCTTTTTCAGTTACTGAGAACATGTAAAATAAAAATTAGCCAATTTGAGTTTTCAAAGAACCACGCCCACTTTTTTATTTCTTTAAAATCGGAAAATGGCTGAAACGATTTTGCTTACTTTTCTTACAAATGTTAATAGTAATTCAATTTGAGTATTCAGAGAATACAAAATTTACCACGCCCTATTTTCGCCTACTTTTAAGCCCACTATTTTAAATTTGTCTTAAATTGGAAAGTAGCTACACAGATTTGGATAAGTTTTCTTCTGAATATTTATAGCAATGCAATTTATGTTTTTAGTGCAAGAAAAATTTGCCAATACCGGAAAATAGATACAAGAATTTTGCTCGAAATAATAAAAGTCAAAAAATAACTTTTATTTCTGCTCGAAAAAAATAAAGTCAAAAAATAACTTTTATTCATGCTCGAAATAATAAAAGTCAAAAATAACTGTTATTTTTGCTCGACAAAATAAAAGTTAAAAAATAACTTTTATTTTTGCTTGAAAAAATAAAAGTCAAAAATAACTGTTATTTTTTATCTAAAAAATAAAAGTAAAAAAAAAAAAAACTTTTATTTCTGCTCGAAAAAATAAAAGTCAAAAAATAACTTTTATTTTCTGACTTTTAAGATAAAAGTTATAACAGTTACGGTCCCTGTGTAATTATCTTTATCAAAATTGTTACGCATGAGCCTATGATGGTCTCTAAACTGATGTGACCAGTTTCCGACAGGTGACGCAAAAATGACTCCAAGTGAGTTAAATCGTAAACTGTGCATTAATTCATGTTATGATCTTTGGCAGAGTTGTTGAGCATGAGCCGACGAAGGTTTTAAAGTTGGTATGACCAATTTCCGATAGGTGGCGCCACCAAAAATTACTCCAAATGAGTTAAATCGTAAACTGTGCATTTGATCATGTTAAGATCTTTGTCAATGCGCAACAAGCATGAGTCGACGAAGGTTTTAAAGTTGGTATGAACAATTTCCGATAGATAGCGCCACTGAAATTAAGATGTGCTGGGTGAAAGCTCTGGGGCAGTAAATTTAAAAAATTCAGTATATGCAGTTGTTTCTCAGCAAAAATTTTACAGCGGGTGGAATGTAGTAAAAAGTGATATGAAGTCATAATTCATTTTTCTATTATTTTACTTGATACGTAGCGAAGCACGTACCAGACAGGTAGTATAATATAAAAAAGATATTGCACTCTAAACAGAAAATAAAAGTCAAAAATTTTAAATTTAATTGGATAAAAGACAATGGAAAACACGTAAACGCACAAACATATATTTCATGAGCACGTGTGTGCGCCTTAGCTTTCTCCCATTGGAGAATAGTCTCCATTTGTTGTTTCCAAATTAGAGTAAAAGCGGTCTTTTTTAAGGGACTTTTCAAAACGACCATACTGCAAATCATTGTATGGAAGTGCAACATCTTTATATTATAAAGTCTTTGACAAAAAGGTCGAATGTCAAAAGTTTTTTTTTTAATACTTAGAAAAGTTTCGTGACTGACGAAATCCGTTAAGGTTGTCTGAAACATCGATGCAGGGTGTGAACTGATAATATAAATTTATCATGTTATGACATATTGTGAGATAGAGGCATCCTGTATACTATCTTTTTTATGGGACTTTTAAAAACGACCATACGTAAAATCAATGTATCAAAGTGCAACATCTTTATATTATAGAGTCTTTGACAAAAAGGGTTAAATGTCAAAAATTTTTTTTAATACTTAGAAAAGTTTCGTGGCAGATGAATTCCGTTAAATTTGTCCAAAATCATTTGTTGAGCTACAAAACATCAATGCAAACGTGAACTGATAATACAAAATTATCATGTTATGGCATATTGTGAGATAGAGGCATCCTGTATACTATCTTTTTTATGGGACTTTTAAAAACGACCATGCGGCAATTCAATGTATGGAAGTGCAACATCTTTATATTATAGAGTCTTTGACAAAAAGGGTTAAATGTCAAAAGTTTTTTTTAATACTTAGAAAAGTTTTGTGACTGACGAATTCCGTTAAAGTTGTCCAAAATCAGTTGTTGTGAACTGATAATACAAAATTATCATGTTATGGCATATTGTGAGATAGAGGCATCCTGTATACTATCTTTTTTATGGGACTTTTCAAAACGACCATAAGACAAATCAATGTATGGAACATCTTTATATTATAGAGTCTTTGACAAAATGGTCAAATATCAAAAGTTTTTTTTTAATACTTAGAAAAGTTCAGTGACTGACGAATTCCGCTAAAGTTGTCCAAAATCAGTTGTTGTGAACTGATAATACAAAACGATCATGTTATGACATATTGTGAGATAGAGGCGTCCCTGTACATTAGAACCGCAATCGACCGTGTGGGTATGCCAAAACGAGCTAAATCCAAATCTTTTGAAATTCTGTTACTATAAGGAAATAATATAATAATAAAGAAAAATTGAATAAATTTCAATAACCCCAATTTCAAGCGAAATTCAGATAATTAAGCGAAAATTATATAATCTCTAATGCCCTGCCTTCAACTTTATTTTATGATTCATTAACGGACGACCAGACATTTAATATTTTTTTTTTTTTAATTTTTCAATTTGTTACCATGAAATCAATATATTCCAAAGTATTTTAAGATTTTAAAAGCAACATATTAAAAAAAAAAACTATGTCATCATTGTTCACTAGTCGTCATTTGAATTCAGTTACTATTTCAAAAGTTTAATAGCCAAAAAGCCTTTAACCGACTCTTAATGCAATCATGCAACAGCATGTTTTGGCATGTAGTTTTGCATGTTAATCAAACGTTTTCCTATACAAATCAAAACTTAAATAAATAAATTAATATAGAATGTTCATGTTTTTGAAACTTATTTCAATATTGATTTGTCTATTATTAAGACACCACCAAAACCAACGCCAATGCCATTCACTTCCAAAATGACTCCAGCATACAATCACTCCCTCTCTGATCTGTGACGAGACTAAGAGCTATTGTATTACTCGTACAGATACCGACCGAGTATTACTTAACTCTAGTTACAATGTAAAAGTACTCGCTTGTAAATAAAGAAACCATTCATATTTTTCAGTTTCGGTTTCAGTTTCATTTAGGTTTTGGCCTCTGTCTGGTTGAACTATTAATGGTCAGAAAGGAGATATAAATTACATGATTTTGTTTATAAAGACACAAATTTACAAGTTTTTCTTTTTCTATTTAAGATTTTCCATAAAAAAAATACATGAGTTTTATACGACAAAATGGGCAAGACAATGCCCGTCTTGCCCATTTTTGTCTTTTTTTATAGTTTTTTTTTTATACAATAATAAATAGTTAGTTTATGTTTCTTTTGAGTTTATTATAGAAAAAGTCATGTTTTAAAACGTAACATTAGACAGATATACCAGGGGAATGGACAGTCATACTCTTAGTGCTGTAACAGCAACATATGGTTTCTGTTGAACAATAAATTCAAAATCAAATCGAAAATTTTAATAACAATAAAAATTTATATTGAAATGCATTTTTCTTAAGGAAAATTTGGAAATTAAAAAAAAAATTCTGCAGAAAAAATTTACCAAAAAATATCAAAATTATCGGGATAGCAAATATTGTTTAACAGAAAAATTATTCGCACTTAATCCCAGTCTATTACATTTATTTATTAATGTAATAGACAATTTACTGGTAAAAGTCAAAAAAAATACCTCGACACGTTTCAATGACTTTTATCGATAAATAGTCTATTACATTAAGAAATAAATGTAATAGACTGGGATTAAGTGCAAATAATTTTTCTTTTGAAAAATATTTACATCAAAAATTTGTATATTAAAAAAGTTTTATACAAAAATTTTTATATGAAAAAATTTGTATAAAAAAATTTATATAGAATACAATTTTTATATGAAAGAAAGTTCTTTAAAAAAAAAAAATATTTTTCTATAGAAAATATTTGAAAATTTTTTTCGTCCAAAAAATTTTCTATAGAAAAAAAAATTTTTATATCAAAAAAATTTTTGTAAAAATTTGTATATCAAAAAACCTTAACCATTTCATTTGTATATATAATTTTCTATAGAAAATATTTAAAATTTCCTATAGAAAATATTTAAAATTTTCTTTAGAAAATATTTAAAATTTTCTATAGAAAATATTTAAAATTTTCTATAGAAAATATTTAAAATTTTCTATAGAAAATATTTAAAATTTTCTATAGAAAATATTTGAAAATTTTCTATAGAAAATATTTGAAAATTTTCTATAGAAAATATTTGAAAATTTTCTATAGAAAATATTTGAAAATTTTCTATAGAAAATATTTGAAAATTTTCTATAGAAAATATTTGAAAATTTTCTATAGAAAATATTTGAAAATTTTCTATAGAAAATATTTGAAAATTTTCTATAGAAAATATTTGAAAATTTTCTATAGAAAATATTTGAAAATTTTCTATAGAAAATATTTGAAAATTTTCTATAGAAAATATTTGAAAATTTTCTATAGAAAATATTTGAAAATTTTCTATAGAAAATATTTGAAAATTTTCTATAGAAAATATTTGAAAATTTTCTATAGAAAATATTTGAAAATTTTCTATAGAAAATATTTGAAAATTTTCTATAGAAAATATTTGAAAATTTTCTATAGAAAATATTTGAAAATTTCTTGTAGAAAATATTTGAAAATTTTTTGTAGAAAATATTTGAAAATTTTCTATAGAAAATATTTGAAAATTTTCTATAGAAAATATTTGAAAATTTTCTATAGAAAATATTTGAAAATTTTCTATAGAAAATATTTGAAAATTTTCTATAGAAAATATTTGAAAATTTTCTATAGAAAATATTTGAAAATTTTCTATAGAAAATATTTGAAAATTTTCTATAGAAAATATTTGAAAATTTTCTATAGAAAATATTTGAAAATTTTCTATAGAAAATATTTGAAAATTTTCTATAGAAAATATTTGAAAATTTTCTATAGAAAATATTTGAAAATTTTCTATAGAAAATATTTGAAAATTTTCTATAGAAAATATTTGAAAATTTTCTATAGAAAATATTTGAAAATTTTCTATAGAAAATATTTGAAAATTTTCTATAGAAAATATTTGAAAATTTTCTATAGAAAATATTTGAAAATTTTCTATAGAAAATATTTGAAAATTTTCTATAGAAAATATTTGAAAATTTTCTATAGAAAATATTTGAAAATTTTCTATAGAAAATATTTGAAAATTTTCTATAGAAAATATTTGAAAATTTTCTATAGAAAATATTTGAAAATTTTCTATAGAAAATATTTGAAGATTTTCTTTAGAAAATATTTGAAAATTTTCTTTAGAAAATATTTAAAATTTTCTATAGAAAATATTTGAAAATTTTCTATAGAAAATATTTGAAGATTTTCTTTAGAAAATATTTGAAAATTTTCTTTAGAAAATATTTAAAATTTTTTATAGAAAATATTTGAAAATTTTCTATAGAAAATATTTGAAAATTTTCTATAGAAAATATTTGAAAATTTTCTATAGAAAATATTTAAAAATTTTCTATAGAAAATATTTGAAAATTTTCTATTAAAAATATTTAAAATTTTCTGTAGAAAATATTTTAAAATTTTCTATAGAAAATTTTTGAAAAAATTTTCTATAGAAAAAATCTAAAATTAATATTTATAAAGAAAATTTTTGAAAAGATATTCTATAGAAAACATTTGAAAACAAATTTAAATAGAAAATATTTGAAAAATTTTCTAAAGAAAATATTTAAAAATAATATAAAAACAAATTTTCTTTGCCAAAAATTTTAAAAGATTTTCTATGGAAAATATTAAAAAAAAATTCTATAGAAAATATTTAAAAAAGTTTTCTATAGAAAATATTTGAAAAAGTTTTCTATAGAAAATATTTGAAAAGATTTTCTATAGAAAATACTTAAAAAAAAATTCTATAGAAAATATTTGAAAACATTTTCCATAGAAAATATTTAAAAAAAATTTCCATAGAAAATATTTGAAAAAATTTTCTGTAGAAAATATTTCAAAAAATTTTCTAAACAAAATGTTTGAAAACATTTTTAATAGAAAATATTTATAAAAATTTTCTGTAAAAAATTTTCAAAATTTTAATTACAATTTCTTGTACCATATTTCGATAATTCTATACCTTTTAACCAAAATCCCTTTGTTCTTTTCTACTTCCAGACGATCCCTACTATTGTGGCCTTCGTGCACGTGTGCCAAACTTTGTGAAAACATCATCGAAGTCGGCTAAAGACCAGACGGCTCATCCCAATGGCGGCTCAGCGGCTCAACAACAACACATGAACACTTTAACAAACCAAAAGAAGACTTCGGTTATGATGCCCATGCATCCGTCAATGCATGCACCACAACCCCCCCATATGCATCCTCATCACTTGCAGCAACAACAAATGATGGCTGCTGTGGCAGCTCAAGCAGCTGCCGTTCAACAGCAGCAACATCCCATGCATCATCATCATCACCAACAAATGTGGCAAACACGCAGCTATGAAAGCGGCATAGGTATTTATCATAATTCAAATCATTCAACAGCAGCGACATCGACAACGACTATGAGTACGACAGCCAATCAGGCTGCAGCAACAGCTGCAAATACAAACTTTAATACAGACTTACAACATCACTATAACCAACAACATATGCAACAACAACAGCAACAGTTGCAACACTTAAACTTAAATAATGCTTCCATTAGCAATTATTATCCTAGCACAAATGCTAGTAGTTCTCTTTATACATATCTTGCACCCAATTACCAAGAGCACTTTACTCTTCAACAACAACAACATCAGCATCAACAGCAACAACAACAGCTTGCTCTTAACTCTTCCTCCACTTCTTCTTCTTCTACTCTCACTTCTACACCTTCTCTTTCTAATACTGGCATTCTTTTGCCCTCATCAACGCCTTCTCTGTCCATTGGCCTTTTGACAAATACCACAAATGCTTTAGCACCGCCATTACAACCACCTCCACCCCCAACTTCTATACAATTAAATACAAATTTGACCTTTGCCACCAAAAATTCCTCCCTTGAAACAGACAATAATGAAAGTCTTTACGGACAGACTAGAAAACTTAATTTTAAACCAGTCAATAGTTCGGTCCCTTATAACTCCAAAAGTGGCCATCATCATTCAAATCATCGTCATCACTCACATCATCACTCCCATCATAAACATCACTATTGTCGTTCTCATCATCATAATGCTTATGGTTGCTTAAGGCATCACTCGAACTCTCAAAATTCTTCTTCGGACTGTCGTTACAAATCCCAAGAACCGATTTATGATGATTTCCATAAGAGCAATAAGGTTTCAAGGCCCTCACGTCGTTCTCTTGCTACACAAATCGATGACTCCTGCAATTGTGTGAGTTGTTATACTTTAGCTCCTCTCTTTGGTGCTCCCACACCCAAGCGACCGCCCCGTAGCTTGAGTCAACAGCAGTTAAGACAACATCAGCGTTTGAGTGGTGCCAAAAATCTCTCTAAAAACGAATTCAAACGAGGAGTTATGGTGAAATATTGCAGTGATAGTGACGTTTCTTTGTTGGGTCGTGAAGAGCCCACACCGAGTGAGCTCACCGACGACTATAGGTCTTATGTGAATCGTAAAGCTATCTATAGGAATTCATTTAACTATAATGATGATTTTGATTTAGATCAAGATTTTGATATAGAAAATTTTTCTTTAACACAAATGGACTATAAGAAACAAATACAAAAGCCCAAGACGACCCCCAAGTTTAATGAATACGCTGCCAGACATACAACAAATAAAAAATATAACCTAGCAAATGACCCTGCCTTAACGGATAGTTATGTGGACAAGGCTAGGTTAAGACAAATAAGATCCCCCACACCCCAAAGAAAAGATTCGACTCAATCGAAACTCTCGAAACCCAAAACTTCTAATACAAATCTCTTGGCCATGCGCCCTAAATCGCAAAGTATTGAAAGTTTCTTTGAACAACCACATGAGGAGGGTATTTATTTGTATGGCGGACGTCAACGTATCATCAAGGCACCCTCTACCACTAACATTTACGATCGTATAAATGGTCAAAAACTCAACCTAGGACTTAAAACCTCCAAGAAATATAATTCTCAATTAAGTTTAAACGAAAATCGAAAAGAATTCGAATCCAAAACAAATACAAAACAATACGACCATGATACCCTAAAGCCTTTGATACCGCCTCCCTTATGGAGAGGTGCCAAACGTATGAATCTAAAGGTAACGCCTGGTACCAAATTAAACAATTTTCAGTTAATGGATCAAAATAATAATATTGTCGAAACCAAAAGACAAGAAGGCAAAATTAATAATAATCTTCAAAAATTCCAAGAAAACAACAAGACTAATAATAACCCACAAAATAATAAGAATAAAAAATCTAAAAATACCCCCAAAAATAATGGGGTTTTGAGTAGTAATACTCAACTTTCCGTTAACCAAAAGACAACTCTCTATAACACGGACAATAAACCAAAACAGAATGATAATGAAATGTCTAAACAGAAACAGCCACAAAAACATAAGGAATCGCAGCAGCCAGCACAATTTAGAATGGGCCGCTCCTCTAGTCGAAATGACCTTAGTGACATGGAATCGATTTATGGTTATTTAAAGCCGCGTAAACCCCGCAGCTTAAGCATGAAGAAAATCCATATACTTGATTATTGAAAAAGAAACCGTGAGAAAATTGCACAAAGGGGTATCTTTTTACCCTCGGAGGTTTGATTTGATTTTAAAACAGAAAAAAAAAAATTGTGGTATCTTGTTAATTGTTTCGTGGTAGTTGTAGGTGTTTTTTGTAAAAACGTTCTTCAATTTTTCTTGCTGTAAATATTTTTAAAATGCTTTTTTCTTATTTGCCCCTCCCCCCCAAACCATTTTATACCCTACCCAAAACTTATTATTATCTATATCCAAAATATTGAAACCCTTTGGAAAGGTTTATACCTTAAAAGTAAAAAAGTTTATACACTAACTTAAAACACTTTTTACAAAACTAGTCAGAATTGCTCTTACGTTTTAAATCAGCTGATTTTTTTCTTTTATTGTTATCAGCAACTGAAGTTTTATAAATCTAACGTTACGTGTGGCGTAACATAACGTTCGAGTAATTCTACTTTAATTTTATAAATATTTAAGAATATGACAAATTAACTTATTTCATATTAAAAAAATGGGTGAAACATGGAATACAAAATATTTATTATGAACTTTGGTTGAAGGTGAATAAATTCTAACGTTTTCTTTTTTATATTTTCAGGAAACCACAGGGAAATAATTTTTTTACAAAAATTTCGTTATAAACAAGAACAATTTATCAAGTTTTTGGTATAAATTTTTTTAAAAGAAAATTTTTTGAATAAAAATTTTTATAAAGAAAATTTTTTGAATAAAACTTAATAAAAATTTTATGAATAAAAATTTTTATAAAGAAAATTTTTGTTATAAATTTTTCTAAGAACATATATAACGTAACCCGTGCCGACCTGACACAAAAGTTTGAGGTAAAGGTCAAAATGAAAGCATTGAAATATATATGGAATTTTGACATGTCTTAATTTTTCTTGGATCATAAATGTATGATCCAAAAAAAAAATCCCATATTCAAAAATTCCATATTCAAAATTCCATATTTATTTCATAGCTTTAATTTTGACGTTTACCACAAACTTTGGTGTCAGAACGGAACGGGTTAACGTTGTCCGATTGCAAGAATATTTTATATTTCGATTATACGGAACAGCCGAATATATTACACTTCCTTGTCCTTTAAAAGAAGGTTTTGATATGAATTTCTCTTTTTTTATACATTCCATAGATATTTTTGATATAAATTTTCGATATCAAAATTTATCACTTTAAAACCTCGGACATAAAATTTTTCATGACAAAATTTTGATTATTCATAGATATTTTAGAATATTTTTGATATTAATTTTCGATATCAAAATTTATTACCAAAAAATTGTTTGAATTTATTTAAACATATCGTATTTTAAATTTTCAAAAAAAATTTACTAAGAAGTAAATTTTCAAAAAAAAAATTAAAAATTAAAAAAAAAAATGTTGAAAAAAATTTACTAAAAAAAGTAAATTTTCGAAAAATTTCCTAAAGAGTAAAATTTTCCTAAAGAAGTAAATTTTCGAAAAATTTACTAAAGAAGTAAATTTTCGAAAAATTTTACTAAAGAAGTAAATTTTCGAAAAATTTACTAAAGAAGTAAATTTTCGAAAAATTTACTAAAGAAGTAAATTTTCGAAAAATTTACTAAAGAAGTAAATTTTCGAAAAATTTACTAAAGAAGTAAATTTTCGAAAAATTTACTAAAGAAGTAAATTTTCGAAAAATTTACTAAAGAAGTAAATTTTCGAAAAATTTACTAAAGAAGTAAATTTTCGAAAAATTTACTAAAGAAGTAAATTTTCGAAAAATTTACTAAAGAAGTAAATTTTCGAAAAATTTACTAAAGAAGTAAATTTTCGAAAAATTTACTAAAGAAGTAAATTTTCGAAAAATTTACTAAAGAAGTAAATTTTCGAAAAATTTACTAAAGAAGTAAATTTTCGAAAAATTTACTAAAGAAGTAAATTTTCGAAAAATTTCCTAAAGAAGTAAATTTTCGAAAAATTTCCTAAAGAAGTAAATTTTCGAAAAATTTCCTAAAGAAGTAAATTTTCGAAAAATTTACTAAAGAAGTAAATTTTCGAAAAATTTCCTAAAGAAGTAAATTTTCGAAAAATTTACTAAAGAAGTAAATTTTCGAAAAATTTACTAAAGAAGTAAATTTTCGAAAAATTTACTAAAGAAGTAAATTTTCGAAAAATTTACTAAAGAAGTAAATTTTCGAAAAATTTACTAAAGAAGTAAATTTTCGAAAAATTTACTAAAGAAGTAAATTTTCGAAAAATTTACTAAAGAAGTAAATTTTCGAAAAATTTACTAAAGAAGTAAATTTTCGAAAAATTTACTAAAGAAGTAAATTTTCGAAAAATTTACTAAAGAAGTAAATTTTCGAAAAATTTACTAAAGAAGTAAATTTTCGAAAAATTTACTAAAGAAGTAAATTTTCGAAAAATTTACTAAAGAAGTAAATTTTCGAAAAATTTACTAAAGAAGTAAATTTTCGAAAAATTTACTAAAGAAGTAAATTTTCGAAAAATTTACTAAAGAAGTAAATTTTCGAAAAATTTACTAAAGAAGTAAATTTTCGAAAAATTTACTAAAGAAGTAAATTTTCGAAAAATTTACTAAAGAAGTAAATTTTCGAAAAATTTACTAAAGAAGTAAATTTTCGAAAAATTTACTAAAGAAGTAAATTTTCGAAAAATTTACTAAAGAAGTAAATTTTCGAAAAATTTACTAAAGAAGTAAATTTTCGAAAAAAAATTACTTAAGAAGTAAATTTTCGAAAAAATTTACTAAAGAAGTAAATTTTCGAAAAATTTCCTAAAGAAGTAAATTTTCGAAAAATTTCCTAAAGAAGTAAATTTTCGAAAAATTTCCTAAAGAAGTAGATTTTCGAAAAATTTCCTAAAGAAGTAAATTTTCGAAAAATTTACTAAAAAAAGTAAATTTTCGAAAAATTTACTTAAAAAAGTAAATTTACTAAAAAAAGTTAATTTTCGAAAAATTTACTAAAAAAAAAAGTAAATTTTCGAAAAATTTACTAAAAAAAGTAAATTTTCGAAAAATTTACTAAAAAAAGTAAATTTTCGAAAAATTTACTAAAAAAAGTAAATTTTCGAAAAATTTACTAAAAAAAGTAAATTTTCGAAAAATTTACTAAAAAAAGTAAATTTTCGAAAAATTTACTAAAAAAAGTAAATTTTCGAAAAATTTACTAAAAAAAGTAAATTTTCGAAAAATTTACTAAAAAAAGTAAATTTTCGAAAAATTTACTAAAAAAAGTAAATTTTCGAAAAATTTACTAAAAAAAGTAAATTTTCGAAAAATTTACTAAAAAAAGTAAATTTTCGAAAAATTTACTAAAAAAATTGAATTTTCGAAAAATTTACTAAAAAAAGTAAGTTTTCGAAAAATTTACTAAAAAACATCTTTATATAAAAAATGTAAACAACTCTTAAACCCAATTCCCTCAACCAAAGCTTCCTTTGTATATAAAACCACAAAATTTTGTATTAAATTATTGTAAAATATTTTAAATTAAAAATATACATATGCATATATTGGCCAAAGAATATTTATTATAACAATGTCATATTCTTAATATTTTTGTAAATTTTTTTGGACATTATATGGACGTTAATATTTTATTATAACCAAAAAAAAACCTATTAATTTGGAAAGAAAAAAAAAGTTATATATTTTAATTTAAAAAAAACTTCTTTTTCACTTTAGATGCAGATATTGTAGAGTCACCCTATAATCATATTTATGGACGTTTACCTTTGCCAACACGAGGTTATATACCGACACCACGTAGCATGTATATTGGTGAATGGGATTGAATATTATTAAGAAAATAAAACTTCAAAAAAAAAGGAAAAATTTTATTAAAAAAAAAGGAAACACAAAAAGGATGTTTTCAAGGAGTAAATAAAAAAAAGAATATTAAATTAATTTTAAGTTATGTTTAAAAATATTTTATATAAAATTTATATGTCCCCAGAAAATATTTAGAATATCTATTTTATGCATATAATTTTTGCTTAATAATTTACTTGCAAGAGATTATCCTTATCTTTATAATTTTAAACAAAATGAAGAAAATATTCTCAATAATAAAAGAAAACTTTTTTTCATAAAAATAAAACGCCATTAATTTTATAATTTTCATTATTTCAATGTATAAAATTTCATAACTTTAACTAAAAAAAATTCTTTAAACAAAAAAAAAACAATTAGTTAATTAAGCTATTCTATTTTTATTTGTAGGTTAATTAAAAAATAATAATTAAAAATGATTAAAGAAAGGAGTGTTCCGCATAAAATTTGTAGTTGTATTAAGTAAAAAAACTGTCCCGAAAAAAAATAAGTTATTATTCTGTCAAAACTACTTTAAAAAATTTTTTGATGCGCGTAAACCATCGATTTCAAAAAACCACAAAGAAAAAAATCTAAAGGTGTTAAATCGTACGATCTAGGCGGCCAATTCTGGTCTCCAAAACGCGAAATAACACGACCGGGAAATGGCTAATGTAGCAATTGAATTGTTTCTCTGGCTGTATGACATGTGGCGCCATCTTGTTGAAACCACATGCCATTTCTTCAATTATAGGCAAGAAAAAACTGGTTATCATTTTACGATACCGAACAACATTAACTGTTTGCGCTTGACCTGTCTCCTTTTCATAAAAAAAAGGTCCAATGATTCCTGCAGCTCAAAAACCACACCACACAGTGACACGTTGATTCTCGTAAATCACTCGAGAATTTTCCTTACCCCAAATGCGACAATTCTGCCTATTGACGAAGCCATCAAGATGGAAATGGGCCTCGTCAATGAAGATGATTTTATCGGCAAAATCAGCATTTTTATGTTGTCTCTCCAATACCCAATTAACGAACTCCCTTCGCTGTCCATGGTCATCTGGCTTCAGTGCGTGAGTCAATTGAACTTTGTATGTATGAAGTTGCAAATCTTTCGTCAAAATTCGCTACATAGTGGATTTGGAGACACCAATTTGCTGAGCTCGGTGTCGAATTAAGGTGGATGGAGTTTGAGCGACATCATCACGTACAGCTGCGACATTTTCGGTCGATCGACCGATCTTTACATCACAAACAGACCCAGTTTCGGCAAATTTATCCATTAATCTCTTTACAGTTGACTATTTTGGAGCATTATTGTGACCCCAAATTGATCGCAATTTGCGAAATGTAGCCGCAAAACTTTCACCATTTTGGTGAAACAATTTCACAATGAGAATGCGTTGTATATTCGTCTAGCGCTCCATTTTTACTAACATCCTTTTACTTGCAAACAATAACAATTGTTCAAATGTCAAACAATGACACTTCGAATCGCGCCAAATTTAAAATTGCGTTCTAGTTGGGACACACTTTATAAGGATGTTGCACCTCCATACATTGATTTGTCGTATGGTCGTTTCGAAAATTCCCATAAAAATGGGAGTATAACGCTTTTACTCTAATTCGGAAACTACTAATTTAGACGGTTATCCAATGAGAGAAAGCTATGGCAAACACACGTTCTCATGACATGTGTGTTTGTTTGTGCGTTTGTGTTTTTCTTTACCCGCTTTAATTTCACATTTGACAGAAAAAAACATGTATTAAGAGCAATATCTTTATATTATAGAGTATCTGGTGGTTATGCTTATCTGAATTCGATACAGGCGTATTCTGAAAATCACTTTCATGTGAAATTAAAATAACATAAATATTTAAAAGGCTCTAAATTTTAAAACTGATTAATCAGTCATAAACTATACTTTTTCCTTATTATATCGTTTCATAAAGCTACAAAATTGGTTTGATCGAATCAAAATCAAATAAACGTTGAAAGTTTATTCGATTTCAATTTGACATAAAAGTGATTTTCAGAGCAGGCCTAATAAGTTTGGCCTTAAAAAGTGAATGCCTTTTTTAATCGAAACACTCCTTAAAACTATTTTGCAAACAAGAAAAAGTCATTTTTATTTAAAAACAAAAAACCAATTTATTTGAAAACATTTTTATTTCAAATAAAATTTTCCTTATCCTTTGAAAAAAAATAAAAATAGGATTTTAGATTTACAACATTTTTAATTGGAAATAAGAAAAGTCGAAATGAAAATGAGAAAATTCAAATTTTTAATGGAAATAATAATTTTCAAAATCGTTTTTTAACAAAATTTCACAATTTCATTTCATTTTTTTTTATTTTCAATTAAAAATTACCTTTAATCATTTGATAACAATAATTATTCCTTCTTTTGTAAAATTATAATTTTCTCTATTTGTTTTAAAATTTATAAAAGTGATTTATTAATTATTTTTTTAAATGTTTTTTATATACTGCCACAAGTTTAAATGTCACACTTTATGTCTTAATAGTTAACAATTTTTTTATTTGCTTTTAAAAATTGCAAAAATTTATATAAAATATTAAAATATAAATATTCTGTAATTATAGTTTTTATGTCTATTCTTATCTTTATCTAATCAAATTTAAAGTTTTTATAATTTTTCTTTTATTTAAATTATAATTGTAGAAGAAATATTATTATATAAAAAAAAAATCTGCAAGCAAGAAATTTTGATTAAAATAAATTTTATGTAAAAGATAAATACTCGTAAATAAAATATATTTGATATTAAACGTTTTTTGTTTGTTTTTAAGGGAAACACGAAATATAAGGTCTGTTTCTTAACTTTCTGGGTAAGTTCGGACAAATGAGAGTAATTTAGGAGTTACTATCTCAACAACAAAACTTACACAAAGAAAAAATGTGTTTAGTTAGTCAAGACTCAAACCAATACAGAGTACGGAAACTCATTTTGGTAAGTTTTGGGTAACATCGGACTGGTTGGGTAATATCGTTATTGCACCGGAACACAACTATTAGAAAATAAAACTTCAGGTGAACTTGAATTGTTTAAGTTTTTTCATATTCAATTCCTTTTTATGTATCAGAAGTTAGGAAATACCACTATTAACTCATGCTATTGAATTTTATCAAAATCGGTTCAAAACGCAAAAATCGATCTACCGCAAATTTTATATTTTTATACTTTAATGTAAAGCCCAAAATTTAGGTTATCTTTCTAGGAATTATTTAGAAACAAATCTATAAAAATCAGAAAAATAAGACCTAATTGCATACGTTTAAAAACTAAGACCCTACTCTTAAATCAAGACTTTCAGAACTACACAGATCTACAGATCTACTTATACATGATTACTTACTTACTTAAATGCCCCATATTTACAACCTGCTATGGTCATCCATTCCTCTGCTTTTTGATGCGTTTTACGATGTCGATATCAGCATATAACTCATGATTCATTCGATGTCGATATTCATTGTTGATGCAGATTGGTCCAAAGATTCTTCGTAGAATCTTTCTCTTAAAAACTCCAAGAATAGCTACATCTGTCTATACAAGTGTCCATGATTAAGCACCATATAATAACACAGGTAGTATAAGCGTTTTGTAGAACGTAATTTTAGTTCTTACAGAGGGAGCTTTATTTCAAATCTGCCTGCTTAGACCAAAATAGCATCGGTAGGCAAGTATGATTCTGCGTTTGATTTCAAAACCTTATTTATGTTGACGGCGGTACCAAGGTAAACAAATTCTTTAACAAACTCGCAGAAACAAACATACATTTATGAGCACGTGGGTGTGCCTAAGCTTTCTCTCATTGGATAATTGTCTCCATTAGTTGTTTTCGAATCAGAGTAAAAGCGGTATGCTCTCATTTTTATGGGACTTATCGAAAAGACCATACAGCAAATCAATGTATAGAAGTGCAACATCTTCTTATAATAAATAATAGAGTCTTTGCTTTAATTCTAAAAATAAACACACATTAAATTTAATGAAAATTCTGAAATTTATTAAAAAATTCGGTTCTGTTTAAAACATTGTTCACAGATTATATTCGTTATAGTATTTTGTTAAAACCAAAGCCTTTTTTTGTTGTAGTCTGTTTACATGTAGTAGTCATCGCCGCCAAACCCAGGTGGTGCCATATGATCTGGATTGGGATTTGGTCGTATAGAACGTTCAGGTGGTCCATAGGGATCAAAGCGTGGCCGCGGAGCACCAGGCCCACCAATGCGAAATTCAGGATTTGAAGGAAAGGGGAATAAATTACCAGGACCTTGACCCAAAGGATCAAGATCACCGCGACCAACGGGAAATCCTGGAGGTGGTCGCCCAGCTGGGTTATATAAGCTAAATGAAAAATAATTAAATAAGGAAATATTGTAGTCGGTTAAGGCCGACAATATGGAACCCTACACCATAAGGTTAAATGGAAAACGATTTTTAATACATTAGGAAGATTCATTTAATACATTAGGAAGCTTCATTTCAAACAAATAATTCCATTGTTTAAATAATTATGGTAACAATATGAATTTGAAACAAATTGTCGTTGGCGAATATTGAAAACAGTAGCGAATATTTACATGCAACGACGGATGAACTCCATATGCACTTTCCAAAACCGTTTTTGAAGAAATTCGATTTTAAAGACTTATACTTTAGTCAAGCGTGTTCCTTTCACACCTATAGTGGTGTAGAGTATAAAAATCGACCTAATGAAATAATTTAAATCATATATTACCCAAAAGGTGGAAGTCGTGGTTCGCCAATACGCAAGCTGTCAGGACCATCATCTGATGTGGAGGGGGATGAAGTGCCAGTAGTTTGAGTCGTTACAGTTTTATTAGTACCAGAAAATACCTAGAATTTATGTAAATGATAGTAGTAAATGCTCTTTTTGAATAAAACAATTTCTAAAGGTTGCCCCAATATAAAGCTTCAGTTTCATAAAACATCTTAGTTATCAATATAATCAAACAGTAAGCGTCATTTTTTAATTCAATATCCTTTTTTGTAGTAGTTTCAAAGATCGAAGCCTAATTTTTTGTAATCAATTTTTCTACAACGTTGGTAGCCATACAACTATACACACTATGACTAAACCACCACGGTAGTCGGTTTTTCGTACCGGAATGACTCGGAATTCTTAGGATTCCGACCAAGGACTACCACTTCTGCGATATTATCAGTATTATTGCAGTTACAACAACAACTAAACCATCACCAGTGCTTTATAGTTGACATTTCATCAATCACCTAATCTGAAGCTCAACATTTGTGGGTGCATCTAGGCCCTCAAATAATAAAAATAGAAATTACTAGCACGAAATTTCCCTTAGAAGTAACTAGAAAGCTATTCAAATCGATGTCTAAAAGATTGTAAATTAGGTATATGGCAATCAAACTAAATACTAATTTTTTTTTTAATTAACGTTGTAAGTTTGGGTTGTTTCGTTAAAGTAAAGGAACACACAATATAATGAATAAAAGTCTTAGACATGTAGGTCAAAATATTGAATTTCTTTAAAACGATAGCTCACAATTTCTCTATTATCCACGTCTTCTCAAAGAAACATCTCAGAAATCTAAATATTCTAATCAAGCATATACAATATAATTAGGTTTAGTGCTAAAGAGATTCAAAAGAATTCCGAGAAATAAACATAACTGTTCTACATTTCAAAATTTTTTTCTGCAACGTTCCAGATTTCAAATTCACGACGACAAGAAACTGTATAAACTGGCGATAGAAATGGCCTACAAATAATAAGACCCTGGAAGTGCAGTCGTGGAGGGCATTTAACTTATATGTTTCATTATCCCTTTTATCCCCTTTTTATTAACATCCGATTATTTCTTTTTAAAATACTTGTGTCTACATCTGAAACTTCTTATTAGAACCCCCTATTTGAAAAAAAAAAAAACAACTTACTGGTTCCAATAATTCTTTGCGATATCTATCAACAAGTTGAGAAGCATTTGGTATCATTTTGGTTATACTGCCTTTGGTTTCTTTAACTGTCTCTTCTGGATCTAAACCAATATTTGAGACTTTCCGGGTCTTCACATCTAACAGAGTAATTATTAAGGATCCTTCAGTTCGAAGACCTAACAATATATACAATTGCTTATTGTATGTATAACGTAGAGCATAATTATTATCATCATCATTCCAGTTATCGGGTAATAACTCTGAGCCACTCTCCTCATCATCTTCGGGTAGAGTTTTCTATAAAAGTTATCAGGGTGTGACCATGTTAAACTACTCATTTCTATATCCACATCTACTCACATCATCTCCAATGCCGATGCATTTAAATTGGGAATGTTTGGTTAGAACAAAATGGGCCAATGCAATCAGCAAGTCATCCTTTTTGTTTACTTCCTTTTGTATGGTCTTGTAGAGTAAATCCCAACCGTAGAAGAAATCATTTGATGTAGATGCAGACATTTTTTATTGCAGTTTTTATATTGCAAGTGGATTTAATGCTATTTCATGTAGATATTTCACAACATTCAAATAATTAATGCAAAATAATAGCGATTTTTTTACAGAAAATTTATGAAGCCGAACATTTTTTTGTTGTTTAAAAAGTAAAAATAGTGTTGCCACATTGATTATTTATAATATGTGTAAGTTTAACCCTTGAAAGCTACTAATGTAAAATAAATCCTTTAACACTTGAACTGGCAAGGAAAATGGATGGGATTTATAAGCATGAAAGAAAGGTGTTAAGTAAAATGATCAAATTAATGAATAAATTATTTTTTTTTAATTTTATCATAGAAAATTTTAAAGATAGAGTAAATTGGTATTTAAATGACTTTTGAATAATTGTCTTGTATAAGAAGTGTTTTCAATTATGGAGAGATTCCAACAAAATTTCGGTAGCTATACTAAATATTTATGCTGAATTTCATTAAACTAAGGTCCCAAGTTCGATCACCGGCCAGACCCATTTCAAAAACATAAATTTTCGAAATAAAGCGGTTTACCTCATAACTCAGCTAGTCACCGGTTATTGAGTAGTAGGCTATGTACAACTTCTCTAGCTAATGCATTTGCCATGAATCTAAAAATACAATCGGATGCAGCTCATTGTCTGAGAGAAGTCCCCTTTTTTCAATTAGAATGTCATGGGAATTATGTACGTATGCATGTACAAGACTGTTGAAAGATTGTCTTGTATAAGAAAAGTGGTCAATTATGGACCGATTCCAACAAAATTTCGGTAGCTATAAGAAGTATTTATGCTGAGTTTTATTAAACTTCAGACAAATATATGGCTACAAAAATCCAAAAGCTCTATTTCTAGATGATATTTCTATAGCCAGTCTTTCAGCCGGAGGAACATCATTAAATCGACTCAGAAACTTATTCAGAGTCTATTGGTATACTTATAGATGCGTGAAAGGCAAATATATCTGTCCTTTGAACTCCACAATATATAAATATAAAAAAGAAATGTTACAAATTTCAAAAATTTTTAAATACATAATTTAAAGAAATTTTATTTCACAAAATTATTCTCAAATTTTAATTTTTTGCCATTTTAATGTTTTAGGGACCATCACATGAGAACCTATGTTCTATATGAACAATTTTTTCCAGATAAAAAATTATAACTTAGAACTCTTTTTTGGGAACACTGTGTTATCTGGTTATTTTTGTTACCAGATAAATAACCGAGTATTTATGAAAATCTCTTTAGGACAACACATTTTAGACATCGTGGCCATACTAACATAATTTGAAGTCCACAAAAAATTTCTCAGTCTGGCAATATAAAACGATTTCTAAAAGAATTTAAGAAAAATTGTACATGATATTTATAAAAACCGGATTCTTAATAAAATAATATACATAACATTATTTTGGTAGCGCCGGCCTTATTAAAAAATAAGAAAAAATTAAGGACTAGACCTTCATAGGTGCGAAAACTATTTAAAGTATTGACACCCATTTTAAAGGGACTCAAAATTTTGAGATGACTTTAAATTAGTCAAAACCGGTTCATTATTATTTTTTTTTTTTTTTAATATAAGTCCAAACTACTGGAATTCAGATTTGGAACTTAATTACATTTCAATAAAAATTAGGGCTAAATTCTGTTCTATATAGTCTCAAAACGTTTTCTAAAACAAGAAAAATCTTGGAAAAAATCTGTTCACATATGACACCCCCCCCCCCCCCCCCCCCTATTAGACTCGCAGCCGGAAATTACTTTGATATACAAAACAATATTTCGTATGATTACAATGTCTCGGAAATGGCTTAAATATACAAAAAAAAAGTTTAGAATGATCAAAAAATTTAACACAAAATACATTTTGACCTTTAAAACACTTCCAATTTGTTAACAACTAACCTCAATATTGTTAGGTGGCATTAAGTCGAGTTTAACCGAGTTTGACTATAGTACCTTTTTAATTCAATATTTTTAAGTCTGGCAATAATATATGTATGATCTGTAAAAATTGAACAAAATTTTAATTTTTACATAAAATTTATAGAAATCGATATTTCAGATATTAAAGATATAAAGATCAAGCCCAAGAAAATGTCAAACCATGTATAACAACGTATATGTACTTGAATTACATAACTATTGAATATCAAAACAAATTTTTTTTTTGGTAAAAATTTAGCGAATAGGAACCGAAATTTAAAATTTTAATCGAATTCGATATTTTTAAGTAATGTTTTGATATATCGAATATACTTTTAAAATCGTACTAACCTTTAATGGTCAATGACCCTCAAAACCTTTTAACAGTACATTACGACTTTTTCGATATTATCCAAAGTGGTTCCACTTTGCAGTATATTCCGAAATACTATATCAATGACTATAGAATCAAAATGGCGACTAGATGTTTGACAGCGAAACTGACACTTGAACACTTGCCTGCTCTTTTCCTCTTTTAACGAGACAGACGACTCTTTTCTTCACACACGAATCGCAGCTAACCAAACAACACGAACGAAAACGAACCAAGCCGCCATATTGGCGATTGGCTGTAGAAAATGTACTTTTTGCATACAAGACACACACACAGTATTTTTTCACAGAGTTACAGAGGCAGAAAAGAAATTTGTGGAAAAAAGGAATTTCTTTAAAAATAAAATTAAATTTTAATTTATAAAATCAACTGAAACTTTGAAGAAAATGTCAAAAATGTTATAAATCAGTGTTGTTTGTTGTAGAAGAAAGAAAACAAAAAGAATAAAAAGCAAAACGGCATTTTTTCCATTTGACAAGCAGAAAAAAAATTACAACAAAAAAGATTTTTTTATTAAAAGTGTGTGTGTATAAAGAAATTGGAAAATTATTTTCCTAAAATTTTAAGAGTTTGATTCAATTGTACATTCTTAGAAAGTAATATTAGTACTTACCACCATGGAGTCGTTTGGAGGCAGCTCCGGCACTTCAATGACGGCGGCGGCTGCCATGCCATCACCGTCAGTTGTGGCCGATGCTAGCAAAGGTAAGTGTTTGTGTGTGTTTGTTTGCTGTTGTAGTCGTCATATTCATTTTATTATTTTTTTGTAAACATGTGTGATTCTGTTTAAAGCCCGCCAATTTATTAATTATTATAATTAAAAGTTGTATTATTATATTCTTAAATTATGATTTATCAACAGATTTCTCTTCTGGCTTTCCTTTAGAGCAGGCTTTCTTAAAAAGTTTGCCTTGCAATGATTTCACGGCGAATTTCAAGCCGAGACACTTCTCGCCGTAAGTTTTATTGTATAACGTTATTTATCGTTATAACGTTTTGGGTTTTTGTGTTAACTAAAAGCTTTTATGTCTTATAGGCTAAAGCTCCACTTTTGGTATAACCTAAACATAAAATTTCTTTTATTAATTAAGAAAAAAAGCTTTAAAGAAATTAAGCTTTAAAGCTCTTGGAATTGAAGAGGATGGACTTTCATATATATTTCATTTAGTACTTGTTATACCCTACACAATTTTAATTGGGAAAGGTATTATAAGTTTGTGCTTATGTATGTAGATTATAGAAATATTGGTTTGAGAGCCTTTAAGAATAACGGTCGGATCAGAAGCACTTCCTGAGTGGATTAAACAGTCTCTGTAAAAGCTTTGATCACAAGGTGTAGGTCCTTTTTTGAAGATCATTTTATGAAATAAGTTAAAAGTTACTTTTAAAATTGACCAAAATCAGTACAATATTTTTTGTACCGGAATTCAGATTTTGGCCGCTAACTTTGAATGTACGACTTATTGAAATGAAAATGTAAATTTTTTTTTGCAATCTCTTACATGTTATGTCTCGAAGCATTGTAATTATTTTTTTTATTAGGTGACTATTTAATCATCTTTGACCTTAGTGAGGTAGGGTATCATATGGACGGGTTCAACCAACTATAATATGTACATTGTAACTTTTCAATTAGAACATAGTGCGCATGACAATATTTTTTCATGTCACCAACTTATCACTCGTGATCGTGATTTGCTTAGATTACATAAGGTAAATAAGGATGATACACTAATATGTAGTTCTTTTTTAATGACTAGAACTTTGTTATTTAGGTTAGCTTAAGCAAGAGGCTGACCATAGGGTCCGCGTCACTTGGGTTGGGTGGACTTTGTTATTAAAGTTGTGGTAAAAATAAAACCATCGGAAATGAACATAATTAGGGCCTCAACCATCCTTTTATATCGAACTCCATTGCGATAACTCCGCATCAATTGACCATCTCCATGTTCTAGCAGGTGCACCAACACGACGGCCGCTTCCTTGTGGATTCCAAGAAGAGAGCAATGTTGGTATTTAACCTTCGAAGTGTGTGGCCTATCCACCGCCATTTCCGTTGACAACCGTAACACAAGATGGACTTGACATTCTACCATTCAGTGCCGTACGCATTATATTGTCGACATAGGTGACAAGATACATCCTTGTCTTGCTCCTGTAGTAACTTCGAACTACATATCGGGTGTTTTTTATTGAGGTATAGAACTTTAAGTTGGCATCACTTTTTTAACTGGCGGCCATTTTGTCAGCTGTCAAGTGATTAATATTTAGTTTGGTTTGTCATTTCATCATGAACAGGTTGACAAAAGAACAACGCTTGCAAATCGTGCAAATTTATTTCGAAAATAATGGTTCAGTTCGCGAAGTTTACCGCAAGCTCCGTCCATTTTATGGTCGACATAATCGTCCATCAGAGCAATTAATTCGGTTAACCATGGATCGTTTTCGCACTACGTTTACTCTATGTGATAATACGCATCCGCAGCGACGTCGAAGAGTGCGCACCGAAGAAACAATTGCCGCTGTAGAGCAAAGTGTTGAAGAGGACCCGAATGAATCGATTCGCCACCGTGCACAGCAATTGGAGCTTTGTCCATCAACTTTATGGAAGATTTTGCGCAAAGATCTTGGCTTGCGACCTTACAAGATCCAGCTTGTGCAAGAGTTAAAGCCGCGAGACCATGCAATGCGTCGTGATTTTGGTGTATGGGCCGAAAATGAGATTGATCTCGATGCTGATTTTCATCGCAAAATTTTGTTCAGTGATGAGGCTCATTTTTGGTTGAATGGCTACGTCAACAAGCAAAATTGCCGCATTTGGAGTGAAGAGAATCCACATGAGACCCTTGAGACGCCATTACATCCACAAAAACTGACTGTTTGGTGTGCTCTATGGGCTGGTGGAGTCATTGGGCCATACTTCTTCCGAAATAATGCTGGAGAGTCAGTTACCATAAATGGAGACCGGTATAGAGCCATGATAACCAACTATTTTGTTCCCCAATTGGATGGCATGAATGTGGATGAGTTGTGGTTCCAACAAGACGGCGCTACATGCCACACAGGGCACGTCACAATTGATTTATTGAAGGAAACATTCGATGAGCGCATAATTTCGCGGAATGGACCTGTCAATTGGCCACCAAGATCGTGCGATTTGACACCACTGGATTATTTTCTTTGGGGATATGTGAATTCGCTCGTCTACGCCAACAAACCAGAAACGTTAGGGGACTTGGAAGCCAACATTCGTGGCGTTATTGCCAACATACGGCCCCATATGCTCGAAAAAGTAGTTGAAAATTGGACCTGTAGAATTGGCTTTATTCGAGCCAGCCGCGGCGGCCACATGCCCGAAATCATATTTAAACATTAATGGCATAAAATTATCCTTCCAATAAAGCCAAATTGATGGACATTAAAACGATTTTCTTGTGTTTTATTTCAATTCGAAGTTTTATACCTCTAAAAAAAACACCCATTAGTAGCTCGCCGTTATTCTGATAAAAGACAACTCTTCTTATATTGGCTAAATAAAGTCGGCCACTTTTGAGCGTTTATACTGATTGCCATTTCACCTAGAACGTTTTAAATTTAAAAATGGATCAGCTTTGTTGCGGTCCAGTAGATGTATATTTTATGGACCCCTAAGATTTGGGAACTCCGCCTAAAATATTATAAACATAATATGAATGTTTAAGTAAAGAAAAAACAAATTAACTTCAACTTGTATTTGCCTTTCCATTTTTTTAAATTCCACAATATCCTTAAAAATTAATAGCCTACATTATTTGGGAGTTTTATTGTGGAATTAGGTATAATTACGTACCACCACTCCCTTCTAATAATCTTTTTCTTGAAAAAGCTTTAAAAGTGCTTTATTTAAATATACATTTTAAGCACATAAGAAACTTTTGGTTTGGAAGTTATAACCCTTTAAATTCTAAAAGATTTCTAAAAGATATTTTCGTGAAGTTTGACTAAAATATTTTACATTCATTTAAGCATTTTATTGTCTCTTAAACAAAATCACATTTCATCTCTAATTATTGCTTAAATATATGTACCGTTTGGCCATTAAAATATTAACTATTATTTTTATATTAAAAATTATTTATTATGTTTTTCAAAATTTTTCAAAATTTATTAATTACTTTTTCTTCCTCTCCCTTAACAAAAACATAAAGTTTTTTGTTCCTCTTTATTTAAAGCTACGAACTATGAATTTGATCCAAGCATTTCGGAAGATGAAAGGCGCTTTTATCTGAAAGCCTATCCGACGGTGGATATTGTACGAGAACGTAAAACGCACTGTACAGTATGTAAAGTGCATATTGGAACAGCACCAGTTCAAGAGACTGGCATTAAAATGCATCCCATTCTTCGAGTAACACATTGCAATAAATGTCATGATTTCTATAATAGCGGTGAATTCAGTAAAGGTGAAGATGGTTCGGAGTTGTATTGTCGTTGGTGCGGACAAGGTGGTGAAGTGTATTGTTGCTCCAGTTGCCCGTATGTTTTCTGTAAATCTTGTATTGTCAAGAACTTGTCACGTGGTGTGGTGGCCGACATTGAACAGAATGAAAATTGGAGTTGTTTTAGCTGTGCTCCAAAAATATTGTGGCCCTTAAGGGCACAGCATTGGGCTCTCATGAATTATATTGAGCAACAGAAAAAGTAAGTAAAATTTGTTAAAAATAATAATGTGGTAATAATTTTTTAAAATAAACAGGCCTGTTCTGAAAATCACTTTCGTGTGAAATTGAATTAACATAAATATTTAAAAGGCTCTAAAGACTCTTAAACTATTAAATTTTAAATATATAGGATCATAAAGCTACAAATTTGGTTTGATCTTTAGGAGTAATTGATCTTGCAATTTTACATGAAAGCGATTTTCAAAACAGGGGAGTTACAGCGTATTTGGATTCGAAAATAAAACTGTTCGAATATGTATGCTTAAACCATTGTGTTTCGAAAATAATGTCTTTCGAATCGAAATACAAAGTAACCCACCAGGCCGGAATATATTTAAATTAACATATTATGTATGTATTTAAAAATATATTTTAAAATTTATTTGTTTTTTTTAAGGGAAATTTATTCACTTCATCTAAGTGAAGCCGAGATAAAACTCAATTTGGGCAAAGATCGCAGTCGATGCTGTCGTCTAGCTAAGTCTAAATGTGGTAATATGTCGGATTCCATGGAAAGTTTGGATTCGGTGGCTTCCAAACGTAGCCATGGCAGCAGCTCTAATAAGAAACCCATGAAACATTCAGCTACTCCGCCACAGCAAGCTAATGCTGCCAAACGTGCTAAAAATAATGATGAAGTAGTCTGCACACCAGATCTATTAAGTATGCTCGAACCAGATTGTCAAATAACTGTAACTCCAAAAACAAACAGGCCAATGCCAACACCTTCGGCGTCTACACCGAAAATTATGTCCATACAACAGCCTCAAGTGGGTTATGGCTCTATGTCATCGACACCTAAAACTTCTGCTCCACCACCATTAGTATTACGCAACACAGCTATTAAGATAAGACAAGCTGTTCCCCCACCTGTTGTTAGACGTACCATTATAGGTCCTCGGACACCTGCCCCTGGAGGCGGTGGCACTCCAGTATATCATACAATAAACGGCTATCGCATTGATTTAAATTCAGCTGCCCAACAGGAAACTTTCCGCTTACCGAATGGAAAACTTATACAAGTTAAGCGACAAGGTCCACCACCTCAAAATCCCTCACCATCTTCTAATAATTGGCAACAAATGACTAGTACTCAACCTCAAAGGGTTATTCCGCAAACTATAGCCTCACGGCCAGTGCAAATTACACAACATCCTTATAATATCAGTGTCCAACAACAGCAGCCAGGTCAGCATCCCCAAGTGGTGCGTTATCACAACAATATGATTGGTTCGACAACCATAAATGCACTTCCTCACAATGGCACAACAATACAAGTTTTAAATGGGCAAATGTCTTCAGCTCCACCACCACAGCAACAGCAACAACAACAACAGCCCCACGGTTTGGGCCCCATGCGTCCCGTAATGATACGCCATGTCTTTCCCGACAATCCAATTGGTCATGCTCGTACTGGCTTACAAGATCAAGTATTTAATGCTATGGAAATTTGTACTCATCTTACAAACAAAGTCCAAACTCTTACCAATTCGAATGCTTATAAACAAGCTCGAAACTTTTTGGAAGTCAAAGAACTCTATATACATTTGTCATATCTATTGACCTATGCCATTGGACGTTTCAAGAGCCTACAAGATAAATGTTTAGGTGATATGCGCACGCTTGGTTTTGGAAATGATGCTGATTGTTTGGAAAATGGTCAATTGGCAGCTGGTAAGTTTTTTATAAGATTTTTTTTTTATTATTTATAATTAATTTTTATTAACGGTCGTCTAATTTGATTCGCAATAAAGACGATTTAATAATAGATTACTAAACAGAGTAACAGGTTCTTCTTTAATATATTATGAAGAATTCTAATCGAAAATTAAATTTGACAACTGTAGTAGCTTTTTAAAGAGTCGTGTCGTATTTGCAATGACCTAAATTTTATACTTTATTATTTTAGGACATCGGAACTCAGCCTTTTTTAATTCCGCAATATCAAAAAATAATTTGGTTGAGTGAAAGTTAGGTCGACTCGCAGACGACCAAACAGATTTGAGTTGAGAACGGCAATAGGGTCATTAATTTTTATACCCACCATTAAAAAAAAATGTGGGGTATATTGAGATTGTCATTCCGTTTGTAATTTCCTTAATATTAGCTTAAAAATCAAAATTGAAGTATATTCTGTGAAATTCTAAGACGATTGAGCGATGTCCGTCCTTCCGTCTGTCTGTCTGTTGTCGGCACGATAAAACCATAACGAAAGGATATAGGTCACTGAAATTTGGCATAAATATTATTCATTTCTTGGAAAACGTTGGTATTGAAATCGGGCAAAATCGTTTCACATTTGACAATAGCTCCCATATAAAAAACTTACGAAAACACAAAAATACTAAAAGAAAAGGGGGTTTATGTCCGTCTCTCCGTCAGATAAAAGCGCGATAGCGCCTTAACGAAAAGAGCTAGAGGGACAAAATTTTACAAAAGTATTTTCGATATCTTGGAAAAGTTGTGTATTGAAAATGGACGAAATCGGTTAACATTTAGTTAGAGCTCCCATATAACCCTGATCCGGGAAGAACATTAATGCTTATAAGTTGGATACAATTGTAACAGCTATGACAACTAAATTTAGAATAGAGAAGTTTTATGCAACTATTGGTCAGTATATCAAGTTTTATAGGAATCGGTCCATATTTGGCCATAGCTTTCATTTAAAAAACACTCCCGGAAACCAAAAATGTAGCAAAGGCCAGTTAGAAGCTATTATATTATAAACTATAACAGCTATGGCCACTAAATTTTGCAAGATTAAGCTTTATATAGATACCAGCCAGTGTGTTACAATTGGTCAACATTTGGCTATAATTCTTATATATAGAACATCCCCTTTTTATATCTACAATCAAAAAGCTTTGGAGGTACATTCAGTACCAAGGAAATTAAATAGCTATTAATCCAGACTTTATATACGGTAGATGCATTAGGAACCCCTAACAAGATATATGGATCTGTCCTATTACTATCAACATGTTTATCCTACTTAAATATTAAGCTAAACGAAAAGTATTTAACTGGTTATTAATGCCTTTTAATACGGAATTTAAATTTTGTGCAAAGTAAATACTAGGGAAACCACTTAGATGCTTTTAAATATTGAACTATAAAGCTACTGCAGCCGTATTTAGTTCAAATATTTTACCAGCAATACTAACTAGCGTAACAATTTTTTTTCGAATTTGGTCCACATTTTGAATTAGCCCTCGTAGATATATGTGATATGTTTCTAAATTTAACACAACTTGATGGTGGGTATATAAGATTCGGCACAGCCGAATATAACACTCTTACTTGTTTTCTTTTCATAAATCTGAAGATAATGAGAATTTTAAGTTTATTTTTTTGCAAATATAATTTTTGTAACAACTGTAAACAATTTGTGAAATTTCAAGATAATCGGTCCACATTTGACCCTAGCTCTCATATAAGTCCAAATGACGGAAACAGTTTAAATATATAAGTTTTGAGAAAATGTTTATATGATGGCAAAATTTAGCAAATATGTGTCTATACAGGAAAAAGAACACCTTTGACCTTAGTGGTGAAGGGTATCGTATGGTCGGGCTTGACCGACTATAGCACTTTCTTACTTGTTTTTTTTTATTATTTATATATCGCAAATACAACACGTTTCTCATGATAAGTCTAATTCAAATCAAGTGAAAATTTGTTTAAAAAGTAACCAAA
Source organism: Stomorhina lunata (assembly GCA_933228675.1). Taxonomy (NCBI): domain Eukaryota; kingdom Metazoa; phylum Arthropoda; class Insecta; order Diptera; family Rhiniidae; genus Stomorhina; species Stomorhina lunata. The sequence continues at coordinate 17,118,122 of OW121744.1, forward strand.
ATTTTATCTGTATTACGTTTAGTAGTTAAGATTTAGTTAAATACATAATTTTATTAAAGTAGAATAAATCATTGTCTTAAGCCATTTTTTTCCCACACATGGACTTAAAATAAGTGCTTTTCGGAAAAAAATAAAATAAAAAAAACTAACAAAATACTAAGTGTTGTAAGAAAAAATATTTCAAAAAATAATACCGGAATTGTAAGTACCCTAGCAATAAAAGAAACAAATAAAAGTATGAGTTTGTATTTCATTGACTTCCGGCTTAATATCGCTAAAGCAACATGGACTCGGCAAAAATGAAAGTCTGATTTAAATCTGAAAATGAAATGATATGGAAATAATACTTTATTTTGGTCCATGTGTTACCTCATTTAATTTGTAAAGAAATTTTAGTTAAAAAAATGACTGAAGGCAATGAAAATAAACTCATAATTTTATTATTTTTTAACCAATCAAAATTTCTTATATTCTCTTCCATTTAAAGCCGTTGACTACGTTTGCTACGGCCAGCTGGATGAAGTGGACTTATTTAATACCGGTTCAAATAGTTTCCACAATCAAGTTTACGAATACCGTAAAAGTTTGCATGCAAACTTAAAAGATGGTGAAGATGGTGTCAAGTCGCCTCTTCCACCCATTTTTAGCTTGGGTCAGGGTAAATCTGACGATGTAGATGATGACATTGATGGCGAAGATAGTTTACTAGAAGAACCCAAAGGTCCTAAGGGTCATTGGATGGATGGTGGCGATGACTCTCCATTGCCCTCAAATTATAATCAAGAAAACGAAGAAAATGAGGAGCCAGATGAAAGTTACATGGACAATGATGACGATGAAGGTTACAATAGAAGTTCAGCTAGAGGTTCTTATAATGATAGCTTAGTGCAAGGCACTGAAGAATGCATGAGAAAAAATGAAGAAAGTTATGTTTATGATCGCAAACTAACTCGTCTTGTATCGCAATATCCCTCGATTTGGTGTACCCGTCATCCGGACTATGGCAATTTTGAAGTAACACGCAAACAATGGCGCACCATAGCCTCACATTTTAATGGTAGCGAACACATCAAATTGCGTTGGAAAAATATACGAAAACGTTTCGTTAGAATAGAAAAACGTATAGCTGAGGGCAAGCGTTTCAATGGTCATTTCGATAAAGCTATGGCCTTTTTGGCCAATCGTGATTTACCAGAAGATCAATGGGTACCGGTAGATTGTGGTGAAGATGACGGAGATACCTACAGTCGTTATAATTTAGATGCCATAGAACAATCGCTTCATAGGCAGGGTAAAGACGATCTTGTAGATCGATCCAAAGAACAAGATAAAGATAAAGAAGGACGTAAATCATCATTTGACTATCAACCGACAGTAAAGCCTATTGAGATAGAACCTTTAGATTTGAGAATTATAACATTTGTTAAAAGCAATCCGGTTATATGGCGTAAGTCCATGGATCCCGAAGCAGACAAAATAGATGAAGAAACCCGTAGGACTGTGTGGAAACAATTACAGAGATGTGTACCCCGTAAGTGGCAATGTGTATGAACTTTAGTAACAAATAATAATTTATATTTGAAATTTTAGACATTCCCGCTGAGCAAATCAAAGATCGCTGGCAACATTTATATGAAATGTACAAAACATTCCGTTTGAAAACCATTAAATCTGTAGAAGACCGTGCAAGTTTAGAATTAAAATATTCCAAATATTTGGCTAAACTATATTTTCTCTACAAAATTGACGAAGAAGAATTAAGAAATGAAAATAATGGTCTTTTTGAAGATTGTTTCGAACTCGATGATGAAGAAGATGCTGAACTTGAAACGGATGATCAGGGTTCCGATGATGAAGAACCCAAAAAAGAAAATCAAACAAAATTGCAAGATATGCCAGACGATAAAGAATTTCTGTTGGAGCTAGTGAAACTGGTTAAAGAGTATCCGGCACTTTGGGATATCCATCATATAGACTACAATGACATTATGATACGCGATGGTCACTGGCAAGAAATAAATAAAAAGCTAAAAGACTTTAAACGTAAATAAAATAATGATTACTATATTTTTTAAGTGGATAACTTATGCTTTTCTTTTTTGTTATTAATTTGTTGTTTGCAGGTGATGTCAAGTCTATTAAATTACGCTGGCAGTTGGCCAAATACAGTTATTATCGTTTAAAACGTGAGAATAATCAAATTGGGGAAAACACGAAAATGGAACAGTTTTGCAGAAATTTACCAACAGATGAAATGAAGTTTTTGGATTAAATTAAGCTGGAAAATTATTGCTATAGACATATATTATAAGAATTGTATAACTTTTAATTTAGATTTATTTATTTCTATGAGTCTTTTTCTCTTTTACATTTCATCACACATAACTTTGAAAATTAAGAAAATAAGCATAATAATAAAATATATCAACTTGAAACAAATTGGTTTATTGTTCCAAATTTATCAAAATTTAGTATGATATTTGATAGTAACTTTCTAAGCCGTTTTAACGATGACGGTCCATTCTTCTGGCTGAGTGAAGTGGGATTTGACCACATGCTGAGCGGCATACAGTAAGAGCGATATGGTCTATGCGAGACCAAAAGATATTAAATATTAAACAAGTAAGAGTGTTATATTCGGCTGTGCCGAATCTTATATACCCACCATCAAATTGTGTTAAATTTAGAAATATATCTTCGAGGGTGCAGCTAATTCAAAATGTGGCCCAAGTTCGAAAAAAGTTGTTACGCTAGTTAGTATTGTTAAAAAAATATTTGGACTAAATTCGGTTGCAGGAGCTTTTAGTTGAACATTTAAAAGCAGTTTCCCTAGTATTTAAAAAAATTCGGTATCGTAACCTGTATCTAGTTTCTGTATTTCTCGCTTCGAGTAATTTCTCACACCGAACAGTTTAATTGTTTAAAAAGTTATGTGTGTTGCCAACTATAATTGTTTCAACTAACTCGATGCTAGAAATACAGAAACTTGGCACTGGAATGGTTTTACATTAATAAGTTGTTGAATGCTTTTCGTTTAGCTTATAGTAATACTACAGGTCCATATAATTTGGTCCATATAATTTGGTACCTCCGAATCACAAATTCCGTTCGGAGTTGAAACCATTTCGTAGTTGAATTAGGATCGAAATGGTTTTAGGTTCTATAGATTCCGAAAAATTTTAAATATTCAAAATCATTACAAAACACGATTTTTTCAATTGAAATCAGTAACTCTAACATTGTTTCAACAAATAACACTGAATTATTGATGAAATTATTTAAATATCAAACAAAGAAAAACATACAAATTCAACTCCACTTTAAAAAAAGTGGTTTCATTCCGAAAAATGTTTCGTTTTACTTTTCCTATAAAAGCAAAACACGAAATTCATTGCACTTCCGAACGGAATTGAGTTCTGTGACATGGGAATGTTATATATATATATATATATATATATATATATATATATATATATATATATAAGAATTATAGCCAAATGTTGACCGATTATAACAAAATTTTAAACACTGGCTGTTTTTTATAAAGAGCTTATTCTTGCAAAATTTAGTGGCCATAGCTGTCATAGTTTCTAATTTAATAGCTTTTAATTGGCCTTTGCTACATTTTTGTTTTTGGTTTTCGGAAGTGTTTTTTATATGAAATCTATAGTCAAATATGTACCGATTCCTATAAAATTTGATATACTGATCAATAGTTGCATAAAACTTCTCTTTTCTAAATTTAGTTGTCATATCTATTACAATTGTATTCAATTTATCAGCATTAATGTTCTTCCCGGATCGGGGTTATATGGGAGCTCTAACTAAATGTACAATACACAACTTTTTCAAGATATCGAAAATACTTTTGTAAAATTTTGTTTCTCTAGCTCTTTTCGTTAAGGCGCTATACCGCTTTTATCTGACGGACATAAACCCCCTTTTCTTTTTGTATTTTTGCGTTTCCGTAAATTTTTTATATGCGAGCTATGGTCAAATGGTGAACGATTGTGACAAAATTTCGCACACTGGTTGGGATTGACATAAGACTTCCTTGTGCTAAATTTAGTGGCCAAAGCTGTTACAGTTTATCATTTATGAGCATTTAAGTGTATTTTAGATGGAATTTAGGCTGTTTCCGTAAGTTTTTTGTATGGTTAAATGTGAACTGATTTGGATGAAATTTTATATTTTATATAAACATAGCTATTATAATTTGTCATTTATTAGCAAATAAGCAATTAGCCTAGACGAGGTTACACGGGAGCCATGGTCAAATGTGATCTGATTTTGCCTAATTTCCAAGAAATGAAGAATATTTATGCCAAATTTCAGTGACCTATATCCTTTCGTTAAGGTTTTATCGTGCCGACAACAGACAGACAGAAGGACATCGCTTTTTGTTTTTGAGCCAATATTAACCCCTTTCGACAGGATTTAATTTCGATTAAATTTATTAAATTTACTACTACAGCTTTTAAAACATTTAAATATGCGGCGGGCATAGCCCGTCAATTTCGAATTTGGCACAGAAAATCTTTGCGGGCGACACTCGTCATTTCTCCTTAAGGGGTTAAGAAAATTATAAACGGAATGACAATCTTAGTATACCCCCTCATTCTTTTTGATGGTGGGTATAAAAATATGCAATTTGTTTCCATTCTGTAGAAATGTTTAATTCGGTCCAGAAACGCGGAATGGGTTGTCTGTTTATTCATATAAATTTTAACAATATTAAAAATAAAAAAAAAGCTTAAAAAATATATCTTTTAACTTTATTTCCAGATAAACAAGCCAGTGATGATGAAGATAATGAAATTGAAATAGTTGAACCTAAAACAGATTTAATTACTTTGGATTCAGACGATGATGAGCCTACCGGAAGTTCAACACCCCTTAAGCCTCAGCAGCCAACTGCTCAAACAAAAGCTCCACAATCATCTTTCTCAAGAGGTGTACGCGAAGGTGTAGACGTTAAAGTAAAACCTGGCAGTGTAACCATTACACAAGTTCCAAAACCAAACGCAATCAAGACATTGGCTCCACCTACAATCGCTGATGAAGAAGAGGATAACATGGATCTTATGTCAATGGCTCAAAGTTTTTTGGCAAGTATGTTGGAGGTTGACATCCATGAAGGTCCTCCTGGTGCAGATGGATCGGCCCAGAAAAAACAACCACGTAAAAAACTTACCAACAAACCGAATCCCACATTACTAAAGCAAAAAGCCTTAATGGAACGGGAACGTTTGGAGGAAATGAAGCGTAACGATCAAAAGCTTAAAATGCAATGTTCAGTTGAATTGAAGAAAGCTGAGGAAGAGTTCCCCTGTGCAAAGCTAATGTTAGAGGCTAAGGCAAAAGAGAAACTAGAAATGGAGCAGTCGCAACATATCGAAGAACAGAAATTAAATGAAAAATTATCCGATGAAACGGATAACGTAATCGTAGAAGTGTCTGAAATAAATAGCTCGACAGAGGAAAACAAGGAGACGAACACAGAAGATCCAGAGAAGAATAAAGCTAACAAAATTCTAAACAAAGCTGATGAAAAAGAAACTACAGAAAAAATAAAGGAAGCAACAAAAGAAAATATTGCGGATAAAGAAAGTTCCTTGAGCATTTCTGAAAAAGAAGATGAGATTAGAAATAAATCTAAGGAAAATGAACAACAAATAAATGAATCTAAGGATGAAAGTGGGAAAGAAATGAAATCAGATAAGGATATATTAGATGATAGGAAAGAAAATTTAGAAAAATCATATAAAGATACTGAAGATGATAAAGAAGAAAATAAAGATGATAAAGAAGAAAATAAAGAAGATAAAGAAGATGAAAAACTAAAAAAGGAAGATAAAATAGATGAAAAAATAGAAGAAATTTTACCAGACGATGAAACAGAAAATAAGGAAACATCTTATAATGCAAAAACTGATGATATTGAAGAGACAAAAGCAAATGGTTCAGAAGATGCCAACAATTTGCCAGAAGATATGGAAACAGACGAAAAACCACCGGCTACACCAACACAAGATGAATCTATGGAAGTTGATGATATAGAATCTCCAGAAGAGAACTCCGAATCAAATAACAGTAAACAGGATGAGAACAAACAAAAGGAAAAAGAAGTTGAAGATCTTTCAATGCCACAACAAAAACAAATGGAAGATGTTACAACACCGCCAACACAAGATTTGGAAACGACAAATGATAAAGAAAATGAAAATAAAGAAACAAATGAAACAGCAACAGAAAATGATAAGTCATCTTCACTAGAAAGTAATAAAGACGTTGTTAAAGATAATGAAAGCATAACAGCAGAAGAAATTAATAAAACTTTACCTTCTGCAGTCGAAGATCTTCCAAGTAAAGAACAAACAACTGAAGAACCTACATCTGAGGCAGTTGCTGCAACATTAACTGATAATCGAAATGTTTAGTAATTTTCTACTGGCCCATCAAAATGAAACAGCATAGTTTTATCTAATACAACATAAATAGTTTTAATATTTAAAATATAAACTTGAATTATATATCGTCTACTTACTCAACAACCATATACATTAAATGTATATTTATTTTTTTATTATTTTAGAGATTTTAAGATCAACATTTAATAACATGCATACACATTTAAAAACGTTCTACTACTACAAATATCAAATCAAACAATTTATAACGTTCATGACTTTTAGTCGTAAGTGCTTTAAACTTTCGAAAATATTCTTTTTAAAATATTATTTAGTCTTAAACAATACATTGTTTTTTCTCAATGTCATTTTTTTATTTTTTATTAATTGCATCGTTATAGTTTTTTTTTCCTTGAGTTCATTATGAATTAGATTTATTATTGTAAATATAATTTTTTTAATTTTGAAAATTTTAGCTATTTCTAGCTATTGAATACATAACATGATTCTGAGAATATATAAATAAAGATTAATTTTAATATTTGAAAAACAAAATAATTGTTTAAAATTACGAATAACATGTCTTTTCGATATTGTCATTTTGGATTTTCAACTGCAATTGTTTGGTAAAAGATTAAAGAAGACAATTTCGTGTTTTCTTTTACTATATTGCAGTAATTAAATATCTAACATGACAACCACGATAAAGATAAATAGGAATTTTATTAAAAATGGAGTCGGAATCAGATTTTCGACTACGACTCTTCTTTTATAATAGATTTAAGAAGGCGTTGCACATTTAATCCGTTACCAAACCGTCGCATTTGACTATCAAACATCAAAACCTCGATACAAATGAATATATCAGCCATGTCACAGAACACAATTCCGTTCGGAAGTGGAATGAATTCCGTATTTTGCTTCTAAAGAAACGAAAATTTGTTTCGGAATAAAACACTTTCTATTTTTCAAGTGGGATTGAATTTGTAATTTTTATTTGTTTTTTCAATATTAGAACAATTTTTTCAATAATTCATTGTTATTTGTTAAAACAAACTCAGTGCCACTGATTTCAATTGAAAAATCGTGAAATGAATTCCGTGTTTTGCTTCTGCAGAAAACGTAAAACGAAAAAATTTGTCGGAATGAAAAATGCATTCTTTTGTTAAAGTGGAATTGAAATTATAAAATTGTCTTTATTTCAATTAAAAAAATCGTGTTTTGTAATTATTTTTTACATTTAAAATTTTTCGGAACTTATAGAACCTAAAACCATTTCGATCGGAATTAAACTAGGAATGGTTTCAAATCCGAACGGTATTTCTGACATCCCTGTATAGAACCTAAAACCATTTCGATTGGAATTGAATTACCACGCATGTCGCAAATTCCGTTCGGTATTAAAACCATACCATAGTTGAATTCTGATCGTAATGGTTTTGGGTTCTATAGATTCCAAAAAATTTTAAATGTCAATGTTTAATGAAATCAGTAACACTATCATTGTTTCAACAAAAAACCACTGAATAATTGAAGAAATTATTCATATATTGAATAAAAAAAGGAAAAACGTGGAAATTCAATTCGACCTTAAAAAAGAATGTGGTTTCATTCCGAAAAAAAAAATCTTTTTACTTTTTCCAAAGAAGATTTTTTTTTAATTTTTATATTAAAATATAAAAGTATGATTTTAATGGAAACTACGAGATTAATTTTAACTTTTATATTTTCGAGCAAAAATAAGTTATTTTTAACTTTTATTTTTTCTAGCAAAAATAACAGTTATTTTTTTCGAGCAAAAATAAGAGTTATTTCTGTGTTTTCAACCCCAATTATGATTGCAAAACTCAACTCAATCAATTTTTGAGAATATGCAAATTATTTTAACTGAAAAATTATCATTGTTTGAAACAATTTTTTAATGAATTTATGATAAATTTAAAGTTATTCAACTTTTATTTATGCTCGAAAAAATAAAAGTCAAAAAATAACTTTTATTTTCTGACTTACGATTAAAGTTATAACAGATACGGTCCCTGATTGATTTTTTTTAAATTCTTAAACGGGATATCTTTCAAAAAAAAAAAATATATTATAACTTTTTTTTGTGTAACCAACCAACCTGTTCCATTTTTATTTTATAGATTGATCTTTAGATTTAATGAAAATAGGGAATTGGGACAATGAAACAAAAATTTGAATAGTGCGGGAGGGTCAAATAAGTTAAAATCGTTCGAATAGAGTAAATAGAAATGCTCAAAACCTCATAATTTTAACAAAATGATTTAAATAATTCCAACACATTTGTAAGTATTAACTTTATTACTTAAATCTATTAAGAATTTGAACATAATTTTACAAGCTTTATTTAAAAACATATAAAAAGGCAGTATCTTGGTGAATAAGGACATTTCTCTAAAGAAAAAGACGTTCATAAAAAAATTTCCAGACACGAAATTTATTAACCAAAAATATTGCTTTTTCTGAATTGGCTCTAGTTATAACAGTTTTTAAAATATCAATTAATTAATATAAGAAAAAACGATTTTAGTTAACAAGAAAACGAAAAAATCGAAAACAATTTTATCTTGAAAGATATTAAACAATAAATGTTGTTAAAAAATCGTACAAAATACAATATTATCCTTTTAACCCTAGAGGAAAAATGAGTAAACTTGTATTATTTTAGCTGTTTAATCTAAGTGAGAATAATTTACTTATCAGTTACTTTTATATATAGTCCCGAGCCAATTCGAAAAAAATATTTTATACAGGGATTCGCGAGCTGAATTTTATATACAATTAATTAGAAAAGTACGTATGTGTCACATCTTAGTTATTTTTGTACCGGAGTATTATTATAAAGCGTAAAAATTTAATTACGCATACCCACATATTTGGTCCAAATTCCTTTAGCATCAAAATAGGCCTTATTACGAGAACAAATAATAGAGTCCTTGAAAATGCGACTGTATTCATCGGGTATGGAATTATTTTTGTAAAGATTATAAAGGAATTCATAAATCTGAAACAAAAGTATATAGTATATCATAAGTTTTATCAGAATTTTACAAAACGAACTTACCTTTGCTTCTTGATCTTTCCAGAAGACATGATCACATAGAAATTGCAAACTTTCGGGAAATATTTGATTTCTTTCCGAACGTTGAGTGGCCACAATATCTAAGTTTCCTAATAATACCGCACAACCAGACAAGACATCTACAGACAATATGAATATATCCAATAGATACAATACTTTATCTAGTTTTTCCTTATTAGTTGATTCAGCCAATAAAGCCTGTATCTGTATAAACATTTCCATAATCCAACTGCAAGATTGTTCGTCATTATTGAAGGCATACAAGGTGGAAGAAAGGTGTCTGAAGAAAAATAAATGCTCGTCTTTGCGGTTGACGTAAGCATCTATAATGGAATTGAACCATTTTAAGGGATTGCTTAGTTGTGTGTTGTAGAGTACCAAATATGATCTAATAATTGTGGCTTTTTTTAACTTTCCTATTGGTGTTTCCCACCAGTTGGCCGGCGTTGTTAGACCTTCTATAGCATTTTGTGGTAACACGGCTACAACTTCAGTGTAACGTTCGAATAAACGGGAGTCAACATCCATAGAATCCATGTAACGTTCTACGATTAGAGTAAAAATATCCAAGACTTCGGGTACTTCACATTTTCCAGTGAAAATATACTTGATGCTGTCCATGAATTTCTCGAACAAACAACCCTCATTGAAGCCAGCTAATTGTGATTCTTTGAAACTATATAAAGCCACTTTTTCGGCAAACGTTTTCATTATGGTTAAGCTAACGCCATTTGAAATTTCGGGTAGTAAAGTGAATAACAATAGCAAATCTTCTTCGAAGCAATTGGGTTCGAATTCAGAAAGAAAATTCTCCATTAAACGCCGAGCAGTTCCGGAATGTAATAATTGATTTTTCGCTATTAAAATGCAATATTTTCTAGTCTCAAATGATAAGTGGAAAAAGCTGTGTAAGAAACTCCAGTCCAAAGGAGGTATGGGTTTAGGAAATTTCTTTGAAATGGCTCTTAAGGCATTTGTTACGGCATGTGGTTCTGCCACATGATCGCCATAACGGCATTGATTGACTAAATAACTGACAATAGCTCTAAGAGGGCTTTGTGGATAAAGACCCTGTAATTTACGTGGTTCTGGTCTGCCTTCGGGCAGGCGATAGAGACCTCCACGGTAACCATTAATTTCGTTATAAATAAAATGTGCTATCAAATCTGCAGCCGCAGAACCACACTCCGGTCGTATCTTTTGCAGTAACTGAACCCATACTTCACCCGGTATCATTTCCTGTTGTAAATCCATCACTTCTCGACCATCTGGTCCAGTATATTCTCTGGCCACATGCAAGTCTTGTCTAAATTGCGGTGGTATATGTTTTAATGTCAATAAAGTTCCAATTTCATAGTGTTTGAGTGCTGACAAAGCTTCTCGTATCATTTCTGGATCCATATCTGAACGACTTATAGTCAACCATAGTTGATCTAAGGCTTCGTCTACCAACTGTTCAAATTCCAAGGTAGGAGTTTGTAGCAGAGGAACATGAGCAAAAAATTTATATAGAGACTTTAAAGCCCGTGGGCGTTTTTCATGACGAAATTTGTTGCTTAACACTCGCCAAGTAGATGTTATGTTCACTGTGTGACTATCGCACAATGCTACAATAGCATCTAAGGCCAAAGATGTAGCAAGGTCTCCTGAGTCATCGGTACAAGTATTGAGTGTATCGGACAGGTGTGTCACTAAATCGGAGCCATGTTGTGTAGGTCTGTAATAGAGTTATTTTTGTTTTTAAATTTAAGTTGCGCGTATTTGTTTTTATTACTAAACAAGATTTAAAATTTTAATAAATACCCTTCTTCTTGTATCTATATCTATAAATTTATATAAAAATGAATGTTTGTCTGTCTGTATGTCCGTTATATAGTAATATGATCATGTTATGATCTTGTGAAAAATTGTTACGCATGAGGCGGCAAATATTTCTAAGTTTATATGACCAATTGCCGACAGGTGGAGCCACAGAAAATTACTCAAAATGAATTAAATCGTAAACTGTGCATTTGATCATGCTATGATCTTTAGCAAAGTTGTTGCGGATGAGTCTATGGGCTCGTCACAATTGATTCCCGATAGATCGCGCCACTGAAATTACTAAAATTAATTAAATCGTGAATTTGACATTTGATCATGTTATGATCTTTAGAAAAGTTTTTGCGCATGAGTCGATTGTGGTTTCTAAATTAGTGTGTTTAATTACTCATAGATGGCGTCACTGAAAATTATTCAAAATAAATTGAATCGTAAACTATGCATTTGATCATGTGTTGATCGGACAAAATCAATAAAATGATTTAAAAACTAGATATTTGTGTCTTTCCTCCAAATTTATTTTAGTTGGTTTCGCAGCAACGCGAGTAATTTAGGGCTAGTATGTATTTAATAAAATTATATGAAATATAAACTGTTCATTATTAGTTTCACATAATTTGAAAACAAATTATTTAACACTTTAACTGTTTAATTTTGTTTCAAAAAACGTTTTATACCTGCATAATTGTTTTGTATACTCTTGGTATACACTTTTCCCAGTTCCCCTATTATAAATAAATTCTAAAGTGGGAATTTTTAACTTTTTCCTTCTCCCTTATTATAAACAAACTTCAAAATTATGAAAAAACTAAAATTTTTAATTTAAATTTCCTAAAATCTAAATAACCTAGATTAAACGTTTAAAATTTCATTATTTCTACTTACTTTTCATAACATATTTCTCGTATTGTGTAAGTTTTAGCAATTTCAAATTCCCACTTCTTTGTAGTGCCCTCCTTAAAAGGCAGTGATAAAAGTTTTACTAGAAATGGATATGTACGAGATTCAACACGCCACAAACGCAAATATAAGTCCATGCAAAATGTTGTATTGTCGGCACATAAATTGCGTATAGTATTTAATATCATGGGAATATTATCCTAAAAGAAATATAAAAATTAAAATTAAAAAGCGTATACAATAATCCTCATTTCATATTTGAAAAAGAAAAAAAAAATGGAACCTTACTTTCGAGACAGCAAAATTCGGTAAGCCTCTTAGTAATTCCATTTGCAATTCAGGATTATGTTCACCAGCCAATTTAAAGATGTAAGTCATAAGAAAATCATAGGCTATATTGTTGTTGAATTTAATTATATCCAAAATGACTTCATAGATCTTAAACCAACAATCGACTGATGGTTCTCGTGACAAGAATAAAGCTCTTAAAAATAAATGCAAACGTTGACAGAACATAGAGTTGGCCTTAACGTTGAGTATATCGACAAATGTAAAAACATCCTTAACTTCGGAATCATCAAACGATTCCACTAATTTCGCCAAATCGAAGGCCAAGGCTATATCGGGATGTAGGTAACGTAAACCAATAGGTTCAAAATCTTTTGTTTGCGTTGATTTGGTCTTTACCGTTCCCTTAACAACGTCCAATATTTTGCGTACAATTTGATGAGCTATGGCCAGACCATCTGAAGGTATAAATGCAGTCTGAGACATCAACTGGATGATACCATCAAGACACATGTTCAGAATGTATTGATGCCCACAGTTTTCCTGAACCACAATAAAATATAGAATACGCAAGAGATCGGGTAAATAACTGGGCGTTAACAAATGTAGGCTCTCCGAAAGAAGTATCAACATGACATTATAATGGCTTTGAGACTCGTCTTTTGTTGAGTGCAGAACTTTCAAAATGCAATGTAAACTTGGACGAGGATCTATGCCAAATTTTACTAGATTATTAATAACCAATATTTGAAAAACACTCAATTCAATCGATTGTTTGAAGTCCTTTTGGTTGAGATAATGCTCAATAGCTTCGATGAGCAAAGTACTGGTAAAGAGGCAGTTTTGTGAGGTGGTAATTTTACTCCAACATAAAATCTCCTGCATTAATTCCTTGGCTTCTTTATGATTTTTACTTTGATTCAAGAGACCGGTCCATATGGTTTTTGAATCGGGCAAGGTTTGAGGATTACAGAGAATATAAAGATATACAGGTCTAAGATATTCAATGCTATGGTCCTTTATTCTAAAAGAAAATTAAATAGTTTACTTATTTTATATATGCATATCTGTGGTGGCAGTAAATAATAACGGCTTAAGTCGAAATTTCGTAATTAGAGATATTAAGGGTTTTGCATGAAAAAGTTATATGCGTAAGTTAAATGCGTATAGTTTTGTTAACAATGACATTTTATGCTTGAAATTTGGTTGAGCGATAGATCTTGAAGAAGTGAATAAGAATATGTAAAAAAATGAAAAAGCACTTAAGCCATTATGATTTATTGCCACAGATTTTTACGTTGTCTTGGAAATGTTTTGAACTTACTGTTTATCATGATGATTACAAATACCATTCATTTTATTCGCTACATCATTCATATTTACAACAGAGTTTTGCAATAACGTTATCATGGGATGCTGTTGGGTCTTAAGACCAAAATTTGATTGGAATTTTTCGTTGTCCTTTAACGTAGCCGCTTTCCTTTTTAAACTTAACAGCAAGAGACTGACAATGCCTTCCGTTATGGTGGTATATTGAATAGGACTAGACAGGTTAAAAATAAAAATAAAAAAAAAATACATTCAGTTATTATTCAAAAAATATTTTTTTGATAAACTATTTTGAAGAAATTAAAGCTAGATTTGATTAATTGGTTGACTTCCTTTTTTTCAACTTGTGTTTGCTCCTTTTTTATTTTCTTACAAGCGGAAGTATTGTACGACTTATTTTGTGTCACGAAGAAAACAAAACTTATAAAGTACACTGAAAGTAATTCATGCAATATTTGACTTAAGTAAAATGTTATTACTTATTTATCTTTATGAAGCATATCGACAACACTAAGGTGAAAGGAAAATCGATAAATTTTATTCTAATTGCTCCTTTTATTAAGTAAAATGCTACCTCTGTTATATATGGAGCTGTTCTTTTAGGAAAAATTATAAATTTTAAAAAATTTGTGGGTATATAAGATTCGGCATAGCTGAATATAAATAACACTCTTACATGTTTCAATGCTGATTTTGGCATACATGTTCTGGTGATTTATTAGTAAAAAGCCAAATTTTTTCATTATTAAAAATTAAATACAGTTCGTAAAATTTTTCATGGATTATTTTTAGTGCATAATAAATGATTTTTTCGGTGTAAATTACCATTTTTGTCACATGTAAATTTGCTTATACTTCAGTACACTTCATGTGCAAATTAATTAAATGATAGTTTCGTAAACATGCAAGGATCTTATGAGTAAGGTATTTTTATACGTAAAAATGGGAAATTAACAAATTAATAAAATATTTCGATTTTTTTTTTTTTGAGTTACATGCCTTGTGGTCAGGGATATTTATTTTACGATAACTTAATGGGAAAATATTTAATTTAATTAAAAACTCACTACTTAAGCTGTGTTTTATCAGAAATTTAACAATTTTAAAAGAAAATTCATCGGTACAAAATGTTTGTATTCAAAAATTGTTGAAACATAAATTTCGTATAGAAAACTATTCGTTATTAAAATTTAGAATTGAAATTTAAAGTAAGTAAATAAGTGTTATTGGACTCTGTTTTATTAAAAAAAAAACAATAACACGTTGCACTTTAGTATTTCTGCTGCAAAAAAGGCATTTTTTGACCACCGCTTTTTAAAAATCTGATGATTCAGTTTTATAAAGAAGAGTCTAGATATTGAGGATTAATAATTGCTTTCAAGAAAAAGTTAGTGTTCTAAAACGAAAAGCATCGAAATTTTTCATGTATTGAATATAGTTTCACAGCTTTAATCTTGGTGTTGGTTTAATTAAGAAGTATATATGTAGTTTAGGAGATATCAGGAAATGAAAAAAGTTCTACAAAATTCAATTTTTCGTTTTTCTTTGAACAAAAACTAAATTGGCTCGGTTTTGCCCACCATAATCATGTGAAAGGCAAAATGTCTTCTTTAGAAACAAAAAAAAAAAAAATTCACCGAAATTTACCGATCGTAGAAAAAAGTCAAAAATTTTCTGAAAAATGTCACGCAAGTTGTTACGCAAAATTTCAAATTGCATTTAAGTAAGTCGGTGTAAGAAAAATGTATACCGACATTTTTTTTATAAAAATTTTTATACAGAAACATTTTCTATAAAAATTTTTATACCAAAAAATTTTCTATAAAAATTTTTATACCAAAAAATTTTCTTTAAAAAAATTTTATACCGAAAAATATTCTATAAAATAATTTTATACAAAAAAAAATTTCTATAAAAAAATTTTATACCCCTAATTTTTTTATAAAAATTTTTAAACCGAAACATTTTCTATAAAAATTTTAAGACCGAAAAATTGTTGAAAATTGTATGCCAAAAAAAATTCTATAAAAACAATTTATAAAGAAAAATTTCCTATAAAAAAAATGTATACCAAAAAATTTTCTATAAAAATTTCTATACCGAAAAATTTTCTATAAAAAATTTTATACCAAAAATTTTTTATAAAAAAATTTTATACCGAAAAATTTTCTATAAAAAATTTTATACCGAAAAATTTTCTATAAAAAATATTATACCGGAAAATTTTCTATAAAAAATATTATACCGAAAAAATTTCTACAAAAAATATTATACCAAAATTTTTCTATAAAAAATTTTTAGACCGAAAAATTTTCTATAAAAATTTTATACCGAAAAATTTTTTTATAAAAATTTTATACCGAAAAATTTTCTATAAAAATTTTATATCGAAAAATTTTCTATAAAAATTTTATAAAGAAAAATTTTATACCGAAAAATTTTCTATAAAAATTTTATACCGAAAAATTTTCTATAAAAATTTTATACCGAAAAATTTTCTATAATAATTTTATACCGAAAAATTTTCTATAAAATTTTTATATCGAAAAATTTTCTATAAAAATTGTTATACCGAAAAATTTTCTATAAAAATTTTTATACAGAAAAATTTTCTATAAAAATTTTTATATCGAAAAATTTTCTATAAACATCTTTTTTACCGAAAAATTTTCTATAAAAATTTTTATACCGAAAAATTTTCTATAAAAAATTTTATACCGAAAAATTTTGAAAAAAAATATTAATGGCGAAAAATGTTCTAAAAAATTTCTATAAAAAAATGTGCAGAATATATTTTTTTATACCAAAAAATTTTATGTAAAAATTTTTATACCGAAAAATTTTCTATCAAAATTTTTATACCGAAAAATTTTTGTACCAATAAAAATTTTTATATCAAAAAATTTTCTATAAAAATTTTTATATCGAAAAATTTTCTATACAAATTTTTATACCGAAAAATTTTTATTCCGAATAATTTTATGTAAAAATTTTTAGACCAAAAAATTTTTATATTGAAAATTTTTTATAAGTTTTATACCGAAAAAATTTATAAAAATTTTTGTATACCGAAAAATTTTATATAAATTTTTTGTACCGAAAAATTTTATATAAATTTTTTTATATCGAAAAATTGTATATAAATTTTTTTTTATACCAAAAAATTTAATACCGAAAAATTTTCTATAAAAATTTTTAGACCGAAAAATATTCTATAAAAATTTTCCGAAAAATTTTATATACATTTTTTTATACCGAAAAATTTTATATACATTTTTTTATACCGAAAAATTTTATATACATTTTTTTATACCGAAAAAATTTATATAAATTTTTTTTATACCAAAAAAATGTATATAAAAAATTTTATATAAAAATTTGTATACCGAAAAATTTTCTATAAAAATTTGTATATCAAAAACTTTTCTATAAAATGTTTATACCGAACAATTTTCAATAAAAAAAATATACTAAAAAATTTTCTATCAAAATTTTTCTTCTTCTGTTATCCTTGGAGCATAGGGCCAAACAAAAATTTTTAAACCGAAAAATTTTCTATAAAAAATGTTATACCCAAAAATTTTCTATGAAAATTTTTATATTGAACAATTTTTAATAAAAAAAAAATTTCTATAAAAAAAATTTTATATAAAAAAATTGTATACCAAAAAATTTTTTTAATATAAAATCTAAATAATTTAACCAACCTCAACTCACTTTAATAGAGCTATAATAGCAAATATATTTTATAGTTTTGCCTTAAATAAATTATTAGCAATTAAACTAAAAATTTAATAGACTATAATAAAATATTTTGGTTTTTGTTACTTTTCTTCAAGTGCCACAAAGACTTAAATCTATTAAGAAAATCTAAAACCATTAAATATGCAGAAATAAAGCGAATAAAAAAAGCAAACGGATACAGAGAGGAAAAAAAATAATTTATAGTTTGTTGAGTTCTTTCATTCTATAAATCATTAAAATTCAAATGATTTTTTTTATTACAAAATTCTTTCTTCCTCTTTTCTGTTTTTTAGCATTGAACTTGATTTTTTTTCCGTTAAGACTGGAAGGACATTCTAAGTTTTTCTAAATTATGTATATTAAAATAGCAGTTCATTTACAATGGTCCTTGACTGCAAATTCAGGAGTTTGTAAGAGTGTGTTTAAAGAAAATGAAAGTTTAGAATAATATAATAATGAGGGATTTAACCTAACTTCGATAAATGACAGAAGAACTTTCTTTCTCGTACTTTCTTTCTCGAAACTACGCAAACCAGTCCGAAATTATATAAAACTCACCCAATGGTGTTCCCGTATACGCCCGACTATACACCACAAAGGTCAAAGATGATCCCTTTTCCTGTATAAAGACAAATATTTACTAAATTTTTGCCTTCATACAAGCATTTTCTCAAAACTTATATATTTATGATGTTTCCGTCATTTAGACTTATATAGAGAGCTAGGGTCAAATGTGGATTTTGCAAATTGATTACAGTTTTTACAAAAATTATATATGCAAAAAATAAACTCAAAATTATCATTATCTACAGAATTACGAGCGTTTTACTGAGTTTGTTCTCCTTTAGTGCTTATGACAGAAAAGTTTGTATGGGAGCTATGGTGAAATGTGGACCGATTTCGAAATTTGGCACAGTTATTTAAGTGTACATAAGCAGTATATGTTTTAAATTTCATGAAAAACATTGATTTTTGTGGCCAAAATATCAAATCCGGGAAGTGGGACCTATGGTAGGTACCATAAATAATGGACCGATTTTGACGAATTTCAATAGCCATGGTCTCTATCAAAAAAATTATCTGTGCCAAATTTCATCAAATTATCTTTAGAATTGCGACCTGTACTTTGATTACAAGGTTTACATGAGGGTTCAGTCAGCCAGACGGACGGAGGACATCGCTAAATCGACTCGGAAAGTGATTCTAAGCCTATTGGTATACTAAAAGATGGGTCAAAGACAAATATTTCTATGCGTTACATACATTAGCACAAACTTATAATACCCTTTCCACCTATGGTGGTGAAGGGTATAAAAACACATTTTTTTAAATGATAAACTAAATTTGAGGAAAGATTTTAATGAAATGTAAATAGTTTTATGAGCCAGTCAACAAATTTTCAATATATTTTGTTAATTTCACAGCGAAAATTACAAAAACTTAATAACAAGTTAACTTTTTCTTAAAATCTAAATCATTTCTAAACAACTGTAACTAAATTAGTATGTTTAATGACCTACAATTGACTCTATTGGTTGGTGTAAAATAGATCGCACACAAAACAATTAACTCTGAAAAGCCAACGACCATTGTTGGTCAAGGTATGTATGTGAAGTACTTAGGAACGGAAACACAAGCTATAAAACATGACCGAAGTAGGAAGCACCTGCTCTAGTACACAAAAGGCATGCAACAAAAAACAAGCCAATGTACGAAGAAGAGCAATAAAACGATAAATAAATTTTGCGAATAGAAAACAAATTACATATAAAATGAAAGCCAAACTAGTATTCGGCTATTAACAATCGTAACCGTTAATCTTTTATAAATTGTATGCAAATCATGGGGTGTAGTAGGAAATGTGTACGTAATTTATGTTGATTTTTATCCTTGAATCTGTGAATTTGTTCCACAACAAATTTATTTGTTTTGGGGAAAAAATTGGCTTATAAAATGTATACATAAATAAAGAGTATGTAGTTTTTATACTCACTTGGAATTTGGCAACATAGATATAAGCATTGTTAAAACACTAGCAGGTTCCAGGGTGCCTTGCTCCACTAAACGCACAAACGTCTGACAGCTCATGAGGCCCAATTGAACATTTTCGGCTTTACACTGTGACTTTAAAAACTCAATTTCCTTAATATTATGCTCGGCCACTTTCTTTTCACGGCTTTCAACGATTTTGTTAAAGATTTTTTCCAAACATGATGACAGCTTCACTACCGAAGTGGTAGGTGTAATGCTTTTAAATTCTTCCATGTTTATTTCTTAAAAAAAAACAAAAACCATCAAGTAATAAACGAAAATCATTAAAAATGTTGCCGATTTATACAAATTTTAAATATTTTTCACCAATTTTTAGTTAATTTATTACTTTTTCAGTTGTGTTTTGGCCGAAAAAAATGTTGTCAGGTTTTCCTAATACATATACCTTTTGGCAGAACTCCACTTAGTTTTCCGGCTTTGTTTGTTGTTGATGTTTAGCCACAAGCGCTCCTCTTAACAATGACTCGGGTTTTTGTAAAGTTTGTTCTTTTTATAAACTTACCTGCAATTTATTACAAATTTAAAGCGCAAGTCCTTATTTATTGGCCAATCTTTTATGCATTGGTATTGTTTATATTTACAAATAAAAATGTTGTTTGCAAAAATTGGTAGTAAAGTATTGAAGGAAGTAAACAAAAATATGCAACAATTGGTAGAATTCCAAATAGAAATTGAAAAAAAAAACCGTCAGCTGTTGCAACAACAATGAGAGCCGGTTGTTTACATGCGAAGTTGGCTGTAGTTTGTTGTACATTTGGTTAGAGTTGAAATTTTTAGTACTTAATTTAAGCATTTTATAATTGGTGAGTTTTTCGAAGATCATATCTATGGGGGGTTCTATACCATGATTTTAGAATCATGACATCTTTGGGGCTGTTCACAAATCACGTAAGACTATTTTCGCAGATTTGTACCTCCCCCAGTGTAGCACATTTTATTAGAAATAAGCATACGAAATTCTTCCATCGTTACAAAAGTCATAGCGTTAGTCAGGAGCTTTATGTAATTGTTTAATAAAAGAACTAAATGGTGATTTATTTTCTAACAAAAATGTTTCACTCATGCAACATTGTGAAATTCTTCGTTTTCTTTTGAAAAAACGTGCAAATTTTTTTAATCTTCAACGTCGTCCGTCTTTACGGCTGGCTGGACCCCCATGTGAACGTTGTAACCAATGTACAGGTCGTAATTATGAATATAATTTGATGAATTCGACAATTGTGATAGTGGGACCATGGCTATTGAAATTCGTCAAAATCGATCCATTATTTAGGGTACCTTCCATGGGTCACACTTCCCGGAATATTTGTTTTGGCCGCAAATATCAGAATATTTTCATGAAATTTAAAATAAATACTGCTTATATACACGACAATCACTATTCAGGAAAAACTCACTAAATAAGACGAACATCACTTTAATGCTCATAAATCCCAAGATAATGACAGTTTTATGTTTATTTTCTTATGTACATAATTTGTGTTAAAACTGTAATCAAATTGCTGAATTTTTAGACAATCGGTCCATTTTTGACCCCAGCTCCCATCTAGGTTAAAACGATGGAGTTTTAACCTAGAAAACATTTGACCTCAGTGGTGAAGGGAATCATATGGTCGGGCTTGACCGATTATATCACTTTCTTACTTATTTAAAATTCATAATGTTCTTTTTATAATATGTTGCGCCAAAAATATGTGAAAATGTTATATTTTTTATTTGACGAGCATATGCAAAAAGTACCACTTTTTTAACCTTGCTTTTTCACTTTTATACAAATGTGAGCTTTTTTGCTTATTTTACTTTTGTGTGTTCATATTTGCTTTAGAAAGAATTTTATAAAAATTTTAATAAATTTGCAAATAAAATGGATAGAGAAATTTCAATCAGGGAATTGTTGGAAACATCATCTTAGCTTAACAGTTTAACACACGCTTCTGTTTTTATTGGTTAAAAAGTTTAAATCGTTTATTTATTTGAAACTTAAATATACATCACTAATTAAATGGCAAACGAGAAACATTTTAATTCCACTTTGAATGGCAACACTGTACACATATGATAGAAAGGCACAAACTTACACATCCCTGAAATGTTTATGGTAAACAAACTTTTTGTAAATTTTTAAGCAACGTGATTTTTTAATATAACAAATTATGGAAATTTCCGAAAATAGCAGCGATTTAATAGAGGATGTTTTTACCACATGTGAAAAAGCTTTAACTGACGACGAGAAACAAAAACTTGCAGAACAAAATAAAAGATTAATACCCGAATTTAAAGCACGCCAATTAGAGGCTCAGGCCCAGAAACATTGGGATCTATTTTACAAGCGCAATGAGACCAGATTTTTCAAGGACCGAAGATGGACGACAAGAGAATTTCAAGAATTATTGCAAGAAGGCGAGCAGCAGAGTGAAACAGGAACTCAGCAGTGCAGAAAACTTTTGGAAGTTGGTTGTGGCGTGGGTAACTTTGTGTATCCCTTAATGGAAGAACTGGAATCATTGGGTCAACTGAATAACTATTTTTATGCCTGTGATTTTTCGCCACGAGCGGTGGAATTTGTTCGTTCTAACGATAAATATGATGAAAAGAAAATTAAAGCCTTTCAGTGTGACATTACTTCCAATACCCTACATGATCATATTCCTCCAGATAGTTTGGATATAGTTTCCATGATATTTGTTTTATCCGCAATAACTCCCGAAAAATTTGATAATGTCATTAAAAATTTGCACAAAGTTTTAAAAACTGGCGGCATAATTCTGTTTCGAGATTATGGACGCTATGATATGGCACAGTTGAGATTTAAATCAGGTCACAAAATTACCGACAACTTTTATATGCGTCAGGATGGTACTAGAAGTTACTATTTTTCCGAACAAGAACTGGCAAAACTGTTTAAAAATAATGGTTTTGAAATAATTAGTAATTGTTATGTACATCGACGTACCTTAAATATAAAGGAGGGAATAGATGTTCCTAGAATATTTTTACAGGGTAAATTTAGAAAATTATAATACTTGGTCGTACATTATGTAAAGATTATAAAATAAATCTGTCTATTTTTAAGCTTATGTTGCATTGGTTTTAATAAATGATTTGCTAGGAATTGTAAAAGTCTAATATGAAAAAAAAAAACAAAAAATTTTGTATAAAATATGAGTTATCACAGATTTTCGTTAATTTGGCTCTAGCATCATAATTAACGAAATAATCGAGTTAAAAAAAAATTGGTATAAAATATCAGTGATCACAGATTTTCGTTATTTTGGCTTTAGCTATCATAGTTAACGAAATAATTGAGTTTAAAGTTTTTCAAATAAAAAAATAAAAAATCAAATTATATAAAGCTGTTTCCGTCATTTAGACTTATATGACAGCTAGGTCGAAATTTGGCAAATTAATTAGTTTTCACAAAAGTTATGCATGTTAAAAATAAACTGAAAATCCTTATTATCAGATTTACGAGCGTTTTACTGATTTTTGTCTCTTTTGGTGCGTTTTGACAGAAGAGTTTGTATGGGAGCTATGGTCAAATGTTTACCGATTTCAACGAAATTTGGTACAGTGATTTTGGTTTACATAAGCAGTATATGTTTTTATTTTCATTAAAAAATTTTGATATTTGTGGCAAAAATATCAATTCCGGGAAGTGGGGCCTATGGAAGATACCATAAGTAATAGACCGATTTTGACGAATTTCAATAGCCATTATCTATGCCAAATTTCATCAAATTATCTTTAGAATTGCGACCTGTACTTTGATTACGTGGTTTACATGGGGGTCCAGCCAGCCGTCCAGACGGACGGACTGACATCGCTAAATCGACTCAGAAAGTGATTCTAAGTCTATTGTTTTACTAAAAGGTGGGTCTAAGATAAATATTTCTATGCGTTACATACATCAGCCCAAATTTATAATACCCTTTCATAGTGGTAAAGGGTATATATTCTGAGATTTGCAAAGGAAGTGACAGTGACAGGAGTACCAAAACTATTGAACCTTACTATCGTAACATTGCCATGTTAGTCTTATATGAAAGAGTTTATTGTTAGTTTTAGAAAGATTTTTAATAAGGAAATCAATAAAACATTACCTATTTTATTTGCAACTGTTGAAACTGCCAAATATTGCCATAAATAAATAGTTATACAGTTTTATTTGAATATATAGTGTTTTATTGTATTATTTTTAATAGTTCATTTTTTATTTTATTTTAATTGATAACATGAGTTTTATTTAATTTTAATTAACGTTCAATAAATACATTTATGATTTTCATAAGTCTGTAAATTATATATTGTATATATTATACATATGTATGTATTGTTGTAAATTTTTGCACATAAATATGTGTACGTATTAATTATTTGTAATACATACATGAATTAAAGAAATTATATTTATAGTTTAACTGACTAAAGGATATTGTTAACAAACTTTACAATTATGTATAATCTTTAACAATTGCAATTTAAGATATAAAAGGTAATTCATATAACAAACTGTATTAAATATTACTATATAAGGTTTGGAAGGTTTAGAATTTCGATATGATCGTTTTTTTATTTTAAAATTAGATTTTAAATCTTACATTAGAAAATCTTAAATTTTGTTTCTAAATTGCAATTTTAAAGTTAATATTGTTTGGTTATCGGTTTTTGCTTTTTATATTAAATTGTTTTATTGATTCTTAAACAAAGAATATAATATTTTTAGATACTGGTGTAAAGTTAGCATATATGGAAGACAACAAATTAATTTCAATAATATTTTTTTTTTATCTAAAATTTAAAATAATTATTGAAACCAAAATTGTTGTCTTAACGTTTGTGATTTTTTTATTTAAAGATTTTGTTGCTTTTAGTAGTTTAAATTATTTATTATTTAATAATTATTTAAAGGTTAATAACAAATTTTACAATATTTTTTAAGTATTTCCTAAATAATTTAAGAATAGAAAAAACTATAACAATAAAATACTTATGTATGTCTCACAAAAGTCCATTTTAAATAGAAGAAAAAATAAATTTAAAAAACTTAATTCCAATTTTGTATGAATTTGAAGATAACTTATAAAAGTTGTTAATATATTTTATATGTTTGTTTTAATTCGATAATAGGAAACAAAAAAAAAAAAGGAAATTTTTAAAAATTACACCTAAATAACAATAGATAAGATTGATAGATAGATTTGTTTAAGAAATATAGAAGCTTTTTAAGCAAAATATAAAGTTTATTTGGTATACATTTTTATTTTAAAACAAAACTTTTTTGAAATCCTTCATTTGAATATTAATTAGTCGTTCTTATTGAGTTCAACAATCTTATTTCCGCAACAATTATTTTTTTTGTTAAAAAAAAAAATTCAAACACATGCTCATATAAATGTATGGAATACCCTAATAACTCATTGGCACACTAGAAAAGAAAAGTGCTTTAATTTAAACATATAAGAAGGTATGTATATATAAAATCACAAAATAGTAGTAATATAAAACACCTCCCATACCCTTAAAATTATAGAGACGTCTAACAAAAAAAAATTATGTATTGTTTGTACCAATGATCATTATAAAATAAAAGATACAACATATAAATTGTATTCTTATACACAAGTGAAATTAGATTTTAACCATAATATAAGTAGCCTAGGCCACTGGAAGCCTTAGAAAAGCACTAATCCACAAGTGTATCATTCGTTTTTACCCCCACAATACCGGGCGTTGCACTTAGTGGTGGTAGTTCAATACTGGAATCAAAACTTTTTGTTGTTAACAGGTCACTGCTTGTTAAAGATGTGGTAGTTGCTGTACTATTATTATTGCTATTTGTAGTTAAACCACCAACAACACTGCCTCCAACGCCTCCACTAACATTTGGGCCTGTTACAAGAGCACCACCATTCAAATCGCTGTCAATGCTAAAACTACCACTACCGCTTTCGTTAGCCAACAACGATTGCATTGGCAGCATTTCCATGGTATCAAGAGATTCATAAGTTTTTCCTTTCACCGGACCTGGACTTTTTTCAAACTCTGAAGATGAACTTTCCATTTGCAACTGCATAAGCGAATTGCGTTGCATGTGTTTATCTAATTTTCGTTGCGGTGGTTTAGTACTATTATCTATAGCATTTGGGGCTGTGTTGCCATTTGTTTGATGAGCACCTGTTGAAGCATCACTAACATCCTTATCTTTATCCTTATCTCTTCCTTTGGATTTCTTGAAACCTGCTATTAATGCTTTATGAGCTTGAGCCTTAATGCCTTCCATGCTTGGTCGTATTATTGAATTTCGAGAACCTTGCTGGCCCTCTTTGCCTTCCTTTGCATTTTGTGTCTGTTCGGCAGTTTCTTCTGTAACACTGGCCAGTTGCTGAGGAGCCTGTGGCATTGTAAGATCTTGTACTTGGATGGGTATATCATCGGGGAGTTTCTTCGTACGGAATGATGCATTTGTTATCATTGATTTTGAAACAGCGGTGGTTACAGTATTGGTGGATGGTGTTAAAGCGACACTAAGGCCCATTGGACCATCGCTTGGCTGGCCTGAGGGATTGGCATGCAAAGAGTTGCGTACAGCACTTGTGATTAAAATCAATTCTGAATACATTTCAAAACATGCTCTATTGTGAATATCTTCTAGTGTTTGAATGGCCACAGTACCAAAGCCATTGAACATGGCGAAGTAAATGGCATGCACTAATTCCACAAGGAATGCTGAGGACAATGGAATGCGCGGTATCATTGATTTGGGCATTAGTGAGGGATCCGAGCTAGAGGAAGTAATAAATGTAAGATTTAATAAAATTTGTTTTGTGTATTAATTAATTGAACTTTGATTTAGTTCAATTATTATGTATAGGTAAAGAGATTTTATGAATAATTTTCTAGATTTATTCTATTCACTTTTATATGCTACCTATTACCCTGAGGATCATCCATGCGTAACTCTCTTCAGCTACCAAATACCCACAAATACACTCGATATGCCCATAAAGTTGAAAAAATCAAAAGCATTAGCTTTCACAGAACTATTACTTTACTTACTTTAAATCCATTTTTTTTCCTTACTGATCACAGTATGTTTGTTCCCGCACTCTAACGAAACAACAAAAACAGTCCGAAGTTGTCAAAAACTACCCAAAAAACAACAATTTGTATTGAAAATTTTGTATGGGAACAAGTTTGAGTAAGTTTGGGTAGTTTCGTTAGAGTACGGGAACAAACATAGTATTTCGATTCGAAAGAAAATATTTGCGAAACACATTGCTTTAAGCCAATGTCAGACAAAGTCTCTCTGATTTTGTATTTTGCTAACCCTAGGGTAATAAGAGACTTTGCCCAACATTGCTTTAAGCCAATGTTGGGCAAAGTCTCTCTGATTCTATCTTATTTTGCATTTTGCCCAACATTGCTTTAAGCATATAAATTCGAATCGAGATATGCAGTACCCCCAGGTACTAAATTAATCAAATTATAAATAAAGTTAAATTTAAAATATTAAAAAACCTTTCCTTGTCCTAATGATGATTTCTAATTTGATTACTTTGTTTTGAAAGATGAAGTAATGATTACATTACGATTATATGTGGATTTGCACGATTAGTAACTGATTACGATTACTAATAATGGAAAAGTAATTTGGATTACTTAACGATTACAGAATATAATCAAAAAGAATCAAAAGTAATAAAAAAATATTTCGATTACTTTTGAAGATAACTTTTGATTCTTTTTCAATATTACGAAAATAATCAAAAAGTATCAAAAGTAATCTTTGAAAGTAGTCAAATTATTTTTTGATTTTTTTTTGATTATTTTCTGTAATCGTAAAGTAATCCAGATTACTTTTCGATTATTAGTAATCGTAATCAATAAGTAATCAGAAATTGTTTAAAAGAGAATTATATAATCATTACGATTATTTTGAAAATGTAATGTAATTGATTACTAACCTACTAATCTACTATATTATACCCTACAATACCAAAGGGTATATTTGAAAATTTTTGTTTTTTTTTACATTAAAAACTTCAAAATTTGTTGAAACTTGTTCCGCATATAACCTTAGTGTTGTAGGGTATCATAAGGTCTAGGGTGACCGAATACATGTAAAAAATATTTTCGATTAAACCAATTTGTAATTGTTCTAACGATCTTATCTTTACTTACCCGTATGAGATCCTATGAGCATGAGTTGATTTGGTGTTAAATCCTTCGGTCACCAATTGTGAAGAAACTCGACACAAGTGTATAAGTGCTGATTTTTGTGTTAAACTAACTTGTTGATTGTAACAAAATAGCAAAGCGGTCATTATTCTTAAACGGTTTTGGGCCGTTATTGCCTCAATACGTTGATGGGGACCCCATTTCACCTCACGATTGCAATTCTCTTCCCATCGTCGTAAGTCCGTCAACGGTAAATTCTTTTCTTCGTGGTACACAGAAGCCTGTGCTAAAATAGGCATACGAAATTGTACAACCCTTTCGCCACCCTCATCTGTCGAAACTTCTCCATTGTAAATGCAGATTAAAAGTGTTTCCAAGCTACGTACTCCCTTTTTGTCACCACCAGCTACAGCATGCAGGTACGTGTAAATTAAAACAGGTATAAATTGTAATGGGAACTTTTGTAATGACTTTTCCGTGCTGCGATAAAAGTCCAACAACTGTTGACAGATATCGTGCACCAATGATTCATGTCTCTGACGATCATGCAAAATGGTGAAAATTGCTTCAGCTATTTCCGAATCACTGTCATGTTCATTGGCAAAATCTTTAACCTCTGAGGGTTGACCCTGTATACGTTGAAAATCCGTCAACCAATCTTGGACTATTGATTCTGCCATTACTCAGCACCCGAATTTTCCTTCTTTGTTTTGTTCAAGTAAATAGAGGCAGTTTGGTTGACAACAATTTTTCTATAATTTCTTAGCAATAAAACTTAGTTTAACTACTTTTTTCACTCGTAATTAATCACAAAAATTGTAAAATTTCTTTGGCTGGTTAAGAAAAAAATGTAGTTGTTTTGACGTAATGTTGTGTTTCTTCTCTCTTTTGATGTGTCAAAGATTAAAGGGTAAATACAGTGTTGTCAATTATTTAGAAAAAAGCGCTTAAAATTAAGAAAACGATTTATTTTTTGTTTAAATTCTTTGCAATCATTTCAAAATTATTTATACTGAACTTATATACTTTTGAATTAGAAATTACAAATAAAAAGATAAACTAAATGTTTAGGGCATCTGAGATGTATGTTGTATTTCGAAAAAGGCGTGTCGAACTTTTTTATATTTGAGTCAGACAGTTGTATGATGATTAACATCTCTGTAGTTACAAACTAGCAGTTAGAGCCAGGGATGGCAAACATGGTACAATAGCATTAATAATAAAACAAGATTGCGCCATACGGATAGCAAAGTATTTTTTTCTGCGCATGTACATTATAGTAGAACAGCAAATAACCTGTGACACCCTTGTGACAACTAGTTTAGTTTTATATAAACAGCATTGACAGTTATGTTGGAACTTCGTTATATCAAAATATAAGAAAATGACAGTTCAGTTTATAGTATGGCTGCTATCAAATATTTCATAAATACAAGTTACTTTTATTAATGTTCTTAGTAACTTATGAAATTCTCTATACACTCAGGGCATGACTCCTACTCCTACAAAGCTTTGTTTTGAAACTAGGAAAAAAGGTTGTAGTAAGAAGTACAAAGAAAGTAGTGTTTGTCAGTCTACAAGAAGTGTTATAGATATCGGTTTAGGCAAAGACATTCCTTATCTCTTTACAACATCCTATTACAGTAGCGATAGCATGTGTTCTCGTCGCGCCGTGGTGCAAGTAGACTTTGAAACACTGGCACATAGTACTTGAGACTATAAATAATAAAGTGAAATATCACCTATAAGTGCGCCCATAAGTGCAGATGAAGCAACATGATCGGACGAATGAACTTTTTAAAATTTGGCCTATTAGGAGGTAAACAAATAAATTTACACCTGACTCTCAATATAAATAAATAGAAAGGTATTTAGTTTCTTTATGAACCGCCGTGGTATAGCAGGTTGTCATCCGCCTATCATACCAAGTTCGATCCCCGGCCAAAACCCACTTGAAAAAATAAAATAAATTTTCAAAAAAGCGGCGGTTCACCTCATAACTCAGCTATGTAAAACTTCTATAACTAATGCATTTGCCGTTCGGAGCCGGCGTTAAAACGTAGGTCCCTTTCAATGAGTCTAAAAATAGAATCGGATGCAGCTCATTGTCTGAGAGAAGTACCCCTTGTTCTAATTGGAATGTTGACGTGGAATTATATATATATATTTACTTCCTTTTTAAAATAGGCTGTTACATTCTGGGAAAAAAATCGCACTTAAAAAAATTGAATAAAAATCCGATACTTTTTAAAATTTTAGGGGGTTAAAGAACAAAGGGTTTATATGTTTTTGGAAAGAAGTTTAAACTATTTTTAATACAAAATTTTAATTCGGCAACATAAGATTATGAACATTTTTTGAAGATTTTTCCGTAGATAATTGTCACCATACACAAATTTTTCTCTCTTAACAACTTTAGCTCTAGAAAATGTTATGTTTAGAAGTTTTTTAATAGAAATTAATCCCTTGTGAGTAATAAAAAATGTAAGATTCTTAAAAATTGGACAATTTATTTCTTAGTTTTTGAATAATTAATACAACTCTAAAAGAATTGTTCGTTGATTTCAATAGTAGTAGTTCTTTTGGTTTTTCACTCGTTAATTGTTTTTTACTAAAAACTTATTGGGCTTAGTCATCATCATCTTCACCATCGTCATCCTCGTCAATATCGTCATCATCTTCCAACTCACCATCATCTTCTTCTTCATCGTTTTCTTCTTCTACTTCTTCTTCATCATCATCATCTTCCTGATGATGTTTTGGCACAGATTTGAATATTTTCTTAAGATTTTCCTTGGATTTTACGAAATTTTGATTGTCCAACTCCACATCAGATTTATCATCACTTAAACTGTCATCATCGCTATGTTTTTTGTTGTTATTTGCCTTGGAATATATTTTTTTTAAATCGGATGGATTAATTATTTTTACACGTCTGTTACTCGTATCTATGGACTTGACTTTAATGTCATAGAAATCGGAAATACGTTTATCGTCTAAACTGGAGTACTAAATGGAAGAAATTGAAAATAGTGAACATTTTTAGTAAAAAGCAATATATAATTTTGAACTAAAATGTTATTAGGTATGAAGTTAATTACCACTGAACTTGATGTAAATATGAATTCCTCTGGAGATGTCTTAACACGGATATATTTTTGAAGCAAATTATTTTTATCCTTGCGCCATAAGCACAAACGATTGTTTTTGTTGATATCCGTTTCCGTCAAGTCTTTAACATAAACTAACAAATTTAATGCCTCCCCACTTTCTTCATTTTCTGAGGCATTCTTTTCAGAAAACTGTTTTTTTGGTTGAGCAGTTGTGGATTTATTTTTTGATGAACCAGAAACTGTTTCAAAATCATTGCAGTCATAGTCATCTTCACTAGGCTCATCTACTTCATCGTCATCGTCGCCGCTTTCTTCGTAAGAGGCTTTACGTTTTGAATTTTTATTGTTCTGTCCTGAAGAACTTTTACGTTTTCGTCCCTTCTTTGTGTGTCCTGCAGCACCAGTTTTTTGGAGCTTTTGTTTCTTGCCATTCTTATTTGAAGCTGATGGTCTCCAATCTTCTTCCGAATCATCGTCATCACTAAAATCTTCTTCGGAATCAACAAAAGTAGTTGTAACCATTTCTGTACGACTGCGCATTTTTTCCGACTGAAATAAAAAAAATACATTTTTTATTAAAAATATTCAATAGCCTTCGTAAATATTACTCCGACTAGGACGATTAAAATCAAAAAAGTCCACAAAATAAAATAAGATAAGAAATTATCGCTATCTCGATAAAAGGCGCTAAAAATATTAAAGGATCATGTTTGATATATGTATCAAATTTGATTGAAAAATAAATAACCGTTAAATTTTTCAGTATAACAAATTTTGAAAGCTACAAAGTAGCATTTTTCATAGAAAATTGCTTTGAAAATGTAGTTATGGAATTTCGATTTGGAATATTTAGATAAAAAAAAATTAAGATGTAATTTTTTAACGAAATTTTTATAATGCAAACATTTTTTTATTAAATTTTTTTTAGTTTATTTATTTATAATATATTTTTTTGAAAATTGTTTTTGGATACAAATCCAATTTTTCAGGCATAACACAGAAAATGTTGTAATTTTTCTTCTTATCAAAGATACACTTAGTATATCGCTATAGTTATTTCTCACCTATGTTTTTTTATTTCCGTTTAGATCTCTGTGTGTGTAAGTTTAAGATTTTATAGGTATCAAACTTATCAAACACAGAAAATTAAATTTTTCTATTAAGTTTTCTTCCAGATCTTTTCAATTTGTTTAATTTTATTTAATTTAACAAACAAAATTAAAGTTTACTTTATGTTTTACTTTTATACAAATACATACCATCACTTTAATTTATGTTTTGTATCTATATCCTTTGACATTTTCTATGTGATGCGTACGGGGGATGATGCATACACATCGTAGAGAATCGCATTGTTGAACAACGTTGTTTTGCATCCTTTCATCCAGCAAAAAGCTCCTCAAATAATTATTATATCTTCTGGTAGGAGAGAAGTTAGAAAGTTTGGCAACTCTTGTAGCTATTCTACGATAAAAATTATTTGTTTACTTTACTTCTTTTACAAAAATATACCGTTATCTTATTATATTTGTTATATATTACGGTTTCAGAATAAAACATGTAAGAAAGTGCTATAGTCGGTCAAGTCCGACCATACGATACCCTTCACCACTAAGGCCGAAGGTGTTCTTTTTCCGGTATAAAGACAAATATTTGTTAAATTTTGCCATCATACATATACATTTTCTCAAAACTTATATATTTATGTTTTGTATTCTATAGAAAAGTCTTCTTATCGTCATCTTTTCTATAGAAAAGTCTTCCTATCGTCATCTTTTCTATAGAAAAGTCTTCCTATCGTCATCTTTTCTATAGAAAAGTCTTCCTATCGTCATCTTTTCTATAGAAAAGTCTTCCTATCGTCATCTTTTCTATAGAAAAGTCTTCCTATCGTCATCTTTTCTATAGAAAAGTCTTCCTATCGTCATCTTTTCTATAGAAAAGTCTTCCTATCGTCATCTTTTCTATAGAAAAGTCTTCCTATCGTCATCTTTTCTATAGAAAAGTCTTCCTATCGTCATCTTTTCTATAGAAAAGTCTTCCTATCGTCATCTTTTCTATAGAAAAGTCTTCCTATCGTCATCTTTTCTATAGAAAAGTCTTCCTATCGTCATCTTTTCTATAGAAAAGTCTTCCTATCGTCATCTTTTCTATAGAAAAGTCTTCCTATCGTCATCTTTTCTATAGAAAAGTCTTCCTATCGTCATCTTTTCTATAGAAAAGTCTTCCTATCGTCATCTTTTCTATAGAAAAGTCTTCCTATCGTCATCTTTTCTATAGAAAAGACTTCCTAACGTCATCTTTTCAATAGAAAAGTCTTCCTATCGTCATCTTTTCTTTAGAAAAGTCTTCCTATCGTCATCTTTTCTATAGAAAAGTCTTCCTATCGTCATCTTTTCTATAGAAAAGTCTTCCTATCGTCATCTTTTCTATAGAAAAGTCTTCCTATCGTCATCTTTTCTATAGAAAAGTCTTCCTATCGTCATCTTTTCTATAGAAAAGTCTTCCTATCGTCATCTTTTCTATAGAAAAGTCTTCCTATCGTCATCTTTTCTATAGAAAAGTCTTCCTATCGTCATCTTTTCTATAGAAAAGACTTCCTAACGTCATCTTTTCAATAGAAAAGTCTTCCTATCGTCATCTTTTCTTTAGAAAAGTCTTCCTATCGTCATCTTTTCTATAGAAAAGTCTTCCTATCGTCATCTTTTCTATAGAAAAGTCTTTCTATCGTCATCTTTTCTATAGAAAAGTCTTCCTATCGTCATCTTTTCTATAGAAAAGTCTTCCTATCGTCATCTTTTCTATAGAAAAGTCTTCCTATCGTCATCTTTTCTATAGAAAAGTCTTCCTATCGTCATCTTTTCTATAGAAAAGTCTTCCTATCATCATCTTTTCTATAGAAAAGTCTTCCTATCGTCATCTTTTCTATAGAAAAGTCTTCCTATCGTCATCTTCTCTATAGAAAAGGCTTCCTGTAGTCATCTTTTCTATAATAAAAAATTTTTTTCGTGTTGAATTTACATTTGACATAAAAACATGTATGGAGTGCAATATCTTATTATTATAGAGTTTTTGCATCTACACATCTAACCATATAACTATATTGATAGTACGGCTAGGTTTCACACGAATCAGGTTTACTTAATCAGTTTTTCTTTAAATTTTTTTTGATTAGCTGATTGGTGTGAATGTAGACTTATAATAATTTTCGCCTGTCTCCGCCATTCACTATAAAATAATTTAAAAATATCTGTTTGCCTACATATTATTGCTGATTCAGAGAAAAATGCATTCTTTTACATCATGATATCTTATTGATCTGGCAACTATTCATGTGCTACGAATTAAATGTCAATTTGACATTTTTGTTCTATATTCGTTTTTTCTACACCAACAATAATCACACGTCGAGGTTTTCTTCTTTTTCGGTGCTTTTCTCATGCATAGTGAAATTGCATTTAATTAATTTAGTATTTATTTTACTACTTTTATTTCTATCTTATTATAAGTTGTTGAATTAGAAAAGACAGTGACATGTCCACAAGAACAAATACCATTCAACATAACGCCAGCGGCAGTGCCAAATCTTCAACAATTAAGGAAATCTGCAATAGAGCTTTGACAGCAAAATCTGAATGGCTTGATAAGGTGAGCTAATAGGCATCAAATACCTACCCATTGATCAAGAGAATATTGTAGAAACATGCTGGTCTAGTGGTTGATTTATTAATATACATAAGTTAAATGGCTTAAATTTGTAGTTTAATGATAACAAATATACTATATTCTTATGTACCCACATAAGCCTCTCCAGCTAAATATAGTTCCAGAATGAATGGTTAGTATTAGGTGAGCAATCCATTTTTATTATCAGACTCACTTAGTCCACGAAAGCAATCAGCATTCTGTAGGGTAGGCACAGATGTCTTAGACTTCATTCTCGTCCAGTCAGCTCCTAAAAATTTAACTGTTTTAACTAAAAAAGATATAAGCACTATTTTTTGTATGTGTATAATTCGAAAAAAATAAGCCATTTCAATTAGGGTTTTCCATAATCCGTAGAACTGACAGAAGTAGGATTGAGAGAGCTGATCAAGATGTGGAGGGTATCATAGGTTTCGTCTTCAATTTATGTTTAGCATGTGTCACATTGAAGACGAAACTAGAAGGCAATAAGACTATTGTTTGTCACGGCTGATGCAGTTCATTCGACATCATTCATGAAGTAAACTGCATGATCATAAATGTCGTTCATAATCGCCATGTATCAAGTGTGATCTTTTGGAATGTGAACATAAATCTGTATATTTTTCATAAATATGCTTAGATCTGTTTGGAAAGACTCCATTAAATCGTACAGTCCCTCTTTATTTTTCATATACACGCCAATGTTTGGTCTGGAAAGACTTCAAAAAATCGTGTAGAACAAAAATAATTTGTTTACTTCTTTGATGGTCCTCAAAGCTGTACATTGGTAACGACCAATCCTCTTATACATAGCTAACAAACCTTCTGTACCCACTGCCCAAGTACTGTGAATTTTTTTAAGGGTATTATTTCTTCTTTTTTTGCGAAAGAATCTTATGCTGAGAAGGTAAAGAGGGAGGTGATTCATACCTACAGCCAATCCTAAACCTATAAATTAAAAACAATTTCATTAATTTTTTTTTCATTCCAGGATGAATTTTTGGACGTTATCTATTGGTCCCGTCAGATTTTTGGTATAATTTTGGGTGTCATCTGGGGTATTGTACCACTTAAAGGTTTTCTAGGTTTAGTATTGTAAGTATAAACTTCAATTCATAAAACTTTCAGTTACAGACAAAATGTATCTTATATATTTTTTTCAGATTTGCCGGTATCAGTTGTGGTGTCGTTTACATATATGCTATTAATTTCCAAAATATCGACGAAGAGGCTTATGGTGGTGCTTGGGAATTGGTTAAAGAAGGATTTATGACATCGTTTGCTGGCTTTCTGGTAACGTGGATAATTTTCTATACGGGTCTTCACTACGATGCTATAATGGAAGCCAAAGGACTTTAGTCAATAAACTACAATACTGTTTTTTTTTCGCCAAGCAAATAACTAAAAGAAGCAATTTACAAACATAGATAAATATGTATACATAATAAATATTAGTTAATTTGAATTGATTCCAGTTTTGGAAAATTATGATCCTAAAGCCACAAATACCTAACTATAGCACTATTTCTGTATAATAATGAGACTATAAGAACTTAACAAAATAATATATACAAGTTAAGTTGGTTTCATTAATGTCTGGAGCTAAAACTACCAAATTTTTCAATTATTCATGTCTAGTTTCAATAATAATATTTTTTTGTTGTATCATACACTTGTTCATTAATTTGTAAGTTATCTTATTTTGGCTTGCTTTATGTAATTGTTTAAAGTTACCTTACCAACCAAATCTTTTCCTTATACCTTTCTAGCTAATACTTATCTATATTCTTGAGAAATTCGTTATTTTTCTATGAAAAATTTGGGATAAATAAAATTGTTTATTTTAAAGTAAAAAAAAAACATTTTATTTTTTAATGTTTCATTTTACGTTATTCATTTTCATTATGAATTCACAAAAAATTATAAGTTAGAAAAGAAAACAAAAATAATTTAATAACTAATGTTCCATAGCTGTTCCTTGTGAACTGTTTTGGGAATTGCCATTTTGTGTGGAACCATTAAGAGCTAAAACAAAGTTATCAGGTATTTGACCACTTTGTAGAATTTGAGATAAACGTTCAACCTCTTGTAAAGAGCTGGCACGTTTTATGGCATCTCTAACGCGTTGCAAGTCATCTGGATTGGCAAACCTTCCTCCCGAACTGGCAGATTTGCCAGAGGCCTCTGCCAATGCCGCCGCTGCTGCACTTAGCTTTGACTTTTTAGCTATTTCCTTTAACATTTCTTTACCCTGTTTCGAGCGGAAAAATTCCTGGGCAGCCTTGCGATCTTTTTGCTTGATTTTTCTAAAATCCAATAGACGCAAATGTGGAAACTTATAAGCCATATATTCTCTATAGTAGGGTTTCGTTGATACGGGATTCATAAGCAGACACAATGTTTCCAAATGTGTTAACGGTGCCAGAGGTTCTAAATCGCCCAATTCTTGTAAATTATTACCGCTCAATATCACTGAATTTAGGTTAGGCACACACTCTTGTAGTTCTTCACCTATCCTCAGTATTCGATTGTTATTGAGTAACAAACATTTCAGTCTCGGTAAATAGGGTAGACCATCTAATTTCCTCAAATCGTTGTCGGACAAATCTATGGTATCAAACTGGTCGAGCGTGGCTCCCAAATTTTCAATTTGTGGAATTTTATAGCCGCGTAAATCTAGTTCACGTTCTCGACATGGATTTATAAACTGCATGGATTGATTTATTAACTCGGGTGTTAATTTCACCATTTTGATGGTTATTTGTAAAAATATTTGCTAATAGATATATTTTTTAAATGAATATTGTATTTTTGTGGAAAACAGCGTTCTGTGTCTTCTTCTTACAAACAATGCACTCATCGTTAATTAATAACCTGTCAGTTCAATGTCGGTGTTGTTAACATTTAAATCGCTAGATAATTTTAAGCGATATTTTGTGTTTATTTGTTATAAAATATTTAATTTTTGAGTCGATTTAACGATATCCGTCCGTCTGTGCACCCCTGTCCAACTTGTAACTAAGTCTACTTTTACATTGGTCAGGTTTGGCATATCAAGTCTTGAATTAGTATGAGAAAAACTGACAGAATTAGAATTTACGAAAATTTGTATGAAATTTAAGGAAAATAAAATGAAAACTGATGAACGTGGGTGAACGTGAATGCAGGTTCAAAAGAAATTTAAAGAAAAACTGAACAAGTAAACGACTTCGACAGTTAGTACTAGATTTAAGAAAACATCAACAGATTTAAGAAAACATCATTAATCTTGTACTAACTGTCGTAGTTTAGTCGTATATTTCACAACCGTAATAAGGCTTAATATGTTACGCTTAGTAATCGCTAACCCACTAAGTTACAGCACCCACAAATGCTTGGATTCTTCCTGAATGCTGTCCTTTCATCAGCAACATAAAAATCCCAGAAGTTGTGAAAATTATGCCCGTAAGTCTTTTATCATCTATGTCTGCTTTCAAACCAGTCAGGTTTGGCTCATCAAGTCTTGAGTCAGTATAAGTCTACTTCCACACCAGTCAGGTTTGCATATAAAGTCTTGAGTTTGTATGAGAAAAAGCTGACTGAACTGAAATTGATACAAATATGATCGTACTATCAAGTTTACGAAAATTTTGAAATTTTGCAAGAAAATGCAAATGAAATAGTAAATGTATATTTTTTTCGGAACAGTCATTAAGTCAAATCAACTTTTAATTTCTCTGATTTGGCAGATTTCAGAACCAATTCCGAAAATATTGGTTTTTACGACACTCCTAAATAAAATAAAACAAGTTTTTCGTATATAATTTTTTATTCGTTTTTATTTTTAATTTCTTCTTCGAAAAATTTCAAAAAATGTTACAATTGTGTATTTGTTAATTTGGGGGAGAGTGCTACTGTTTATTTTTATTGCTATTTATCTTAAACAAATATCGTTTAATTAAATTTATCGATTTTTTGTTTGAATCATATTTTTTTTCGTTTGAAAATTGTCGTTGAAATTTGTTTATTTATTTTATTTTCACAACTGGTGGGGGCAGTTCTTTTACTCAGTTAAATAACTTTTATTTATGTATGTATTTTTATTTTCTTTTTTTCAAAATTCATAATTTTTTTTTTTCAAAAAATGTTTTTTCTTTTGTTTATTTGTGGAAAATAAGAAAATTCGTTTGTTCTTTACTTTGTGCTACAAAAAGAAAATTTAAATCTAATCATTCGAATCTAAAGTTTATTTTGGTGTTTTTTTTTCAATATCGATTCGAAAATAACCTAATGTGTATTTTATTAATGGTTGCAAAATCTAATCTACTGTGAATGTATTGAAATTGAAAATCTTTTTATTTAATATTATACCAATGTAAAAGGATATTGCTTGAGGTTTATCTAATTTTAATAAATCATATTCTATACAGCATCCAATTGGAGTCGAAATTAACATAACACTAGAGCCTCAAAAATTTAACCTCCCGAATCATAATGTTTTTGGAAAATGCGTCTTTTTATGGTAAGTATACTGTTATATTTTAGCGTAATTTAGAAACCGTAAGTCCAAAATCCAAAACTAAACTACCAGAACTGAACTAGAACTGCACTAGAACTGAACTAGAACGGAACTGAATTAGAACTGAATTAGAACCGAACTAGAACTGAACTAGATCTGAACCAGAACTGAACTAGAACTGAATTAGAACTGAACTAGAACTAAACTAGAACTGAACTGAACTAGAACTGAACTAAAACTGAACTAGAACTGAACTAGAACTGAACTAGAATTGAACTAGAACTGAACTAGAACTGAACTAGAACTGAACTAGAACTGAACTAGAACTGAACTAGAACTGAACTAGAACTGAACTAGAACTGAACTAGAACTGAACTAGAACTGAACTAGAACTGAACTAGAACTGAACTAGAACTGAACTAGAACTGAACTAGAACTGAACTAGAACTGAACTAGAACTGAACTAGAACTGAACTAGAACTGAACTAGAACTGAACTAGAACTGAACTAGAACTGAACTAGAACTGAACTAGAACTGAACTAGAACTGAACTAGAACTGAACTAGAACTGAACTAGAACTGAACTAGAACTGAACTAGAACTGAACTAGAACTGAACTAGAACTGAACTAGAACTAGAACTGAACTAGAACTGAACTAGAACTAGAACTGAACTAGAACTGAACTAAAACTGAACTAGAACTAAACTAGAACTGAACTAGAACTGAATTAGGACAGAACTAGAACAGAACTAGAACTGAACTAGACTTGAACTAGAACTGAATTAGAACTGAACTAGAGCTGAACTAGAACAGAACTGAACTAGAACTGAACTAGAACTAAACTAGAACTGAACTAGAACTGAACTAGAACTGAGCTAGAACTGAACTAGAACTGAACTAGAACTGAACTAAAAGTGAACTAGAACTGAACTAAAAGTTAACTAGAACTGAACTAGAACTAAACAAGAACTGAACTAGAACTGAACTAAAAACGACTGTTGCTGTGCAATAAATGACTTGGTTGCTTTCAATGTTGATTTAAAGATGTCATGTTCGGATTGCAAAAACGACTACTTTGAGTTTTATAGCACTAAGCAGCAATTGGATTCTACCATATTCTTATTCATTTCATTTTTGAAAAAAAAAATTTAAATCTTTTAATAGTTACACAGCTCTAGCAATATTCTTTACGATTCCTATTAAAAACGAGTAATGTAAATTTAAATAATTTAAATTATGAATTTTGATTTGAAAAATATTGGCACTTAATTGTAATTTAGAAATAAAAAAAGTAAATAAACTTTTATGTTTGTAAAAAGTACTTTAATATCTGTTGTTCACAATTTGTTTTTCTTTTTAATTATAATTTAAAAAATTAAAGACTTATAGACAATTTACATAAATATTATTAATATATATTTTAATATAAAAAATACGACAATTGGGGAAAGAAGTTATAAATTATAGTAGAAAAATATGTTCGTTTGATTGTTTCTATTTAATATTTATGTATTTATATAAAGATTTTTTGTTTTAATTTAAATTTTTAAATAATATATATTACAAAATTTATAATGGAATACTTTAGATGTACTTAAAAAAATGTAATACTTAAAAAAACATTGAAATAAAATTACACGCCCGATATGAAAAAAATGAAAATTGCACAGTTTTGGAAAACACGTTGGATTAAAAAATTAAAAGTAAAATATTAAACCAAAATTTAAGACGTTTAATTTTTATAAAAAAAAATAAATTATTTTTATAAATTGTTTTGGTTTTCAAGGAGATTGTTTTATAAATGTAAAGGATATTTTTCTTATAAATCAACGACATCCTCTTTGGTATATTGTGTGTCTCTAAAAGTCCGTCGTATAGAGGATCGTTGTAGGCCTTCAACTAATGTCTCCTATAAAATAGAAATTTATTTAGAATAAATTTTTAGCTTTTTTAGTGATGTTATGGTTAAACTTGAACTTTTAAAAAGAAAATGATTAGTTCATTAAACACTTTGACAGACATGCAATTACATTAAGTTAATAAATTCATAATTAAATATTTACTAATAAATACAATTTATAAACACGGTGTTTTAAGATGAAACAAAAAATATTATTTGAATTAAGTATAAAATAAACTAATAAGAAAAACACAAAACAAGTTCTAATAATATAAAAAAAGTTTTAACAATTTTGATATAATAATTAAATGAACTGAACTAGAACTGAACCAGAACTGAACTAGAACTGAACCAGAACTGAACTAGAACTGAACTGAACTAGAACTGAACTAGAACTGAACTAGAACTGAACTAGAACTGAACTAGAACTGAACTAGAACTGAACTAAACTAGAACTGAACTAGAACTGAACTAGAACTGAACTAGAACTGAACTAGAACTGAACTAGAACTGAACTAGAACTGAACTAGAACTGAACTAGAACTGAACTAGAACTGAACTAGAACTGAACTAGAACTGAACTAGAACTGAACTAGAACTGAACTAGAACTTAACTAGAACTGAACTAGAACTGAACTAGAACTGAACTAGAACTTAACTAGAACTAAACTAGAACTGAACTAGAACTGAACTAGAACTGAACTAGAACTGAACTAGAACTGAACTAGAACTGAACTAGAACTGAACTAGAACTGAACTAGAACTGAACTAGAACTGAACTAGAACTGAACTAGAACTGAACTAGAACTGAACTAGAACTGAACTAGAACTGAACTAGAACTGAACTAGAACTGAACTAGAACTGAACTAGAACTGAACTAGAACTGAACTAGAACTGAACTAGAACTGAACTAGAACTGAACTAGAACTGAACTAGAACTGAACTAGAACTGAACTAGAACTGAACTAGAACTGAACTAGAACTGAACTAGAACTGAACTAGAACTGAACTAGAACTGAACTAGAACTGAACTAGAACTGAACTAGAACTGAACTAGAACTGAACTAGAACTGAACTAGAACTGAACTAGAACTGAACTAGAACTAGAACTAGAACTGAACTAGAACTGAACTAGAACTGAACTAGAACTGAACTAGAACTGAACTAGAACTGAACTAGAACTGAACTAGAACTGAACTAGAACTGAACTAGAACTGAACTAGAACTGAACTAGAACTGAACTAGAACTGAACTAGAACTGAACTAGAACTGAACTAGAACTGAACTAGAACTGAACTAGAACTGAACTAGAACTGAACTAGAACTGAACTAGAACTGAACTAGAACTGAACTAGAACTGAACTAGAACTGAACTAGAACTGAACTAGAACTGAACTAGAACTGAACTAGAACTGAACTAGAACTGAACTAGAACTGAACTAGAACTGAACTAGAACTGAACTAGAACTGAACTAGAACTGAACTAGAACTGAACTAGAACTGAACTAGAACTGAACTAGAACTGAACTAGAACTGAACTAGAACTGAACTAGAACTGAACTAGAACTGAACTAGAACTGAACTAGAACTAGAACTGAACTAGAACTGAACTAGAACTGAACTAGAACTGAACTAGAACTGAACTAGAACTGAACTAGAACTGAACTAGAACTGAACTAGAACTGAACTAGAGTCGAACTTAAACAAAAGTGTTATGTAAAAAGTTATAAAATTATTTTAAGCTCAAAATAATTAAAAAACACAAAAGGAAAAAAACACACATTAAAGCTTTTTAACTTAAAAATAAGATTTTTAAAATGATTAACACAAATGATAATGACAATATAACGATTAATTGCCAACTAAGGGTATGGTAGCATGGGAAGACAAAACATTTGAGCCAGGACCAAATGTTAAACATTTTGGAGGAGTAAAGCCAAGAATTTGATGAATGTTTAAGGGCAATTTCATTTTAATTGTTTCATGTTAAGCATTATGAAATAAAGCCCCAATAGATTTATGGAATACAATAGTAGTAAGTGGTAGTATGAATCATATAAAGCTCTGATAGAAAAGCTTGCTTGATTGATTGATTATTGTTGTCAAACCTCAAACATTGTTGAAATTTCTTTGCCAGCGATACGTTTTAAACCTCCAGTTGTAACAGCTGTCGAGGAGGATGACTTGACGATATCATGACGATTTTCGTTATTCAAAAAATCATTTATGTTTAATTTTTTACTATTACGTATATTCAGCACTTCATTTGTACCATTTTCAGTTATAATTGTTTTACTAAGAGTTTCATTGGTCTCACTATTTACAGAGCTTGTGGTAATTATTTTTGAATGAGTTTCGTTGGAAGATGTTGTTGAGGAGTTCGAGTTCGACGACGACGATGACGATGTTAGTATTGTCGTTGAGGTTGTCTGTGAGGTGGCTTTGTTGTTGCTGCTTATTTTAGATATGGCCGATGATGAAGACGATGTTAGTAACGAACGTGGTAATACTTGAGGTTTTAAAGGTAAATCTAAGTTTGATGATTTAAAATTGTAATTAATTATAAAAATAAAAGAAAATAATATTAAAAACAAAGATAAAATTAAATTTCAAATAAAGAAATAATATGAAATTTGTTGAAATCTGATAAAAGCTTTTATTATTTAAGTGTATTCATTTAGTTTTGGTTATATATTGGCAATTTTAATTTCAATTTAAAAACAATATAATCGACTACAG
This sequence comes from Stomorhina lunata, assembly GCA_933228675.1. Lineage (NCBI taxonomy): Eukaryota > Metazoa > Arthropoda > Insecta > Diptera > Rhiniidae > Stomorhina > Stomorhina lunata. Next base: position 17,161,886 of record OW121744.1, read on the forward strand.
CGACACCCATTACACAATATCATTAAACAAAATTTAAGTACAATTTTTTTTTTGAATTTTAACGAAAAATTTAAGCTACAAATCAAGAAGATGTACAAAACTTCTAAATCTAAATACAATTTTAGTTTTAAATTATTTAAACACAATACATACCTAAACGGTTTAGACCTGCTGCAAGTTCTCTAACAGATTTTTTTTCCAGGGCAGCACCTACAAAGTGAAGCAAAATATTAAAAGATATTCATTGAAAATTTTAAAAGATTTCGATGAATATATGAATATATTTATATGTACATATGAAGACCTTTTTTTGAAAGTGGATTAAGTCCATTTTTTTAAATGAAAAATTTTTAAAAAGTAAATTTTGAAAAATTTCCTATAAAAAGTAAATTTTTGAAAAATTTCCTAAAATAAGTAAATTTTTGAAAAATTTCCTATAAAAAGAAAATTTTTGAAAAATTTCCTATAAAAAAGTAAATTTTTAAAAAATTTCCTATAAAAAGTAAATTTTTGAAAAAATTACTGTAAAAAGTAAATTTTTGAAAAATTTCCTATAAAAAGTAAATTTTTGAAAAATTTCCTATAAAAAAGTAAATTTTTAAAAAATTTCCTATAAAAAGTAAATTTTTGAAAAAATTACTATAAAAAGTAAATTTTTGAAAAATTTCCTTTGAAAAGAAAATTTTTGAAAAATTTCCTTTGAAAAGTAAATTTTTGAAAAATTTCCTAAAAAAAGTAAATTTTTGAATAATTTCCTAAAAAAGTACATTTTTGAAAAATTTCCTAAAAAAAGTAAATTTTTGAAAAATTTCCTATAAAAAGTAAATTTTTTAAAAAATTTCCCATAAAAAGTAAATTTTTGAAAAATTTCCTAAAAAAGTAAATTTTTGAAAAATTTCCTATAAAAAGTAAACTTTTGAAAAATTTCATTTTGAAAAATTTCCTAAAAAAAGTAAATTTTTGAAAAATTTCCTAAAAAAAAGTAAATTTTTTAAAAATTTCCTAAAAAAGTAAATTTTTGAAAATTTTCCTATAAAAAGTAAATTTTTTAAAAAATTTCCCATAAAAAGTAAATTTTTGAAAAATTTCCTAAAAAAGTAAATTTTTGAAAAATTTCCTATAAAAAGTAAATTTTTGAAAAATTTCCTATAAAAAGTAAATTTTTGAAAAATTTCCTATAAAAAGTAAATTTTTGAAAAATTTGCTATAAAAAGTAAATTTTTGAAAAATTTCCTATATAAAGTAAATTTTTGAAAAATTTCCTATAAAAAGTAAATTTTTGAAAATTTACTATAAAAACAAAATTTTTGAAAAATTTCCTATAGAAAGTAAATTTTTGAAAAATTTTAAAATGTATTCAAAACAAATAAATTTGAAATTTTTATTTTGTTTGAATAATTTTTTCTTTTAAATTGAAAATATATGGGACATAAACCACTTTCAAAATAAAAATTTGTTTGAAATCGTTAACTACAAAATTTTGACTGTCTATATTTTAGTAGATTTTGTAAGATTAAGTAAGATTCACAATTGCAGAACCATTCCCCAACATTAACTATTTTTTTTTTTGGAATGTGGACTTATTTCACTTTCAAAATAAAGTTTTCATATGTATGTATTGTAGATGTATGCATGTACAAATGTTAGTAAAAACCTACCGGGTGTTATGCCTACAATACTACCACCACCAGAACCACCTTGGGCAATAGCTATGCCCGGACTTATGCCCACAATGGAACCGCCACTTTGACCAAAGGGCAAAACTTCAACTTCTAGAAATTTGTATTAAATGTTTCATGAAATTAGTAACTTAATTTAAATAATTTAATTATGGCTTCCATTAGGGAAAAATTCATGATCGTACGAAATATAGAAACAAATTTAACAATTTCGTCATACGGACATGTCACCAATAAAAACATACAAATTCAATTCCGCTTTGAAAATAGAAATTGGTTTCATTCTGAAAAACGGAACGGAATTAAGTTCTGTGACATGTTTGATAGTCTGAGAAATTTGATAATACTTTTCATTCGTTTGATTTTTTCATAATTCCCTAATAGAGGCCGATGTTTTAAGAAAGCATATACCTTCATCCAGTTTTTCTGGTGTAGTTTTTGTAGATTCCGAAGATGTTATTCCAGAATTTGTGTTTTGTGGCTGTTTTGGTTCGTTACCCACCACAGACCAGGGTCGTGGCTTTTGCAATACAATAGGAGTACGCAGTATTCCGTTGCCTGTTTTTACAATAACACTTGTAGACTCTGTATGACTCTTTATGGAATCTGTGCTTGGCGAACGAGTCTTATCCTCACGACCGACAGAAACTTTTAGCAGACGTTCACCAGGATTAGGCAAAGATTCCATACCATCGGCTGCACCACCACTTTCGGTGCGCATTTTTACCAGCGGAGATTTACGACCCACCAGGGGAGAATATTTTTCTAAATTGTCCGTTGAACGAGAGCGTGTAGCCCAGGCAGCACCTCTCAATAAAGGAGAATTACGTTCCAGCTTAATGGGTTTACGTTCCTCCAGTATTGGTGTAGTTTCTTCTGAAGTCATATGATCGTTGCCATTGCGACTCATTGTCGGGCTGTCGACAAAAGACAGGGAGCTGCATTCCTCGGATGTGGGTGATACTAAGGGTGTAAGGGTTGTTGGAGTTACCGAACCAGGTCGAAAGAATTGATCTAGACCCTCACCGATTTCTTTAGTTCCGCCACTCTCCATGCCTACCAAGGGACGGGTGGGTGCTCGAGTTTTGGCACGTTTCGGACGCCCCTTGACTAGATGCTGCAGTTGAAACGAAGCACTTGGCAGCTCTGTTATAGAATCACAGCATTCATCCCCGCCACCATCATCCAATGCCATGCGACTATTGCTGGTCACATTATCACCATTCACCGATGAATCACGTCTCGACATCTGTGACATCTGCGACGTAGAACGATGTGATGATGGTGATTCAAGCAAATCTGGTATATGACCCAAACTTAGATTTTCCACTACAGATTGGGGACGCACTTTACGCTGAGCTATGGTACGCCTTTTAGAGGGCATATGTGGTGTTGCCTAAATGTATACACAGTTTTAAAGTTATAAATAATACGAAATATAAAAAAGTAATATAATTTAAGAATGAGAATTTTGAATTTAATGGACAAATGGCATGCAAAAAATGATATATGATTATGATGACTGTGGGCAAAGGGAGGTTTAAATGCAAAATATTTTTTTTTATATATATATGAAAATGCAATATGATAAAAATTAAAATGTTGTAAATACATAATCAATTACATATATAGTATGTATGTATGTGTGTAAATAAAATATTTTTATATTTTTATTAAAATTTAGTTGAAATTAAAATCTAGTGGATGCTACAAAATAATTCAACCAAAACCTACAAAAGTAAAAATTAAAATTATATTGAAATAAAATAAGTATTTAATAACAAGCAAGATATCAAATTAAGAAAATGTTAATTATTTTAAATCAATGAGGAGTCTATCTAGTTTTAGGAGTTTATAGATAATGTGGTTTTTTTATAAAAAAAAGTTAAACGCCAAATTACTAGAAGGGGTATAATCAGAATAAGAGTTCTTAAATGCTTAAACAATTTTTATAAAACTTAAGTGAAAAAATTATGGATTGTTTTAAATCTTTGTAGAATGGGCTGCACCGGTTTATGCAGGAGGTAGATATGGAATCGATTTGAATAGAAATTAATAAAGAGTCGTATAAAATATTATTGCATACTTTTGGACGTTGGGCGGAGTTCAATTTAAGGCAGGGATGGCAAATATGGTACAATTGTACTTTTTTTGATACATTTTTAACCTAATTGGTACAATACAATTCTACTTGATACTGTTTTTAATTTTTTACTGTTTAATTATGAAGTTTTTGGAAGACTGAAACTGTAAACTGATAAGTAGCTACATAATACGATTAACTTTCTTTCTAATTGGTCTGATGTTTGTAACATATAGAAATAGGTGTGAGACCAACTTGAGCATTCCGAATAACTCTGTGTTAACTTTATGTTTAAGTGCAATTTTAAAGACATTTCTATTAAAATTGGTTAAAAAGGTTAATTATTTCAGGTTCCCGGAATTGAGATGTGGGCTCATGAACGCAATAATTTTTTTAAATTTCAGAGAATTTAAGTAATAATATGCAAAGGGTAGATGTAACAATTTAATATTCAATGACAAGCGTACCATACTTGACCCTAGCTCTCTCACTAAGAACTACAAAATCTTCTAAATATGTTAATCGGACTATAGTATTTTAGAGTTTTAAAGAATTGGTCAAGCCCGACTATATCACTTTTTTAGTTATATATATAAAATTCTATAATTCTTAAATTAATTTCTGTTGTAAAAGTGAGTATGAACCGCCGTGGTATATAGGTTAGTCATTCTCGGCCAGACCCACTTGAAAAAAATTAAGTTTAAAAAAAAGCGGCGGTTCAGCTCATAACTCAGCTAGCCACTGGTTATTGAGTATTAGGCCTTATGCTCCACTGGGAGTCAAGGATAACAAATTTACCGTTCGGAGCCGGAATTAAAACGTAGGTCCCTTTCAATTAGTCTAAAAATAGAATCGGATGAACTCATTGTCTGAGAGAAGTACCCTTTGTTCAAAAGGAATTTTTTTATGAACTCCATTTATTAAATTTTAATCGATTTTCGAATCAAATAAGATCCATTATATAGTTTAGAATTTAAAACCCGTCACATAAGTCATTTTTTGAAGCCGATATGTTTAATTTCAAATACAATATATCCTGTATACGAAGTATTACTATCATGGTCTAAAAAGTACATTTTGTTTTCATATTTGTTACAAAATCAATTGATTTTCCATCCCTGATTTAAGGTATCTTTATAATATTCTCTCTTGAAAAAAAAATATCGTTATAACGATATTTTTTTTCAAAAAATCTCTAATGCCTCAAAATTCTAAAAAAAACTAATTTTTATTAATTTTGATCGAAATTCGCCACTAAATTCATAACATTTCGTATTTTTGTTACTAAAAATCCAAATTTTGACCTTTGACCCCGATGTTTTTTAGAAGGGTTAAGCTCACCCAATATCAAGAAAAGTTGTAGTGGACATTCCTCAATGACTGGGCAATAAAATTCAGTATTAGCTTTATCAAAAGAAAACTTAAATACAATGTATTATGATGCATCTACTTAATAATGTCCAAAAATATACTTTTTACTATTTCAAGTCGCAGGTACGGCGAAACCATATGAGATATCAAACTCAATTTCTTTGGATTTTATTACCAAACTGTCTACTTTAACATGCCGATCAAAAATTTTGATATTTTTTTTAACAAAATTGTCTAAAACTTAAAAAGTGAATAATTTTTTTATTTTTTTAATAAATTTCAACTATTTAGTTCTTATAAGTGTTTAGATGATAATGAATGTCTTACTTTGTAATTCCTGTACTCTAAAGTTAATTTTTTTGCTGCATATAGTTAGGCGTGTTGAAAAGGACACGAATTTTCTGGGACAAATTGCAATAACTTAAAAACTACTGCATGGATTTTTAGTTTTTGTCTTTAATGAAAGCTGATTTAGTTTTCTTCTACATCCAATTATTGTTTATGCCAAAAACATAAATTTATTAGTTAAAATTTACCAAAAACCGAAAAAACTCCCAATTTTTCCCATACAAATTGGTCCAAGAAATAAATGATCACTTTAGGATGTAAAACATCGATTTTTAACCCAGGCGTATCGAATTGCAATAAAAGTTGTTTTTCGCTCCTCCCTATTATGCATTGTAATTGTTGAAGATTTTGGTAACTGCCTGGGGCCAAATTACGGCATTCGATATCGATCGAAATCTTAGATATTTTCAAAACATTTGTATAGCATATTTTAAGGATAATCAAAATTTTTAAAAAGATGTACAGTTTACTATATTTTTTTGAAGTTATTTGCCAAAAATGAACAATAGTAAAATAGTTTTAATTGAACTATATGTTTTTAAAAACGAATCAAAATGGATTCAATAAACTTTTTGCATCGAAGTAACTTTGAACATCCCTAAAGTATACTTCACAATATTCGCTTAAAAGTCTGAGTTTTCGATCGATATCGAATGCGGTAATTTGGCCCCTGGTCGGTTTTTTTTAGCTCGAATTTCATTTTCTATCCATGGTTTCTTAAGCAAAGCTTCTTAGAATTCGTTGTAGTTTACGGTTATGACAACCACCAAGTCATTTTTTGAGCCTCATGCAAATCGACCCATTCTATTGTTATCATATATAATTGTGTGTTTAGACACCCTAAATGCATACTACACAATTTTCTTCGAATTCTTATTAAGATTCAAATCGATTGACGAAATTTGGTATTGAACAACTATTCTTATAGTATATTTAGGTATATTATTCCCTCATTGATTTTAAATAAAGTTTTTTTTATAAATATCTGTACATACATAATTTAAAGTATAATTTATAAAAGATGCTTTAGCTTTTCTTTAAGATTTACCAAGACAAACACTACTTACAAGGTTGAGATATTCCAATTTCTGTGTTTTTTTTAAATTTTAATTTCAAAACAGTTTTTTTTAAAGTGTTAAATTTAAATTTAGTTTTTTTTTTAATTTTTGAAATTTATGTAGCGGATGAATAATGATTTGAATTTTGTTTTTCAAATTTTGATTTTCGTTGTGAAAAGAGAAGGGGGAAAGACACATATTATAAATAAATAAATGAATATGAATATGTTATAACTTTTTTTCTCATTTAAATTAGTTAACGAAAATAATAAAGAAACTAAATCAATAAAAATAATAATTTGAATAAATTTTTTGTATGTAGTTCTTTTGTTTTTAAACAACATTTAAATTCACTAAATGCATTCAATATTGACTTTCTTTTATTTTTTTTAGAGTAGAAAATTTACACATTTCCAATTGAGTTATTTTTTTCTAAGTGTATGTATGTATGTTATATAATGATGGTATTATTTTTAAGTTTTATGTTTCATTACTAAAATGACATTAGCTTTCTAAGAATGTTTTTTTTATGTAAATAATAATGTTGTATGATAATTGTTTTAATGTAATTTAATGTATGTACGAATAGGTTTTTTTTCTTTAATTTTATGTATGAACTATTGGGTATGTTTATGTGTTTGATTTTCTTTTTTTTTTGAATAATTTAAATATAAATTATTGTAACCACTTTGGTGGTTTCGAATCAACACTTACGGTGGGTGATTCTAATCCAAGTTTGGGTAGAATTGAACCACGACCTGGTCGTATGATCATGCCATCGGTGTCCTAAAAAATATATAGAACAGAAAGTGAATATTAATATTTATATACAAGTTTTAAAGATCCTTTTATTAAATACTCGGTAAAAAATGGAGTTATAATTTAATCCATATTTTTCAGAAGTTTTTCTATAGAAAATTTCTTCATAAAAAAAATTTTTCTATAGAAAAATATTTCTATCGAAAATTTTTCTATAGAAAAATTTTTTTATCGAAAATTTTTCTATAGAAAAATTTTTTTATCGAAAATTTTTCTATAGAAAAATTTTTTTATCGAAAATTTTTCTATAGAAAAATTTTTTTATCGAAAATTTTTCTATAAAAAAATTTTTTTATCAAAAATTTTTCTATGGAAACATTTTTTTGTCGAAAATTTATCTATAGAAAAATTTTTTTATTGAAAATTTTTCTATAGAAAAATTTTTTTATCTAAAATTTCTATCGAAAATTTTTCAGTAGAAAAAAATTTCTACCGAAAATTTTTCTGTAGAAAAAAATTTCTATCGAAAATTTTTCTGTAGAAAAAAATTTCTTTCGAAAATTTTTCTGTAGAAAAAAATTTCTATCGAAAATTTTTTTGCAGAAAAAAATTTCTATCGAAAATTTTTCTTAGAAAAATTTTTTTATTCAAAATTTTTCTATAGAAAAAAATTTCTATCGAAAATTTTTCTGTAGAAAAAAATTTCTATCGAAAATTTTTCTGTAGAAAAAAATTTCTATCGAAAATTTTTCTGTAGAAAAAAATTTCTATCGAAAATTTTTCTATAGAAAAATATTCTTATCAAAAATGTTTCTATAGAAAAAATTTTTTATCGAAATTTTTTCTATAGAAAAATATTTCTATAAAAATTTTTTTTTATAGAAAAATATTTCTATCAAAATTTTTTTTATATATATTTTTCTATAGAAAAAATTTCAATAGAAATATTTTTCTATAGAAAAATATTTCTATCGAAATTTTTTCTATAGAAAAATATTTCTATCGAAATTTTTTCTATAGAAAAATATTTCTATCGAAATTTTTTCTATAGAAAAATATTTCTATCGAAATTTTTTCTATAGAAAAATATTTCTATCGAAATTTTTTCTATAGAAAAATATTTCTATCGAAATTTTTTCTATAGAAAAATATTTCTATCGAAATTTTTTCTATAGAAAAATATTTCTATCGAAATTTTTTCTATAGAAAAATATTTCTATCGAAATTTTTTCTATAGAAAAATATTTCTATCGAAATTTTTTCTATAGAAAAATATTTCTATCGAAATTTTTTCTATAGAAAAATATTTATATCGAAATTTTTTCTATAGAAATTTTTTCTAAAGAAAAATATTTCTATTGAGATTTTTTCTATAGAAAAATATTTCTATTGAAATTTATAGAAAAATTTTTTTATCGAAAAATTTTCTATAGAAAAATTTTTTTATTGAAAATTTTTCTATAGAAAATTTTTTTTATCGAAAATTTTTCTATAGAAAAATTTTTTTATCGAAAATTTTTCTATAGAAAAATTTTTTTATTGAAAATTTTTCTATAGAAAAATTTTTTAATCGAAAATTTTTCTATAGAAAAATTTTTTTATCGAAAATTTTTCTATAGAAAAATTTTTTAATCGAAAATTTTTCTATAGAAAAATTTTTTTATTGAAAATTTTTCTATAGAAAAATTTTTTAATCGAAAATTTTTCTATAGAAAAATTTTTTTATCGAAAATTTTTCTATAGAAAAATTTTTTAATCGAAAATTTTTCTATAGAAAAATTTTTTAATCGAAAATTTTTCTATAGAAAAATGTTTTTATAGAAAATTTTTCTATAGAAAATCTTTTTATCGAAATTTTTTCTATAGAAAAATATTTCTATCGAAATTTTTTTTATAGAAAAATATTTCTATCAAAATTTTTTCTATAGAAAAATATTTCTATCGAAATTTTTTTTATAGAAAAATATTTCTATCAAAATTTTTTCTATAGAAATTTTTTCTAAAGAAAAATATTTCTATTGAAATTTTTTCTATAGAAAAATACTTCTATTAAAATTTTTTCTATAGAAAAATATTTCTATTGAAATTTTTTATATAGAAAAATATTTCTATTGAAATTTTTTCTATAGAAAAATATTTCTATCGAAATTTTTTCTATAGAAAAATATTTCTATCGAAAATTTTTTTATAGAAAAATATTTTTATCGGAAATTTTTCTATAGAAAAATATTTCTATAATTAAATAAATTCTAAAGTAATAACTGCATTAATAAAGCAATTAATTTAAAAAACCTTCTCCTGTGAAGTTTGTAATATGACACTTAAGCTTTTTTGCGCTTATGAGACGATATGACAATCTCGAAACATAGTTGGCAACCCTCGTATAATAAACAGCAGCCTATATACTATAACATCTTCATACAAAACCCTACTACTATTAATAAAAACGATTAGAAAATAAATAAAAATAATTGTTGTTTTAATATTGATAACAAATTATATCATGTAGAATGATAAGAAAAACAAAATGAATAGAGAGAAAAGAATTTTGCTTGCGTAAAACAAGTTAGAGGCTTCCTCTATATACATCTATAATATATAAATATTAGGTACTACTATAGAAAGTTAATTCAAATGTTTTCAAAACATTCAAACAAAACTAAAAAAGATATTTCCAATACGAGCAAGACATACAAAATGTAATCGGTGAAATGTCATGTGCACTGGCCACCCCCTTTAACCATCCGAACGCTTAAACAACCTACAATCTTTGGCCACAATCTACCTTTTTTATAAAAAAATTTTCGATACAAATTAAATTTTTCTGTGAAAATTAAAACAAAAAAATATATTTTTCTATCAAAAAATTTTCTCAAAAAGAAATTTTTTTTTGATAAAAAAAATTTTCTATTGAAAAATTTTTGATAAAAAAATTTTCTATAGTAAAATGTTAACTTTAGAGTTCAGTTAAATAGATGATCTTAACTACTGGCATCTAACAGTTGGTGCCATAGTGTGCTGATGAAGTGCGTAGCGGGACAGAAAATGCAGCATTCCAAACTGCTAAGTGTCATATAGTTTTTTCAATATTCCTACTAATTATTAACCTAATTTAAAAATCATAAAAATTTGTTAAATAAAATAATTTATGATATGTGGACCTAACCCTGGATTCGAACTCACAACCTCCTATATAAAATTCTTAGTTTAAATAAAAATTAACTACTTTCGAAAAATTTTTAATAAAAAAAAAATTTTTAGTAAACATTTTCTATGAAAAAAAATTTTGATAAAAAAATTTTCTATAGAAAAACTTTGGGTACAAAAAATTTCTACAGAAAAATTTTTGATAAACAAATTTCCTATAGAAAAATTTTGAATACAAAAAATTTCTACAGAAAAATTTTTGATAAACAAATTTTCTATAGAAAAATTTTCGATAAAAATATTTTTCTACAGAAAAATTTTCGACAGAAATATTTTTCTATAGAAAAATTTTCGACAAAAACATTTTTTTACAGAAAACTTTTCGATTAAAATATTTTTCTATAGAAAAATTTTCGATAAAAATATTTTTCTATAGAAAAATTTTTGATAAAAATATTTTTCTATAGAAAAATTTTCGATAAAAATATTTTTCTATAGAAAATTTTTCGATTAAAATATTTTTCTATAGAAAATTTTTCGATTAAAATATTTTTCTATAGAAAAATTTTCGATAAAAATTTTTTCTATAGAAAAATTTTCGATAAAAATATTTTTCTATAGAAAAATTTTCGATAAAAATATTTTTCTATAGAAAAATTTTCAATAAAAATTTTTTTCTATAGAAAAATTTTCGATAAAAATATTTTTCTATAGAAATTTTTTCGATTAAAATATTTTTCTATAGAAAAATTTTTCTATAGAAAAATTTTCGATAAAAATTTTTTCTATAGAAAAATTTTCGATAAAAATATTTTTCTATAGAAAACTTTTCGATAAAAATATTTTTCTATAGAAAATTTTTCGATTAAAATATTTTTCTATAGAAAAATTTTCGATAAAAATATTTTTCTATAGAAAAATTTTCGATAAAAATATTTTTCTATAGAAAAATTTTCAATTAAAATAATTTAATTTAATTTTATTTAATAATTAATAAAATTTTCGATAAAAATATTTTTCTATAGAAAAATTTTCGACAAAAATATTTTTCTATAGAAAAATTTCCGATAAAAATATTTTTCTATAGAAAAATTTCCGATAAAAATATTTTTCTATAGAAAAATTATCGATAAAAATATTTTGCTATAGAAAAATTGTCGATAAAAACATTTTTTACAGAAAACTTTTCGATAAAAATATTTTTCTATAGAAAAATTTTCGATAAAAATATTTTTCTATAGAAAAATTTTCAATAAAAATTTTTTTCTATAGAAAAATTTTCGATAAAAATATTTTTCTATAGAAATTTTTTCGATTAAAATATTTTTCTATAGAAAAATTTGTCTATAGAAAAATTTTCGATAAAAAAATTTTCCTATAGAAAAATTTTCGATAAAAAAAATTTTCTATAGAAAATTTTTCGATTAAAATATTTTTCTATAGAAAAATTTTCGATAAAAATATTTTTCTATAGAAAAATTTTCGATAAAAATATTTTTCTATAGAAAACTTTTCGATAAAAATATTTTTCTATAGAAAATTTTTCGATTAAAATATTTTTCTATAGAAAAATTTTCGATAAAAATATTTTTCTATAGAAAAATTTACGATAAAAATATTTTTCTATAGAAAAATTTTCAATTAAAATATTTTTTATAGAAAAATTTTCGATAAAAATATTTTTCTATAGAAAAATGTGTAATTAGTTCGAAAAAAATTAAGTCGCCGGGAAATAGTTATAGTTATAAAGTGTTATAAGTCATAAGAAAAAATTATGTATATTTAACAAAGAACTTACATGACTTGATTGACTGCGTACAATATCTGGTGTTTGTGGTTCATCCAGCATAACAGAGGGAGAATCGGCTATACCCAAACCACGACGATAACGGGTTAAAGCCTCTAAAACTTCATCTGTAGCTCGATCGGAAATGGCAGCTGCCAATGATTGTTCAATTTCACTAGAATTTTAAGATTAAAACATATTAAGTGAATCATTTTATATGAAAAAAGGGTAACAATTATTTCAATTGAAATAAGTAATTAAAAAAAAATAAATTTTGTAAAAAAATATTACTTTTTCAGATTAAATTTGATTTTCAAGTCTTCGTCATTATCATCATCATCCCCACTAACACATTTTTCTTTAAAACTTAATAAATTTGGAACATTTTTCAATTCTTTTGTAGTTTTATCAATTTTTACAATATTTTCTTGATCTTGTAAAGTTTTTGGTTTAATTTCTATTTGTACTTGATGCTGAGAAGTTTGTATTAGTTTTTCATGATCGGTTTTATTGTTGTTTTTTAATATCACAGTATTGAAATCATCAGATTCGGGAGCTATTTCATAGTGGGACGAGCCAAAGCAACAGCAAAAGGTATTGCTTAAACGACCCATTTTCCTAGGAGTTACTTAAGAATTTAACAAAGATCACAAACGATTTCCTGATTTCTGTATAATAATTGTAAATTTTTAATATTTAAAAGATTTTCTTTTATTGTACAATATTAAATATTTTTTTTTATATTTTTTAAGTAGCGTTTAATTGACGATGCCATTTGAGTTTGTTTTGTATTGAAAGACTGACTGATTGTGCAAAAATATGCGTTGTTCGGTTCTCGTATGCACGGCCATACTTTAGCTAAAAAAAGTCAGTTTTTTTGTGTGTTTTTTAATATTTTTATTGTTTGTTTTTATTAAAAGCTAAGAGTTTTAATTTGTTTGGAAATACAATTTTTTGTTTTGGTTCATTCGCTGTCGCTCAGTTGCGATTTAAAGGAGTGAGTTCATTTGCTTTCAAAATTTGAGAAGACTCTATAATATAAAAATATTGCCCTCCATAGATTTCATTTCTGTCAAAAGTGAAATTAAAGTGGATAAAGAACAATGAAAACATTATAAAAATGCGCAAACAAAATTTTTCTATAGAAAAATTTTTTTATCGAAAAGTTTTTTATAGAAAAATTAAAATTATTCGATATAAATATGTTTCTATAGAATAATTTTCTATATAAATATTTTTCTATAGAAAAATTTTCGATAAAAATATTTTTGTGTACAAACATTTTCGACAAAAATATTTTTCTATAAAAAAAATTTTGATAAAAATATTTTTCTATAGAAAAATTTTCGATAAAAATATTTTTTTTTATAACAATTTTTCTATAGAAAAACTTTTGATAAAAATATTTTTCTAGATAACAATTTTTGAGAAAAATATTTTACTATAGAAAAATTTTCTATAAAAATATTTTTATATAGAAAAATATTTTTTATAGAAAAATATTTTTGTCGAAAATTTTTGTACACAAAAATATTTTTATCAAAATTTTTTTTTATAGAAAAATATTTATATAGAAAATTATTCTATAAGAACATATTTATATCGAATAATTTTAATTTATCTATAGAAAAATTTTCGATAAAAAAATTTTTCTTTAGAAAAATTTTCGATAAAAAATTTTCTCTATAGAAAAATTTTCGATAAAAAATTTTCTCTATAGAAAAATTTTCGATAAAAAAATTTTTCTATAGAAAAATTTTCGATAAAAAAATTTTTCTATAGAAAAATTTTCGATAAAAAAATTTTTCTATAGAAAAATTTTCGATAAAAAAATTTTTCTATAGAAAAAGTTTCGATAAAAAAATTTTTCTATAGAAAAATTTTCGATAAAAAAATTTTTCTATAGAAAAATTTTCGATAAAAAAATTTTTCTATAGAAAAATTTTCGATAAAAAAATTTTTCTATAGAAAAATTTTCGATAAAAAAAATTTTCTATAGAAAAATTTTCGATAAAAAAATTTTTCTATAGAAAAATTTTCGATAAAAAAATTTTTCTATAGAAAAATTTTCGATAAAAAAATTTTTCTATAGAAAAATTTTCGATAAAAAAATTTTTCTATAGAAAAATTTTCGATAAAAAAATTTTTCTATAGAAAAATTTTCGATAAAAAAATTTTTCTATAGAAAAATTTTCGATAAAAAAATTTTTCTATAGAAAAATTTTCGATAAAAATATTTTTCTATAGAAAAATTTTCGATAAAAAAATTTATCTATAGAAAAATGTTCGATAAAAAAATTTTTCTATAGAAAAATGTTCGATAAAAATATTTTTCTATAGAAAAATTTTCAATAAAAATATTTTACTATAGAAAAATTTTCGATAAAAATATTTTTCTACAGAAAATTTTTCGATAAACATTTTTTTCTACAAAAAAATTTTCGATAAAAATATTTTTCTATAAAAAAATTTTGGATAAAAATATTTTTCTATAAAAAAATTTTAAATAAAAATATTTTTCTATAGAAAAATTTTTGATAGAAATATTTTTCTATACAACAATTTTCGATAAAAATATTTTTCTAAAGAAAAATTTTCGATAAAAATATTTTTCTAAAGAAAAATTTTCCATAAAAATATTTTTCTAAAGAAAAATTTTCAATAAAAATATTTTTCTAAAACAAAAATTGAGTTATTGATTTTTAATAATAGTTTAGAAACATTCAAAAATTTTCGGAATCAATAAGTGCTAAAAAAGTTCCAAAAATTCCTCAGTAACGAAGCAATTGCTTCACAACTCTGGATCAAAATAACACTTAGTGCAACAAAAATTTTCTCGTTTACATTAATCTTATCAATTAAAGAGAAAATACTTTAAAATACAAATACCGACTAAAACTCATATAGAAAACATATGGAATTTTTATAACAAAATATGGTAAATTATTGCATTGGTATAAAACGAAAATTAAAAATCCACAACAAAAACTAAACAAAATCTGTCACATGAATAAGTATGAATAAATTAAAATTCAAATTGTTGTTTACTTTCTCTAAAAAAAGCAATAATGATTCATAAAACGTTGCGATTGAATTAAGACTTAAAAAAACCCTAGTTTAATTGTTTGCATTAAGACTTTATTGATAACTTAATATGCAATGAAGTAAGAGAATTCTGAAAGGAAAAAGAGTATAATAAAGAGAAAAAACAATAAGCGGTTTATTGTGTACTTTTAAATCTATAAATGTAGTATAATGTATCGGTTCTATATTATATGAATGAACGAACAAGTTTGTTTATTGAGATAGAACAAAAATATATCATGGTCATTCAGAATAGTTTAACCAGATAAAGTTTCAATCTTGTTCTTGTTATATGTAAGTATTTAAAAAGATGAAAAAAAAAACTAGATAAAGTAATTATCATTTATGTTATTACTACAATAAATAGTTTTTGTTTTTTTGTTAAGTACAATAAAACTAATTTTAAAATTATCTAAGTATTATTGTATGAAAAAAAAAAAAACGATTTATAAGCAGGCATAGGAATCCCATACCACCAGAAGCCGATGACTTTTTGTAATTTTTGTAAATATCACGATCATTGATAAAACTCGTCAAATGAATATTAAAAGCATTCAGTTGGAATTTGAAAATACAAGAACAAAATATACAAGAAACAAAATCAAAATCCTATTTATAACAACAAAATCCATGGTTCGAGAAAACATAGAAATATAATCTCCAACATTTTTGCCACCAACGAGACTATTATTTTTGTTAAAATTGTTTGAAATAGATGTAACCGAATTGGGAATATTTTTCGAAACAAAAATTTCTAAACAATTTTAGATTTTTAGATTTTTTTATACATTTTCTATACAAACTTTTTTTATAGAAAAATTTTTGATAATATGGATAATTTTTCGAAATTATTTTTATAGAAAAATTTTCGATAAAAATATTTTTCTTTGGAAATTAAAAAACAAAAACTATGTCCTATCGAAAAATTATCGGTAAAAATTTTTTCTAAAAAAAAATTTCGATAAAAAAATTTTCTAAAAAAAACATTTGATTAAAAATTTTCTATGGAAAAATTTTTGATAAAAACATTTTCGTTAAAACATCTTTGATAAAAAATTTTCTATTGAAAAATTTTTGATAGAAAATTTTTGACAAAAAAATTTTCGTTGAAAAATTTTCGATAAAAAATTTTCTATTGAAAAATTTTTGATATAAAAAATTTATATTGAAAAATTTTTGATAAAAATTTTTATATTGAAAAATTTTTGATAAAAATTTTTATATTGAAAAATTTTTGATAAAAATTTTTATATTGAAAAATTTTTGATAAAAAATTTTCAATAGAAAATATTTTCGATAAATTCTATAAAAAAATTTTATAAAAAATTTTCTATAGAAATATTTTTGATAAAAAAATTGTTTACAGAAAAAATTTTCTATAGAAAAATTTTTTGATAAAATTTTTGATAATAGAAAATTTTTCTATATCAAAATTATTTTAAAGAAAATTATTAAATTAATTTCTATAGAAAATCTTTCGATATTTTTGATTTGTATAGAAAAATTTTTGATAAAAATTTTTTTAATTGAAAAATTTGTTGAAAAAAATATTTTCTATAGAAAATTTTTTTTTGATAAAATTTTGGATAAAAAAATTTTCATTGAAAAATTTTGGATACAAACATTTTCTATAGAAACATTTTTGATAAGAAATTTTCTTTAAAATATTTTGATAAAAAAGTTTTCTATAGAAACATTTTTGATAAAAAATGTTGTATTGAAAATTTTTTGATAAAATATTTTTCTATAGAAAAATTTTCGATAAAAATATTTTTCTATGGAAAAATTTTCGATAAAAATATTTTTCTATAGAAAAATTTTCGATAAAAATATTTTTCTATAGAAAAATTTTCGATAAAAATATTTTTCTATAGAAACATTTTCGATAAAAATATTTTTCTATAGAAAAATTTTCGATAAAAAAATTTTTCTATAGAAAAATTTTCGATAAAAATATTTTTCTATAGAAAAATTTTCGATAAAAATATTTTTCTATAGAAAAATTTTCGATAAAAATATTTTTCTGTAGAAAATTTTTCGATTAAAATATTATTCTTTAGAAAAATTTTCGATAAATATATTTTTCTATAGTAAAATTATTGATGAAAATATTTTCTATAGAAAACTTTTCGATAAAAAAATTTTTCTATAGAAAACTTTTCGATAAAAAAATTTTTCTATAGAAAAATTTTCGATAACAAAATTTTTCTATAGAAAAATTTTCTATAAAAAAATTTTTCTAAAGAAAAATTTTCGAGAAAAATATTCTTCTATAGAAAAATTTTCAATAAAAATATTTTTTTATTGAAAAATTTTTGATAAAAAAAATTTTTATAGAAAAAATTTCAATTAAAAAATATTCGATAAAAACATTTTTCTATAGAAAAATTTTCTATAAAAAAATTTTCGATAAAAAAATGTTCTATAGAAAAATGTTCCATAAAAAATTTTCTATAGAAAAATTACCTATAAAAAAATTTCCTATACATTTTTTTTATAGAAAAATTTTTGCTAAAAAGATTTTCTATGGAAAAAGTTTTAATAAAAAATATTCTAAAGAAAAATTTTTGATTAAAAAATTGTCTATAGAAAAATTTTTGATAAAATCATAAAAAAAAAATGAAGTAGAAAACTTTTTCTTTTTAAAACATCAGAACTACACATTGAAAAAATACATATTTTAGTTAAAAGTATAAAAAACGACAACTCTGGTAACGATTGGTTTGTTCTTTTCTTTTCGTGCCGACCTCTGCTTATGAGTTTGTTATAACTTTAGTTTTCGTTTATGATAAGGAGTTTAAACAAAAAATAAGAAGTTTATACCAAAATATTTACACCCTAATTCATGAAACGAATAATAAAATTATCAAATCCTTAAGTAAGAATTTTGTATAGAAAACTTGAATTATAAGCTTGTCATATCTATATTTTTCGTATATGAATTAGGAGTTATATTATACAAACAGAAATTTCGTTTCATACAAAATTTAAATTTTACAAAAAATTAATTCAATTCCATAAAAAATTTAATTTTATGCAAAAAATTTTATTTTCAAAGCTAAATTCAATATAAATTTATAGTAAAATTCAATATTATATTTCAGTTTACAATTTAATGTTTTAATAACTAAACTTACCTCACTTTATTCATAATTTCACTACCGGCATTGTTAAGTAAACAATTCTGAAGAAAATCTTCCGGTATAACCAAACGTTCCGCCAAAGCTTTGCGCAAATCTTGTATAACCACCTGATTGCCCAAGGTTTTGGGACACTGTTCCACACCTGTGCGTATCATAGTCTCTAAAGTTTCCTCCAAATAACTCTGTATGGTATAGCTTAAATCACTGGCGATGCGAGTAAGTTTCACCTCAACTGGATGCGTTTCGCAACGTACCGATTCTTGTAATTTTGGCATTAACTGTTTGCAATTTTCAGCATCCTCGATAAGACGTTGAACGGCTGACGACGATGTCGAATCATTGCTACTCTTAGCAATGGATATAGTATCTTGTGTTTCGGCCACAAGTTTATCCACCAATTGATGGGTGGAAGAGAGCAAGAAGCCGTGTTGCAAACGAAAACCCTGTCCAGTAGTACGTTTCAAACCGTTGCCATTGCGCTGCAAAAGTTCTTGCATCTTGCGCATTATAGTGTCCGTTTTATCTGGATGATTTTTCAAATGTGGCGCTATATCGAACACCGGAAATGGTATATTACGCATTGAATAATTGTTTTCCAGGGCGTAAACTATATCTGCATAACCTTGCAGGGTTATATTGTTTTTATCCATGTAAATTGTCCTTAATTTATTATTAATCTGTAGTGCCTTGGCCAATAGGCGGGCGCCTACATCACCCATATAATTGCCAGATATATCCAATTTTTGTAAACTTTGATTACTACCCAAAGCATTTATAAAATCATGTATATCATTTTTGAGCTTATTTTCCGACAGCACCAATTCGGCCAGGGGAAAATCATCTTTTTGAATTAAACTGACTAAAGCATCCATAACAGTGGGTACATGTTTCAATTTCATGCCAGTTAAACTACGACACATATTCAGGGTGCGTATTGAGGGATTTTTGGAAATCGCTAATAAAACCGGAGCTAATTCAACGTCTAAATCTAGAAAAAATATAATATTATTTGATTTTTATCACTTTTTTGTTTTAGATTTAAAACTTACTATTGTCACTTATATCTAAACTTTGTAGAACACGAACACCATGTATGCATGATTCTAAAACATGTGCACCCTGGGCACCTAAGACATTGCTACTTAAATCTAAGTACAGCCCAGCTGTTGACTCGTTGCATGCCAAACCAAGTAGTAAATTTCTGAAATGATTTTAATTATGAGAAAAATATGATGAAATAGAGTAAGTGGTGTAGGCTGGTAATGTGGTATAGTTGCAAACTTTTAAAAAATTTACTTTTTATAGGAAATTTTTCAAAAATTTACTTTTTATAGGAAATTTTTCAAAAATTTACTTTTTATAGGAAATTTTTCAAAAATTTACTTTTTATAGGAAATTTTTCAAAAATTTACTTTTTATAGGAAATTTTTCAAAAATTTACTTTTTATAGGAAATTTTTCAAAAATTTACTTTTTATAGGAAATTTTTCAAAAATTTACTTTTTATAGGAAATTTTTCAAAAATTTACTTTTTATAGGAAATTTTTCAAAAATTTACTTTTTTTAAGGAAATTTTTCAAAAATTTACTTTTTTAAGGAAATTTTTCAAAAATTTACTTTTTTGAGGAAATATTTCAAAAATTTACTTTTTTAAGGAAATTTTTCAAAAATTTACTTTTTTGAGGAAATTTTTCAAAAATTTACTTTTTTGAGGAAATTTTTCAAAAATTTACTTTTTATAGGAAATTTTTCAAAAATGTACTTTTTTTTTTGGAAATTTTTCAAAAATTTACTTTTTTTTAGGAAATTTTTCAAAAATTTACTTTTTTAGGAAATTCTTCAAAAATTTACTTTTTTAGGAAATTCTTCAAAAATTTACTTTTTTAGGAAATTTTTCAAAAATTTATTTTTTTTAAGGAAATTTTTCAAAAATTTACTTTTTTTAAGGAAATTTTTCAAGAATTTACTTTTTTAAGGAAATTTTTCAAAAATTAACTTTTTTAAGGAAATTTTTCAAAAATTTACTTTTTTAAGGAAATTTTTAAAAAATTTACTTTTTTAAGGAAATTTTTCAAAAATTTACTTTTTTAAGGAAATTTTTAAAAAATTTACTTTTTTAAGGAAATTTTTCAAAAATTTACTTTTTTAAGGAAATTTTTCAAAAATTTACTTTTTTAAGGAAATTTTTCAAAAATTTACTTTTTTAAGGAAATTTTTCAAAAATTTACTTTTTTAAGGAAATTTTTCAAAAATTTACTTTTTTAAGGAAAATTTTCAAAAATTTACTTTTTTAAGGAAATTTTTCAAAAATTTACTTTTTATAGGAAATTTTTCAAAAATTTACTTTTCATAGGAAATTTTTCAAAAATTTACCTTTTATATGAAATTTTTCAAAAATTTACTTTTTATAGGAAATTTTTCAAAAATTTAGTTTTTTTAAGGAAATTTTTCAAAAATTTACATTTTTAAGGAAATTTTTTAAAAATTTACTTTTTTAAGGAAATTTTTCAAAAATTTACTTTTTTAAGGAAATTTCTCAAAAATTTACATTTTTTAGGAAATTTTTCAAAAATTTACTTTTTTAAGGAAATTTTTCAAAAATTTACTTTTTTAAGGAAATTTTTCCAAAATTTACTTTTTTAAGGAAATTTTTCAAAACTTTACTTTTTTAAGGAAATTTTTCAAAAATTTACATTTTTAAGGAAATTTTTCAAAAATTTACTTTTTATAGGAAATTTTTCAAAAATTTACTTTTTATAGGAAATTTTTCAAAAATTTACTTTTTTTAAGAAAATTTTTCAAAAATTTACTTTTTTTTAGGAAATTTTTCCAAAATTTACTTTTTTAAGGAAATTTTTCAAAAATTTACTTTTTTAAGGAAATTTTTCAAAAATTTACATTTTTAAGGAAATTTTTCCAAAATTTACTTTTTTAAGGAAATTTTTCAAAAATTTACATTTTTAAGGAAATTTTTCCAAAATTTACTTTTTTAAGGAAATTTTTCAAAAATTTACTTTTTAAAGGAAATTTTTCAAAAATTTACTTTTTAAAGGAAATTTTTCAAAAATTTACTTTTTTAAGGAAATTTTTCAAAAATTTACTTTTTAAAGGAAATTTTTCAAAAATTTACTTTTTTAAGGAAATTTTTCAAAAATTTTTCTTTTTTAAGGAAATTTTTCAAAAATTTACTTTTTTTTTATAGGAAATTTTTCAAAAACTTACTTTTTTTAAGAAAATTTTTCAAAAATTAACTTTTTTAAGGAAATTTTTCAAAAATTTACTTTTTATAGGAAATTTTTCAAAAATTTGCTTTGCATTTCTAAATGGTTTTTATAAATTTATTTTTATGAAAGAATAATTTGACAAGTTCTGATCAAAACTTAAGATTTAATTTACTAAAATTGGTCAGCTATATTTTTAAAAACACTAAAACGCAAAACCCTTTATATCTCAATTAAAAAAATGCACTTAATCCACTTTCAAAATAAGGGTTCATATCGAGTTCTTAGATTAAAATGATCGCAAGCGTCATGAAAGATATTGATCGTAAGCGACAAAAAATCTTAATTAAACAAAAACAGGGAATTTTTTGGTACATTACATTTTTGTTCTTTGTTAATTTGCTACTTTCGACAAACTAATTAAATTGTTTCCAAATGGTTTAGAAGTTATGGCGCAAAGTATTGTATGTGAAGCTTTTTAGTTTTACTTCAATATCTTTTAAGCTGCTGGGCGGATTGTGGCGGAATATGCAGAAATCGGTCAATGGGTAGTTGGACTTTTAGACCAATTTTTAAAAACACGTATATTTTTAGCACAGTGGCCTCTACACTGAGCCAAAGTTGAGCACCATTGTATGTAAAACATATTGGTCCGTATAACTTTCGTAAGTATAAACCTATCGAAAAGATTTTTACACATTCCAAAACTACTTAAGACAGAAAGAAAAATAATCTTACTGTACTACGCTATCTCTAATAGTTTAAGAGATATTTAACGGAATGTCGCTTACGATTATTTAAATCTATGGGCTCGATACTGTGTTTTAAAATTTAGACTTTGCACTAAGTTTTTGGGTTTGTTCGAAAATCTATATTATATAAAGTTGTTGTACTTACTTTAGTGCTTCCATTGGCAGTTTACAACCGGCAATATTTAAATGCTTTAAACTTAAAGTACTGGTAAAGAATTGTTTGAAAGATGGTGGAATTTCTTTGCCTTTCTTTGTGCTAAATGAATTGTGTGAAACATTCAAATGAGCTAAATGCGTTGCACAACCACGTAAAAGGGCACCAAATAACTGGAAATCAAAAAAAAAAAATAGTATTAATTACAAAGATAAAATCAGTTTGTGAATAAAAATACTTACATTCTCTAAAGTTATATCAGTCGAAGAGAGATCTAAATATTCTAAAACATTTGGTTGTGCTAAAAAATTATGTAAATTCTGAAAATATAAAAGTAATTGAATTAATTTTAAATTATAAATTTCAAAATTCAAAACTTACTGTTATATCATCTTTAAGACTGTTACCACTTAAATCTAAAAACGTTAGAGAATTTGAAATGCTTTGATTGAGCGACAATGAATGTGACATCTGGTTAACACCCTTAGAGGTAAGGCCACAATGAGCTAATGCCAATTTGCATAAACCTTTTGAGACTTTAGCAATGGGTCCCGCTAAATGTATTGCACCTGTAATAATTGATTTCAATTAGTTAAAATGTGAAAATTTGATGATAAAGTTAAGTGAACACTTAGATAGCCTTTTTTTTTAATATTTTAAATGTTGTTTGCTATTTGAAAAAAAAAATGCATAATTTTATATGAGATTGAAGTGAGTGATCCAGTCATGCATAACATTGAAACATCAAGATGGTAATGAAAAATAATGAGAGAAGTAAGCATCAAGTGTTAAGCGATTTTCGAAACGGTTCTTAGGTATTACATATTATTAAATTAAATAAAATTTAAATTTTTGTGTTTCAATGGCTTAATATAAAAAAATCCTAACTCGAATTTTTGTTACTTTACAGGAGAAGGAAAAAAGTTCGTAAAATTTTAGATACAACACAAAATTTTAATACAATTTTAAACAAAACAAGTAAGAAAAGCTATAGTCGGTCAAGCCCGACTATATAATACCCTTCACTACTAAGGTCAAATATGAACCAACAATTAAACCAGTTTTCCTTAAGTCTTAGAGACATACATACATACATACAAACATACATACATACATGCATACATACATACATACAAACATACATACATACATACATACATACATACATACATACATACATACATACGTACGTACATACGTACATACATACATACATACACACACACATACATACATACATACATGCATACATACATACATACATACATACATACATACATACATACATACATACATACATACATACATACATACATACATACATACATACATACATACATACATACATACATACATACATACATACATACATACATACATACATACATACATACATACATACATATATACATACATACATACATACATACATACATACATGCATACATACATATACTATGTGCTATTTTTTCAAAATTTCAAAATTTCGAAATTTATATCATTTCCGGCTAAGGCCCTGATATGGGAGCTAGGGTCAATTGTGGACCGATTGTTACCAAATTTTGATTACTGGTTTTTATTTACAAAATATTTATCTGTGCAAAGTTTAAGTAATCAAATGCATTTATTTTTAGAGTTATTAATGTTTTTGTGCTTTTATGTGTATATAAACGTCTTCTGAGAATGTGACTTGTATGGGAGGTATAGTCAAATATGGGCCGATTTCTACAAAATTAGGAACACTGATTAAGGTTATGATAAGCAATATTTGTGCTGAATATTATTAAAATACAACTAAATTTGTGGCTGTAGAGGACCAAAAACTCTATTCCGGGAAGGCATCCCTATGGGAGGTACCCGAAATAGTAATCCTATTTCGCCCAAAAAGTATAGGGATCGTCCTTGAACCAAAACATGAATCTGTGCCAAATGTCATCAAATTATCTTTAAAGTTACGACCTGTAGAGTGATAACAAGCTTACATAGATAACCGGCAAGCCAGCCAGCCAGCCGGACGAACATCGTTAAAACAACTCAGGGAGGGATTCTAAGTCGACCAATATTTCTATGCGTTACAAACATCAGCACAAACCCAATATACCCTTTCCACCTATGGTGGTGAAGTGTATAAAAACAACACATTTTATTTATCATTTAAAAACTTTTTTGTTGTATCTAAAATTTTGCGGTTTTTATTAAGTTTTTTCCATTCCCTGTAAAGTAACAAAAAATCGAGTTAGGCCTTTTTTATATTAAGCCATCGATATAAACTATTGTGCTATAAAATTGAATTTTTGGTAAAAAATTTGAATTTCATAAAATTTATATTTTTGTCTAATATTTGACTTTATATTTTTTACTACAATTTTTTAGTATCACAAAACTCAACTGTTGTAATGTTGAAAGAAGAAATTTTCAAATATTAATACAGAAATTAGCATGTAAGAAAAAGCTGTTGCCGTATTCCGGAAAATGCAAAGCATCACCACAGCACTAACTTGAACTTGACCTGTTAAAAACTTTTGAAACTGTTAGCCAGCCATACTGCCACCTTTCAGGACATCGTGCAATTCTAAATGTCAATAAATTTGAAGAGGTCGATAGTGAATTATCGAGTGATCGTAAGTCGATCGTAGGGCTTATGGCTCTATTGTGTTTGGCAATAATTTGTGTTGCCAATTGCCAAAATGACATTATGTACGGCAACTGATAACCGATAACAGAACCTCAGTTGCCTTGTCGATTTTGATAGCTTTTTACCGACAAAAGGGTCACCTAGTGGGCAAAGATAATTCGAGTACTCTAAATTCAATGGTGCAAAACGATTTTTTAGGTTAGCTCTAGTTTTCGAGATATAGCGTTATTTAAAAAATGGAGGAGGTTGTGCAGTAAATATTCTCGAACTCGAAAACTGTTATTTTCTTGAACTAAGTAAAAAAAACGAAATTCGACAACAAAATTATCTTTCAGATTATTATCTTTTATCTTTTAATCCGAGTCGAGTTGTTTTGGAAATACATTTTTTTGTTTGCAAAAAAAAATTTTTTTTTTGAAAAATCAGAAAAATTTCCATTTTCAAAAATTATTTTTTTGCAAACAAGAAAAATTATTTCCAAATTTATTTTGGATTAAAAAAATAATTAGTGTTTCTGAAAGATTTTGTTGCCGAATTTAGATTTTTTTTACGTAGTTCAAGAAAATAAACAGTTTTCGAGTTATGCGAATATTTATTGCACAACCTCCTCCATTTTTTTTTAACGCTATATCTCGAAAACTAGGGCTAATCTAAAAAACGGTTAACAGCATTGAATTCACCGTACTCGAATTACATTTGCCCACTAGGTTTCCCTTTTGTTGGTAAAATCGATCACAGTGTAACCGATAACAGAACCTCAGTTGCCTTGTCAATTATTAATCATATTGTAGATGGCAACAAGCGTCAATTCTAGTTGCCAGTTATAGGTTATTTCAGCAACCGGGAATTTTCTAGTTGCTGTGAATTTTTTTTTTGTAAAAGTAGCAGGAAAATATATTCCCATGGTCCTATGATAAGCACATCCGATAATGCCTGGAAACTTTATTTTAAAATAAAACAATTTTTTTTTTGTATTTTTCAATTTTTGAGACAATCCAAATTATACTTCCATCAGAATAATCGACAACTTAGGTTGTGCCATATCAAGGTTGAAAACGTTTCCATGGGATTTCTGAAAACTTCGATCCGAAAGAAAATCTTAAAGCGGCGCTTATTTTTAAGTTAAAACATTTATAGTTTATTTTTTTACTTTTTTATTGATTGAAATGACTGTTTGTTTACAATTTTTCTTCTTCTTCTTAGTTGCCAGTCACAAATTTTCGATAACTTTTAGCAACTGACATGTGTTGCCATATACAATACAACTTTTTTTTACTGGTTGTGTTAACAGTAGATGAAGCAAATTCGGTTGCAATACACAATCGAGCCATTAGAGACCAATGCTCAACACATCACAAAGTTATGTATATAGGGCGGAGTTATGTCGCCTCTCCTGTTTAACTTCTACCTCTATAAGTGAAGTGATATCATACGCTGACGATCATGACGGGAAATAATGTTAATAGTTATCTGAAGAAACAACCAGTTAAAGCCTCAGCAGTTTGGATCGAGGTCGATGGTATACTAATTTCAAACGTGAACCGCCCTAATATAATAGGAGTCACTCTCGACAGCCTATTTACTTGTCAGCAAATGTCACGACAATCGTGCATTAAATGTGTTGTATAAATAAGGTTCTCAAAGCTCAAGCAGGCTCTTACATCGGGAATGGACAAAAAAACTCTGTTTTCTACCCATAAAAGGACCGGCCAGTGACTCATTATGCTGTTCCAGTAAATGGGGAAATATTTAATGCTGCCATACGAAATCTTAAGGACGATCCCAAGCTGCCAGCAAATTACTTCGCCACATTATGTTCATGAGGAAACGAAGCTATCTTCAGGAGCAAAACATGCGAAATATGCGAACTCTCTAATTCATTTTGGGATGTTATCGGAGACCACCCCGAGGCATGTCAGGAAAGATCTTACCAACCATGAGGATAGCGTATGTGTACATGATCCTTTAGATCGAACCTAGTACTTGGCATCATTGAGTAACATTTATAGACACCACTAACTTCGAGATTTTAGGTTATCTCATGAGGCAGCCCATAGCAGAAGAAAGAAAGAGTTTGCCGCAGAAAAAAGAGTCGTTCTGACACAATTGAGATCAGGATGGACAAAAGACTAAACATCTTCTTATACCGCATACCATGCCATATCCAACCTTTTATCGGGTACACATGACAGATACCCATCAAAAGTATCACAATTTCTTGGTCTAGATCTCCAAACAGATCCACCAGAAACTATATTGATAAAATTGTAGATATTATAACTGTAACAACAACCGATTATCACATGAGAGTTTTTTTTAGAGTTGGTCTTGCATGGAAATTATTGTCAAATATGGACCAATTATAATAAATGTGGTATACTAACTTAGGCTTATTCAGGCAATATTTGCTGCACTTTTGATTCGATCGGTATACTTAAAGTAAAGACAATAAATTATAAAGATATTGCACTCCATACATTTTTTTCTTCCAAATGTAAAACTAAAGTGGATAAAGAACAATACAAAACACATAAACGCACAAACAAACATACATTTCGCGGGCACATGTGTGTGCCTTAGCTTTCTCTCATTGGATAATCGTCTCCATTAGTTGTTTCCGAATCAGAGGAGTTTTCAAAACGACCATACGCCAAATCAATGTATGTAAGTGCAACATCTTTATATTATAGAGTCTTTGCTTAAAGACTTTTAGACTAACATTTCAAAATTTAATTAATTTAACATTTAAAAACTTTTACAAAACTTTAAAGGGAACTTAACTTCTAAGAACAAAATATGTTATATGATAACTAAATGTATGGATAACATTAATGTAAAGCAATAAATGAATAAATGAAGCGTTTAAGAAAATATTTTTGAACGAATGAATTGTGAATTGAACATTAAAATTGAATGAATTTGTATGGATAAGAATTTTGCTGTTTTTTTTTTTGTAGTTAATCAAACCTTGAACAATATTTCCAAGTAGGGCGCATAAAGAGCTTGCTCCTACATATTGTTAAAGAAATTAAAATGGAAAAATATAGTATACAAAAGAAGAAGAAAAAAACAAAAGCAGGGAGGGTATAATTTGATTTGGTTTTTATATAACAATTGGATAAGATCAATTGGTTAAAGAAAATCAATTGAAGGGTTATTTATTTATACAAAAGGTAAGAGATATTAGCTTATTATTGTTATTAATTTATAATATTATAAATAATAGTCGTTTTAATATTTAAACTATGTATATTATGCTTAGAAAAGTTCTTTAATTCCATTTTAAATAACTTTAAATGTTATGCTAAAAACTAAATTTTTGGAAATTAGTTTAAAAATAAGAAACTTACCTTTATCCTCAATTATATTATGACTTAAATCAATAGTACGTATTGCAGGATTATTATTTGTAATCACAGATACAGCCAATTTATGAAGAAAATCGGATCTGAAAAATAAATTTAAAATATTTATATTAAAATTTTATCTTTTACTGAACAATAAATTTTATTACAATAAAAAATTTGATACTATAAATTTTATACTAAAATTGAAATGTTTTACTAAAATTGAAATTTTGAACTAAAATTTATATTTTATACTAAAATTTAAATTTTGAACTAAAATTTAAATTTTATACTAAAATTGAAGTGTTTTAATAGAATTAAAATCTGGAACTAAAACTGAAATTTAAATTTTATACTAAAATTTCAATATTAAAATTTAACTTTTGTACTAAAATTTAAATTTAAAAAAAAATGAATTTTTTACTAAAATTTAAATTTTATGCTAAAACTTACATTTTATTCTAAAATTAATTTTTTTTTACTAAAATTATAATTTTTTACTAAAATTATAATTTTTTACTAAAATTATAATTTTTTACTAAAATTATAATTTTTTACTAAAATTTAAATTTTTTACTAAAATTGAAATTTTTTTATTAAAATTTAATTGTTTTACTAAAATTGAAATTTTTAACTTAAATTGAAATTTTTACTAAAATTTAAATTTTTTACTAAAATTAAAATTTTATACTAAATTTAAATTTTATACTTAAATTGAAATTTTATACTAAAATTAAAATTTTATACAAAAATTAAAAATTTTATCCTAAAATTGAAATTTTTTACTAATATTGAAATTTTTTACTAAAATTGAAATTTTATACTAAAATTAAAATTTTATACTAAAATTGAAATTTTATACTAAAATATAAATTTTTTACAAAAATGTAAAGTTTTTACTAAAATTGAAATTTTATACTAAAATGGAAATTTTATACTAAAATTGAAATTTTATACTAAAATGGAAATTTTATACTAAAATTTAAATTTTATGCTAAAATTTAAATTTTATACTAAAATTTAAATTTTATACTAAAATTTAAATTTTATACTAAAATTTAAATTTTATACTAAAATTGAAATTTTATACTAAAATTTAAATTTTATACTAAAATTTAAATTTTATACTAAAATTTAAATTTTATGCTAAAATTTAAATTTTATACTAAAATTTAAATTTTTTACTAAAATTGAAATTTTATACTAAAATTTAAATTTTATACTAAAATTTAAATTTTATACTAAAATTTAAATTTTATATTAAAATTTAAATTTTATACTAAAATTTAAATTTTAAACTAAAATTTAAATTTTGTACTAAAAAATTTAAATTTTAGTATAAAATTTAATTTTTACTAAAACTGAAATTTTATACTAAAATTTAAATTTTTTATTAAAATTGAAATTTTTTACTAAAATTGAAATTTTCTACTAAAATTGAAATTTTCTACTAAAATTGAAATTTTCTACTAAAATTGAAATTTTCTACTAAAGTTGAAATTTTTTACTAAAATTGAAATTTTCTACTAAAGTTGAAATTTTTTACTAAAATTGAAGTGTTTTACTAGAATTAAAACTGAAATTTTTTACTCAAATTGAAATTTTTTTCTAAAATTTAAATTTTTTACTAAAACTGAAATTTTTTTCTAAAATTGATTTTTTTTTACTAAAATTGAATTTTTTTTATTAAAATTAAAATTTTTTATTAAAATTGAAATTTTTTACTTAAATTTTAATTTTACACTAAAATTTAAATTTTTAAAAAAATTCAAATTTTACACTAAAATTCAAATTTTACACTAAAATTGAAATTTTATTCTAAAATTGAAATTTTTTGAAAAATTGAAATTTTCTACTAAAATTGAAATTTTTTACTAAAATTTAAATTTTCTACTAAAATTGAATTTTTTACTAAAATTGAAATTTTTTACTGAAATTAAAATTTTATAATAAAATTGAAATTTTATAATAAAATTGAAATTTTTTACTGAAGTTTAAATTTTTACTAAAATTTAAATTTTATACTAAAATTTAAATTTTATACTAAAATTTAAATTTTATACAAAAATTTAAATTTTATACTTAAATTTAAATTTTATGCTAAAATTTAAATTTTTTACTAAAATTGTTATTTTATACTAAAATTTAAATTTTTTACTAAAATTGAAATTTTATACTAAAATTGAATTTTAAACTAAAATTGAAATTTTATGCTAAAATTTAAATTTTATACTAAAATTGAAATTTTATACTAAAATTGAAATTTTAAAACTAAAATTTAATTTTTATATTCAAATTTTGACATTATACAAAAATTGAAATTTTAAACTAAAATTAAAATTTTGTACTAAAATTGAAATTTTGTACTTCAATTAAAATTGTATACTAAAATTTAAATTTTATTCTAAAATTTAATTTTTTTACAAAATTTAAAATATTTTACTTTACAATTACAAAAATTTCACTTACGAAAATTAGGTCCTAAAATAAAATTTTGTACTAAAATTTATGTTTAGTACTAAATTTCTTTTTACTAGTAAAATTAAAATTTAGAACTTAATTTAATTGTGCATAGTTTTATTTTGTGCTAAAATTTCAATTTAGTACAATAAATGTTCACCTACCTTAAACCTAAGGCTTCCAAATGTAACTCTTCGAGCCACATAGAACGCTTGAGCACATGTAATATACGTTCCAATGTTTCATTCGACAAACGCATATGCGAAGCTTTTAAGCCACGAAAAAATGTATTATATTCCAAAGCCGATACAATGGCCATTAAGTCTCTGCAAAGTTAAAAAAATAACAAAAATTAATAAAAATTTAAGTATGTACAATCAAAGACTCTATAAAATAAATATATTGCACTCCAAACATTTTTTTCTGCCAAAAGTGAAATAAAAAATGATATGAAAAACACATAAACGCACAAACAAACATACGTTCCACGAGCACGTGTGTGTGTGTCTTAGCTTTCCTTCATTGGATAATAATCTCTTGTAATCTCTTTTTATGGGACTTTTCAAAAAGACCATACGGCAAATCAATGTATGGAAGTGCAACATCTTAATGTTATAGTCTTTGGTACAACATTTGTTTGAACTTTTACACTTACTTTGGTTCTAAATGATCAAAATCACGTAAATTTAAAATTCTAGTATCATGTGACAAATAAATTGTATCAATATCCCATGCCACCTCTTCTCTATAGGGAACACCATGAAAGTCACACATGCAGGCATATTGTGTACTAAAACCACCGCACGGTCCAACATTGCGCGGATCCGAAGGGCGAAATTCTTCTGAAAATATTGTTTCTCTTTCCGGTGGTTGTATATCAATCTGAAATTTAGAAATTAAATAAAAAATGATTTAAAATTTCAATCTTTATTTGAAAAAGCATGAGAAAAAGAATTTTATATAAATATGTTCTACAAAATATTTAACATTGTAAAAAAGTTTTTAATTACTTTTTTGTTTACTTGTGTTTTGACGTTATTTTCGTCTTGACTAAACTTGAGAAGTTACTGACCTATGTCCAAGTGGTTTTCTTTTACAAAACTATTGTATATAGTAAATGTTTATTACTTGGCATAAAGACAGAAACAAAATAAAAAAATTCAATAAAGATATTGAAATAAAAATATTTTAATATCAACTACGAATAAATTTTGTTCTGCAAGAATTTTTTTTTGAAAGTTTACAGTTTATAGAGATTTTTTCGAAAAACTTTTGAATTTAAGGAAAATTTAATAAATCTAAAAAATTTTTTGAAACTTTTTTGAAACAGTATAATTTCTTAAAATTTACTATAAATAGCAAATTTTCTAAAAATTTCCTATAAATAAAAATTTTTCAAAAAATTCGCTATCAAGAGTTAATTTTCGAAAATTCCTATAAATAATTAATTTATATTTAGAAAAATTTTAGGAAAGCTTCCTCTAAACCTTTTATTTTTGCAAACTTCCCTTTAAATATTAAAGCAAATTTCTGGCAAATAAAAAGATCTAATCACCTGCATAATTACTTGCAAATCCCTTGTAGAAATTACCACAAACGTTTAGCTTTATTTGTTATGATTAAAAAAAAAAAAAAACTATTTCGCGTGACAATGAATTTTTCCCAACTTAAATAGTTTACAAATCTTTTGTTAATGCCATTTTGAACTTCATAAAAAGGTATTGTTTACAAATTAATTGTTTAATGCAAATAAACATGCACTCGTTGAAATGTTGAAGATATGAAGTGTAAAATTGAAAGTGTGGCAAAATACCTTATTGTAAGATTTATCGCGTCGGAAAGTCTTAAGTAATGGTATGTATGTATGTGGTTCTTTCAAAGGAGTTTAAATTATTAACATAATTTCAATCTGCAATAAAGTTTTCTAGAGGTATTCAACATCGGTATTGAAGAAGTTAAAATGCCCTATAAATAGTGAAATTTCGATTCCCTATAAATAGTGAATTTTCGAAAATTTTCAAAAATCCCCTATAAATAGATATTTTTCGAAAAGTTTCTTATAAATAGAGAGAGAACTATTTATAGCGAATTTTTCGAAAATTCGCTATTTATAGGAAATTTTTCGAAAGTTTACTATTTATAAGAAATTTTTCGAAAATTCAATATTTTTAGGAAATTTTTAGAAAATTCACTTTTAAAGGGAAAGTTTTCGAAAGTTCATTATTTATAGGGAATTTTTCGAAAATTCACTGATTATAGAGAATTTTTTGAAAATTCACTATTTTTAGAAAATTTTTGGCAAAGTCAATATTAAAGGGAATTTTTAAAAAATTCACTATTTATAGGAAATTTTTCGAAAATTCACTTTTGTTTAGAAATTTTTCAAAAATTCACTGTTTATAGGGAATTTATTCGAAAAATTACTATTTATAGAGAATTTTTGGAAAATTCACTATTTTTAGGTAATTTTTCGAAAATTCACTATTTAAAGGGAATTTTTCGAAAATTCACTACTTATAGGGAATTTTTCGAAAATTCACTATTTATAGGGAATTTTCGGAAAATATTAATTTTCGAAAATTCCCTATAAGTAGCGAGTTTTCAAAAAATTCCATATAAATAGTGAATTTCCAAAAAATTCCCTATAAATAGTGAATTTTCGAAAAATTCCCTTTAAATAGTGAATTTTCGAAAAATTCCCTTTAAATAGTAAATTTTGGAAAAATTCCCTATAAATAGTGAATGTTCGAAAAATTCCCTTTAAATAGTAAATTTTGGAAAAATTCCCTATAAATAGTGAATGTTCGAAAAATTCCCTTTAAATAGTGAATTTTCGGAAAATTCCCTTTAAATAGTGAATTTTCGAAAAATTCCCTTTAAATAGTGAATTTTCGAAAAATTCCCTAAAAAAAAGTGAATTTTCGAAAATTTCCCTTAAAATAGTGAATTTTCGAAAAATTCACTTTAAAAAGTGGATTTTCGAAAAATTTCCTTTAAATAGTGAATTTGCAAAAAAATTACCTATTAAAAGTTAATTTTCGAAAAATTCCCTATAAATACTGAATTATCGAAAAATTTCCTATAAATACTGAATTTTTCAAAAATTCCCTATAAAAAGTAAATTTTCGAAAAATTCCCTATAAATATTGAATTTTCGAAAAAAATTCCCTATAAATATTGAATTTTCGAAAATTCACTATTTTCGCAAAATTCCCTATAAATAGCGAATTTTTGAAAAATTCTCTATAAATAGTGAACTTTCGAAAAATTCCCTATGAATAGAAAATACAACTACACTTTTATACGGAACTCTCCTTATATCATATACAGGTAAATGTTGCCCTCAGTAGTACGACAGAGAAAAAAAAAAAAGAATTCTACTTTGTATAATTTTTTGTCTGTTATTTTTCTTCACAAAGATTTCTTTTGGTACTTATGTTGTAATACATTTATGTTCGTATGTTTATGAATAATTATTTACATACCGGAATGTTTATTGCAATTCTTAAAGCAACTAATCTAAATAATCTAGGCGTGAGTAATTACTTAAAATAATAATTTATTTAAATATCAGACAAATTTTGCTTTTTCAAAATATAATAAATTTACTATGAATTAATGATTTCAAACTAGAGGACTAAATGAAATCTAAGAGATTTTCCCGAACAAACTTGTTGTATATTTTTAGGAGGTTCAAAATAATTCAAATGATTAGTATCTTGTACATGCTTTATTGTTTATTATGACAACTGGCACGAAAAGATAATTTAATAAAATCGTTTATGAAATATTTAAAATTTAATTTAGTACTTAAGTGTAAAAAAGTTATTTTGATAAAATGAAACACTTTTTTATACCTCCTAAAAGTATGCAATAAGATTTTCTAATAAATATCTTTAATTTTGATTTCCTGTTAAATAAACTTACCTTCCTTATAATATACTTTAAAGGAACTGTTGGAAATATTTGTTTTATTGCCGAAGCTAAATCGGTTAAAATCACATCTGCATTCTGAAAAACGAAACCGATGAAATTTGTAATAATTATATAAAAAAAATATTTTCAGAACAAAACACTTACCGAACTAAAATTGCCGGCATCTCCTGTTGTAGCAAAATTATATGGACGATCATTGGTAACAATGGAAAAATGCGTTGGTTTCTTACTCTCAACCGCTTGTATGTCCAAATAATGAAAATGGCATTCAATCTGAATAAACGATTAAAGTGACAACATTTAATAAAATACAAATAACTAAAAATTTATGCAAATCTTATAATAAAAAAAATAATAATAATGAAAATAAACCAACCTTTGTGGGAACTTTTGCAATAAGCAAGTATATACGTACTGGCGTAAAGACCTGAAAATAGAAAATAAATGGAAGAATATCCATTAGTAGATATTAAAATTTTCCAAATGAATTATTCTTAAGTGCTATTTTAGCCATTTTAAAAAGTAACCTAATTTTTTAAATACACAATTTTTATGCGCATAAATTTCCAGTAATTGACTTTGAAGTAATACTTGGAAAAATTTGCTATTAAATTAGCATTTGACATAGTGTCGAAAGGCATTGGTTGTTTTGAATATTATTAAATTATCATTTTAAAATAGGTCAGTGATTATTATTAGTTTGTTAAAGATAATGGAATTAAAAAAAGGATTTAAAATAATTTTTTGAAAATTTTTATTTAAAGGAAATTTTTCGAAAATTTTACATTTATAAGAATTTTTTTGAAAATTCACTATTTAAAGTTAATTCTTCGAAAATTTTTTGAAAATTC
Source organism: Stomorhina lunata (assembly GCA_933228675.1). Lineage (NCBI taxonomy): Eukaryota > Metazoa > Arthropoda > Insecta > Diptera > Rhiniidae > Stomorhina > Stomorhina lunata. Next base: position 17,197,699 of record OW121744.1, read on the forward strand.
ATTATTTATAGGGATTTTTTTTGAAAATTTACTATTTTTAGGGAATTTTTTGAAAATTCATTATTTATAGGGAATTTTTCGAAAATTCACTATTTCTAGGGAATTTTTCAAAAATTCACTATTTATAGGGAATATTTAAAGGGAATTTTTCGAAAATTCACTATTTTTAAGGAAATTTTCGAAAATTCACTATTTAAAGGGACTTTTTCGAAATTTCTCTATTTATAGGGAATTTTCGAAAATTCACTTTTTATAGGGAATTTTTCGAAAATTCACTATTTAGAGGGAGTTTTTCGAAAATTCACTATTTAGAGGGAATTTTTAGAAAATTCACTATTTATAGGAAATTTTTCGAAAATTCACTATTTATAGGGAATTTTTCGAAAATTCACTTTTTATAGGGAATTTTTCGAAAATTCACTATTTAGAGGGAGTTTTTCGAAAATTCACTATTTAGAGGGAATTTTTCGAAAATTCACTATTTATTGGGAATTTTTCGGAAATTCACTTTTTATAGGGAATTTTTCGGAAATTCACTTTTTATAGGGAATTTTTCGAAAATTCACTATTTAGAGGGAATTTTTCGAAAATTCACTTTTTATAGGGAATTTTTCGAAAATTCACTATTTAGAGGGAGTTTTTCGAAAATTCACTATTTAGAGGGAATTTTTAGAAAATTCACTATTTATATGAAATTTTTTAAAAATTCACTATTTATAGGTGATTTTTCGAAAATTCACTATTTATAGGGAATTTTTTGAAAATTCACTTTTTATAGGGAATTTTTTGAAAATTCACTTTTTATAGGGAATTTTTTGAAAATTCACTATTAATAGGAATTTTTTCGAAAATTCAATATTTATAGGGTTTTATTTCGAAAATTCACTATTTTTCGAAAATTCACTATTTATAGGGAATTTTTCGAAAATTCACTTTTTATAGGGAATTTTTCGAAAATTATTTTATAGGGAATTTTTCGAAAATTCACTATTTATAGGAAATTTTTCGAAAATTCACTATTTAGAGGGAATTTTTAGAAAATTCACTATTTATAGGAAATTTTTCGAAAATTCACTATTTATAGGGCATTTTTCGAAAATTCACTTTTTATAGGGAATTTTTCGAAAATTCACTATTTAGAGGGAGTTTTTCGAAAATTCACTATTTAGAGGGAATTTTTAGAAAATTCACTATTTAGAGGGAATTTTTAGAAAATTCACTATTTATATGAAATTTTTTGAAAATGCACTATTTATAGGTGATTTTTCGAAAATTCACTATTTATAGGGAATTTTTTGAAAATTCACTTTTTATAGGGAATTTTTTGAAAATTCACTATTAATAGGAATTTTTTCGAAAATTCAATATTTATAGGGTTTTATATCGAAAATTCACTATTTATAGGAAATTTTTTGAAAATTCACTATTTATAGGTGATTTTTCGAAAATTCACTATTTATAGGGAATTTTTTGAAAATTCACTTTTTATAGGGAATTTTTCTAAAATTCACTTTTTATAGGGAATTTCTCGAAAATTCACTATTTATAGGGAATTTTTCAAAAATTCACTATTTATAGGGAATTTTTCGAAAATTCACTATTTATAGGAAATTTTTCGAAAATTCACTATTTATAGGGAATTTTTCGAAAATTCACTATTTATAGGGAATTTTTCGAAAATTCACTTTTTATAGGGAATTTTTCGAAAATTTACTATTTATAGGAAATTTTTCGAAAATTCACTATTTATAGGAAATTTTTCGAAAATTTACTATTTATAGGGAATTTTTCGGAAATTCACTTTTTATAGGGAATTTTTCGAAAATTCACTATTTAGAGGGAGTTTTTCGAAAATTCACTATTTAGAGGGAATTTTTAGAAAATTCACTATTTATAGGAAATTTTTCGAAAATTCACTATTTATATAGGGAATTTTTTTGAAAATTCACTATTTAAAGGGAATTTTTTTGAAAATTCACTTTTTATAGGGAATTTTTCGAAAATTCACTATTTATAGGTTATTTTTCTTAAATTCACTATTTAGAGGGAATTTTTAGAAAATTCACTATTTATATGAAATTTTTTGAAAATTCACTATTTATAGGTGATTTTTCGAAAATTCACTATTTTTTGAAAATTCACTTTTTATAGGGAATTTTTTGAAAATTCACTTTTTATAGGGAATTTTTTGAAAATTCACTATTAATAGGAATTTTTTCGAAAATTCAATATTTATAGGGTTTTATTTCGAAAATTCACTATTTTTCGAAAATTCACTATTTATAGGGAATTTTTCGAAAATTCACTTTTTATAGGGAATTTTTCGAAAATTATTTTATAGGGAATTTTTCGAAAATTCACTATTTATAGGAAATTTTTCGAAAATTCACTATTTATAGGGAATTTTTCGGAAATTCACTTTTTATAGGAAATTTTTCGAAAATTCAATGTTTATAAGGAATTTCTCGAAAATTCACTATTTATAGGAAATTTCTTGAAAATTGACTATTTATAAGGAATTTTTCGAAAATTCACTATTTATAGGGAATTTTTCAAAAATTCTCTATTTATAAGGAATTTTTCGAAAATTCACTATTTAAAGAGAATTTTTCGAAAATTCACTGTTTATAGGGAATTTTTTGAAAATTCACTATTTATAGGGTATTTTTCGAAAAATTCACTATTTATAGGGAATTTTTCGAAAATTCACTATTTATAGGAAATTTTTCGAAAATTCACTATTTATAGGGTATTTTTCGAAAAATTCACTATTTATAGGGAATTTTTCGAAAATTCACTATTTATAGGAAATTTTTCAAAAAATCACTATTTATAGGGAATTTTTCGAAAATTCAATGTTTATAAGGAATTTCTCGAAAATTCACTTTTCATAGGGAATTTTTAGAAAATACACAAATTATAGGGAATTTTTGGACAATTCACAATTTTTCGAATAAAATAGAAAATTTTTCAAAAATTCACTATTTATAGGGAATTTTTCGAAAATTCACTATTTATAGAGAATTTTTCGAAAAATCCATATTTATAGGGAATTTTTCAAAAAATTCCATATTTATAGAAAATTTTTCAAAAATTCTATATTTATAGCAAATATTTAGAAAATTCTATATTTATAGGGAATTTTTCGAAAATTCTATAATTATAGGATATTTTTGAAAATTTAAAAAATTCACTATTTATTGGTAATTTTTACAATAGTAAATTTTTGAAAACTTTCCTTTAAAAACTGATTTTTTTTAAATTCCCTTTTAAAGAATTTCATCTTGAGAATTTCAAAATTATTATTTTTTTTCCACTTGAAATTTATCGCTTTGCTTGCAAAAATAAATTTAGTCATGAACCAATTAATTCAGATTGATATCTCAATTGAAATCGATATGGAATTATTACTAACAAAAAAGCTAAAATATAAAACCTTAAGATATTTTGAAATTAAATCAAAATCAATATGCGTGTTAGGAGGAGATTCGCAATTGCGTGGTTGAATATCGAATGATCATGTTCAATAGATCATCTAGTATTTTTCATTATATTTCGCATTTTTGTATTTGCTTTCAATTTCAAGACAAATTGCAGGCAGAGTTAACACTATTATTCGCTGGCTATAATAAATTGTTGCATGTAGTTTTTGTTTATTTTAAAATTTCAGCAGATCTGTTGGTACTTAATTTACAATTTGATATATTGTATGAATATAATCATCATATTTATATTATAAATAAATATTAACACCCTCTGGTCTAAATAAATAGTTGTCTGTCTGATGGTGTTATAGACATGCAGCCATAAACCGACATGGACAAATTGTGTCCATGAATAAGTTTTGGTCATGGTCGAAATCATCTTAAAATTAAAGAGAAGAAAAATTTACAAAACGGCAGGAGTTGTTTGTTATGGCTCAGAAAGCAGGTGGAAATGGGTTTAGCGTGTGCTGAATTTAATTAAAGTCTTCTCCGATTAACTACAAGAAAGAAAAGGTGATTTTTAAAATAAAGAAATATGAGCACAATCAGCACAACAAAAAAATCCCAATAAAAAGTTAATTTTCTTAAAATATTGAATTTTCGAAAAATTCCTTATAAAAAGTGAATTTTCCAAAAATTTCAAATAAATAGTAAATTTTCGAAAAATTTTTTATAAATTGCGAATTTTCGAAAAATTCAGTAAAAATAGTGAATTTTCGAAAAATTCTCTAAAAATAGCAAATTTTTGAAAAATTTCCTATAATTAGTAAATTTTTGAAAAATTTCCTATAAATAGTAAATTTTAAAAAATTTCCTATAAATAGCAAATTTTTGAAAAATTTCCTATAAATAGTTAATTTTTGAAAAATTTCCTAAAATTAGTGAATTTTTTAAAAATTCCCGAATTTTTGAAAAATTTCCTAAAAATAGTAAATTTTTGAAAAATTTCCTATAAATTGTAAATTTTCAAAAATTTTCCTATAAATAGTAAATTTTTGAAAAATTTCCTATAAATAGTAGATTTTTGAAAAATTTGCTATAAATAGTAAATTTTTGAAAAAATTCCTATAAAAAGTAAATTTTTGAAAAATTTCCTATAAATAGTAAATTTTTGAAAAATTTCCTATAAATAGTCAATTTTTAAAAATTTCCTATAAATATTAAATTTTAAAAAAATTTCCTATAAAATGTAAATTTTTGAAAAATTTTCTTTAAACAGTAAATTTTTGAAAAATTTCCTATAAAAAGTAAATTTTTGAAAAATTTCCTATATATAATAAATTTTTGAAAAGTTTCCTATAAAAAGTAATTTTTGGAAAATTTTCTATAAATAGTAAATTTTTGAAAAATTTCCTATAAATGGCAAATTTTTGAAAAATTTCCTATAAATAGTAAATTTTTGAAAAATTTCCTATAAATAGTAAATTTTTGAAAAATTTCTTATAAATAGTAAATTTTTGAAAAATTTCCTATAAATAATAAATTTTTGAAAAATTTCCTATAAATAGCAAATTTTTGAAAAATTTCCTATAAAAAGTAAATTTTTGAAAAATTTCCTATAAAAAGCAAATTTTTGAAAAATTTCCTACAAATAGTAAATTTTTGAAAAATTTCCTATAAATAGCAAATTTTTGAAAAATTTCCTATAAAAAGTAAATTTTTTGAAAAATTTCCTATAAATAGTAAATTTTCGAAAAATTTCCTAAACATAGTAAATTTTTGAAAAATTTCCTAAAAATAGTACATTTTGGAAAAATTTCCTATTGATAGTAAATTTTTGAAAAATTTCCTACAAATAGTAAATTTTTTAAAAATTTCCTATAAATAGTAAATTTTTTGAAAAATTTCCTATAAATAGTAAATTTTTGAAAAATTTCCTATAAAAAGTAAATTTTTGAAAAATTTCTTTTAAATAGTAAATTTTTGAAAAATTTCCTAAAATTAGTGAATTTATGAAAAATTTCCTATAAATAGTAAATTTTTGAAAAATTTCCTATAATTAGTAAATTTTTGAAAAATTTCCTATAAATAGTAAATTTTTGAAAAATAACCTATAAATAGTAAATTTTTGAAAAATTTCCTATAAAAAGTAAATTTTTGAAAAATTTCCTATAAAAAGTAAATTTTTGAAAATTTTCCTATAAAAAGTAAATTTTTGAAAAATTTCCTATAAATAGTACATTTTTGAAAATTTTTTTAAAAACTTCCTATAAATAGTAAATTTTTGAATATTTCCTATAAAATAGTAAATTTTTGAAAAATTTCCTATAAATAGTAAATTTTTGAAAAATTTCCTTTTACTAGTAAATTTTTAAAAAATTTCCTTTTACTAGTAAATTTTTAAAAAGTTCCCTTTTAACAGTAATTTTTTGAAAAATTTCCTATAAATAAGTAAATTTTTGAAAAATATCCTATAAATAGTAAATTTTTGAAAAATTTCCTATAAATAGTAAATTTTTGAAAAATTTCCTATAAATAGTAAATTTTTCAAAAATTTTCTTTAAATAGTCAATTTTTCAAAAATTTCCTATAAATAGAAAATTTTTGAAAAATATCCTATAAATAGTGAATTTTCGAAAAATTTCCTAAAAATAGTATATTTTCAAAAAATTCTTTATAAGAAGTAAATTTTCGTTAAATAATGAATTTTTCAAAAATTCCTTTTAAATAGTGAATTTTCAAAAAATTATCTATAAAAAGTGAATTTTCAAAAAATTCTCCATAAATAAAGAACTTTCAAAAAATTCTCTATAAATAGTGATTTTTCAAAAAATTCCCCATAAATAGTTGTTTTGCGAAAAATTCCCAGTAAATAGTTTTTTTTTGAACAATTTCCTATAAATTTTGAATTTTTGAAAAATTTCTATAAATCTTAAATTTTCGAAAAAATTCCCTCTTAATTTGGTTTTAAACTACCTCCACTTCCTTTGAGTTTATTTATATTTTGAAATGTCTTTGCTAATTATCGATTAGTTGCCTTTTAAACAGATTTTAGTCGTAGCCGTAAAACATACGTTTCGTTTTACTTAATTTATATTTCAACCGTAGGTAGCACTTGCTAATTTATTAAACAATTACTAAATCAAGTGTTAAATACTTTAATCTTTAACAATGGTAAAAACAACACTTATATAAATATTGCACCATTAGACTTAGATAAATACATACACAGGATATGTTTTTGTGGCCAGAACTAAAAATGAACTAAGTCGAAAATTATGTTTTTGGAAAGAAACAAATATTACATACGATTAAGAAAGGAAATGAGGTTTATTATTTAAATGCTCTGGTTTTGAAATTTGTTATGAAAAGCTGTGTTTCTTCTTAAGTAAGATATTATGCTTCAAATTTGCTCTTGCAACCATAGAATTAGGAATCCGAAATAAATATTATGTGATATTTTTACCAAGTCAAAACTTTTCGAAACAAGAAAATATCCCAAAATTAAAAAAGGTGGAATGAAGTCCTTTCCTAAACCGAGGATTTTCTATATTTGGGTGTACACAATTTTTTTCCTAATTCGACTTAGTCACTTTACGAATGTAAGCACAGCTTTTTAACCCTATTTAATACTTCGTTTATACTCCTTTGTACAACTAGGACATATTTATACATATATATTTTAAAAAGAAAATAACAGAAAATAGGATCAGAACAGCAAACAACTAAAGAGTTAGTGAAGAATAAAGGAATTCAGGTGTTAAATAACAAAAGACTTTTAAAGTCTTTACCAGCTACAAACAACAGGAAAATGCTAATATTTAGACTTTTGTACTAAATACATGGGACAACAACAAACAACAACAACAATATGTAGACAATATAGAAACAATAAATTTCATACAACAAAATATCATATTACAACAATTGGCTTAATTAATTTTGAGTTTTATAGTTCAAAAGAATGAAAAGAACTTGAATTTAATAAAAAAAAAAATTATAAAAAAGAAAGCCCTTTAACAATAGCTCTCGCCCTGTGGGGGTTAAATTTCAATTTAATGTCTGGGTTTAAATTATGGACAAAACTAAAGCTTTCATTAAACTTGAAAACTTTAAATAAGTTAATGAAGACAAAAATTCTTCACTTAAAAAAAGTGATTTTTCTAAAAATTCCCTATAAAATAGTGACTTTTCGAAAAATTCCCTATAAAAAGTGAATTTTCGAAAAATTCCCTATAAATAGTGAATTTTGAAAAAATTCCCTATAAAAAGTGAATTTTCAAAAAATTCCCTATAAAAACTGAATTTTCGAAAAATTCCCTATAAATAGTGAATCTTCGAAAAATTTTCTATGAATAGTGAATTTTCGAAAAACTCCCTATAAATGGTGAATTTTCGAAAAATATCCTATTAATAGTGTATTTTCGAAAAATTTCCTATAAATAGTGAATTTTCGAAAAATTAACAATAATGAATTTTCGAAAAATTCTCTATAAATAGTGAATTTTCAAAAACTTCCCTATAAATAGTGAATTTTCGAAAAATTCCCTATTATTATTGAATTTTTGAAAAATTTTCTATAAATAATGAATTTTCGAAAAACAAGTAATAGTAAATTTTCAAAAAATTCCCTATAAAAAGTGAATTTTCGAAAAATTCCTTATAAATAATGAATTTTGGAAAATTTTCCTATAAATAGTGAATTTTCGAAAAAATTTCCTATAAATAGTGAATTTTCGAAAAATTTCCTATAAATAGTAAATTTTCGAAAAATTCCTTATAAAAAGTGAATTTTCAAAAAATTCCCTATAAACAGCAAATTTTCAAAAAATGCCCAATAAATAGTAAATTTTCGAAAAATTCCCTATAAATAGTGAACTTTCGAAAAACTCCCTATAAATAGTGAATTCTCGAAAAATACCCTATAAATAGTGAATTTTCGAAAAATTTCCTATAAATAGTAAATTTTCAAAAAAAAAAATTCCCTATAATAAGTGAATTTTCGAAAAATACCCTATAAATAGTGAATTATCGAAAAATATCCCATAAATATTAAATTTTCGAAATATTCCCTACAAATAGTAAATTTTCGAAAAATTCCCTATAAATAGTGAATTTTCGAAAAATTCCCTATAAATAGTAAATTTTCGAAAAATTCCCTATAAATAGTAAATTTTCGAAAAATTCCCTATAAATAGTGAATTTTCCAAAAATTCCCCATAAATGGTAAATTTTCGAAAAATTCCATAAAAACAGTAATTTTCGAAAAATTCCCTATAAATAGTAAATTTTCGAAAAATTCCCTATAAATAGTAAATTTTCAAAAAATTCCCTATAAATAGTAAATTTTCGAAAAATTCCCTATAAATAGTAAATTTTCGAAAAATTCCCTATAAATAGTAAATTTTCAAAAAATTCCCTATAAATAGTGAGTTTTCGAAAAATTCCCTAAAAATATTGAATTTTCGAAAAATTTCCTATAAATAGTGAATTTTCAAAAAATTCCCTTGAAATAGTGAATTTTCGAAAAATTCCCTAAAAATATTGAATTTTTGAAAAATTCCCTAAAAATGTTGAATTTTCGAAAAATTCCCTATAAATAGTAAATTTTCGAAAAATTCCCTATAAATAGTAAATTTTCGAAAAATTCCCTATAAATAGTAAATTTTCAAAAAATTCCCTATAAATAGTGAGTTTTCGAAAAATTCCCTAAAAATATTGAATTTTCGAAAAATTTCCTATAAATAGTGAATTTTATAAAAATTCCCTATGAATAGTGAATTTTCGAAAAATTTCCTATAAGTAGTGAATTTTCAAAAAATTCCCTTGAAATAGTGAATTTTCGAAAAATTCCCTAAAAATATTGAATTTTTGAAAAATTCCCTAAAAATATTGAATTTTCGAAAAATTCCCTATAAATAGTGAATTTTCGAAAAATTCCCTATAAATAGAGAGTTTTCGAAAAATTCCCTATAAATATTAAATTTTCGAAAAATTCCCTATAAATAGTAAATTTTCAAAAAAATCCTTATAAATAGTAAATTTTCGAAAAATTCCCTATAAATAGTGAATATTCGAAAAATTCCCTATAAATAGTGAATTTTAAAAAAATTCTCTATAATCTTCATCTTTTAAACTTGCAAAATATCTTATCAAATGCAAAGCAATGGCTTTATTTTACAAGTAAATTTTGTTTTCAAATATTTTCTTTAATTATGCTCATTCATTCTCCTTTCAAACTGTCTGTACCATTTATCTTTGCAAAATTATAAGAAGTTTTGAACAACGTGCGGTCGTCGGTTGGTCTATTGTTTTGTTTTAAATAAATAAAGTTTTATTTGAACAAAAGTAACGAAACTTTTCTTAAGTCTTCAATTGAATACGAGTACTTGTGCGTACTTGACGGTTCCGAAAGAAATTTCTCAAGTAATTATGTACACAAATATTTTGTTTAAAATAAGAACATAAACAAAATTAAAGAAATTTATTTAAATCTAAAGAATATTTGTGAAATCAGAAAATAAAGAAAAAACTATTAAAAAAGTTTGTAATCGGTGAAGCCCAAATATTTTATACCCTTCAGGTTAAACTGGATCAATTAACAACAAATTTAATTATTTCTTAATAAGAGGGATATTTATGCTTAATTTTCTTATTAATAATTACAGAAATTTATGTTGTCGAGACCGGGAATCGAACCCGGGCTGAATATGGTATGTTATGTTAGTAGATGACGTGTTAACCTACTTAGCCACAGCACCTACAATGTAGGTGATGTGCGTAAGTATAATTCAGATCGCATTTCCTGTTCGTTATGGTACAAAGCGGGACAATATTAAAAGAAATACTCGATAGATGGCGTTATTAGGTGGAAATGAGCTGTATATAAAACTTTAAAATTGTTTCTGGACTAGGTCAAAACTTAGTTTATGGAGTTTTCTAAGTAAAATAATTTAAATTTGAACTGAAGTAAAGTCTTCTGGCTTGAATTCATATATAAAAATATTCATTTTGTTTTTGCATTTCAAACTCACCAGTACACGATTTTCTGTTTTATCATTTTTTGTTTCCAATTTGACCATATATTTTACCAAGATTTTCGTATGACGACCCAATATAGACTTAACGCTCTCTGTAAAGAAAGATAGAAAAAAAAGAAAACCACAAAAATTAAATTCAAATTGCAAAAATAATATGACACAAGACCTTTATTTATAATAAAAATAAATAGAAATAATAATGAAATAAATCTTAAGGGGAAATCTTGGAAAGATTTGCATATTAAATAAATAACATCCGACTATTTATTAAATGATAAAACGCACTTTTTTCAGTTGGAAATTCTAATAAATAAATGTAAAATCGCGATGATCGCCAGGGTTGGGTGTTATTGATTACATTATATTACCTTAAATGTAAATGTTATTGAGAAGTATTCAATTACAACAAGTAAGAAAAGCTATAGTCGGTCAAGCCCGACTTTATCATACCCTTCACTAATAAGGTCAAATATGGACCAACAATGTCTTAGAGACATACATACATGCATACATACATACATGCATGCATATATACATACATACATACATACATACACACATACATACATACATGCATATATACATACATACATTCATAAATACATACATACATACATACATACATATATACATACATACATACATACATACATACATACATACATACATACATACATACATACATACATACATACATACATACATACATACATACATACATACATACATACATTCATACATACATACATACATGCATATATACATACATACATACACATACATACATACATACATACATACATACATACATGCATACATACATACATACATACATACATACATACATACATACATACATACATACATACATACATACATACATACATACATACATACATACATACATACATACATACATACATACATACATACATACATACATACATACATACATACATACATACACACATACATACATACATATTTACATACATACATACACACATACATACATACATACATACATATATACATGCATACATACATACATACATACATACATACATACATACATGCATACATACATACATACATACATACATACATACATACATACATACATACATACATACATACATACATACATACATACATACATACATACATACATACATACATACATACATACATACATACATACATACATACATACATACATACATACATACATACATACATACATACATACATACATACATACATACATACATACATACATACATACATACATACATACATACATACATACATACATACATACATACATACATACATACATACATACATACATACATGCATACATACATACATACATACATACATGCATACATACATACATATACTATTTGCTATTTGCTATTTTTTCAAAATTTCGAAATTTATATCATTTCCGGCTAAGGGCCTGATATGGAAGCTGGGGTCAATTGTAGACCGATTGTTATCAATTAGATATTTAGATATTGGTTCATATTTATAAAATATTTATCTGTGCAAAGTTTTAGTTATCAAATGCATTTATCTTTAGAGTTATTAACGTTTTTGTGCTTTAATGTGTACATAAACGTCTTTTGAGAATGTGTCTTGTATGGGTCAAATATGAGCCGATTTCTACCAGGTACACGGATTAAGGTTATAATAAGCAATATTTGTGCCGAATATTATTCAAATACAACTGAATTTAAGGCTGTAAAGGACCAAAAACTATATTCCGGGAAGGCATCCCTATGGGAGGTAACCGAAATAGTAATCCGATTTCACCCGAAAAGAATAGGGATCGTCCTTGGACCAAAATTCATCAAATTATCTTTAAAGGTTCGGACATCGTTAAAACAACTCAGGGAGTGATTCACCTTCATTTTTGGGCAAAATCGGATTACTATTTTGGGTACCTCCCATAGAAATGCCTTCCCGGAATAGAGTTTTTGGTTCTTTACAGCCACAAATTTAGTTGTATTTTAATAATATTCAGCACAAATATTGCTTATCATAACTTTAAACAGTGATCTTAATTTTGTAGAAATCGGCTCATATTTGACCATACCTCCCATACAAGACACATTTTCATAAGACGTTTATATACACATAAAAGCACAAAAACGTTAATAACTCTAAAAATAAAAGCATTTGATAACTTAAACTTTGCACAGATAAATATTTTGTAAATATGAAACAATATCCAAAATTTGGTAACAATCGGTCTACAATTTACCCCAGCTTCCACATCAGGCCCTTAGCCGGAAATGATATAAATTTCGAAATTTTGAAAAAAATAGCACATAATATATGTATGTATGTCTCTAAGACTTAAGGAAAACTTGTTGGTCCATATTTGACCTTAGTAGTGAAGGGTATACATAATATAGTCGGGCTTGACCGATTATAGCTTTTCGTACTTGTTTATATTGCAATTGTAATCAATTACCCCAAGTCTGATCATACTAAACTTTATAAAAAAAATAGAGAAATTTTTCTATTACTTAATAAAATGTATAATATAGTACAAAGTATGTATTTGATATAAACATTCAAAAGTCATTATGTCATCGTTAGACGTTGCAAAAAAGTAAAATCCTCTATATTTGAAATAAAAATAAAATCAAATTGTCTGATTTCCCTGCTATTAGACATAAAATGGATGAAAGCCAAATCAAATAAAACACGTTTTCAGGTAAAAACTTTATGTACGTATTTTATTTGCCATTCATTCATTCATTCATTCAAAAAGCCATAACAAAAATATCATATCAAAACAAGGTTTCGAAAAAATATTGAATTGAATACAAATATTTAATAATAATCCTTAATAAAAATATTTTTTTATTTGCCAAACGTGAGCAATAAATGAAATGCAATATTTAGCAAATATTTAACGAAATTCAAATTGATACAATGACACTAGGCAACAATAAATATCACTTTATTATGTCGAAATGTTGTCCGATTCTAAACACGCATTTCTTTTTTATTTTCGAAAATATTAAAATGAGATTTTTCCATTGTTGTACCGAAAGAACTGTAAAACACATCATCGGGGCTAAGGAAAAATCTGGACCGATTATCGATATTATATATCGATTTAGCATAAGACTTTCTCTTAAGATTTATGAGCACTTTTTACAGTTTTTGTGATATTTGAAAATGATCTTCTATAGGAGGTATCTTAAAATGAAGATCGATTGCAATAATTTCTGAGTTATGAGGTGAACTCAAGTGAGTTTGGCCAGGGATCGAACTTGGGACCTCTGGTATGCTAGGCGAATGACTAACCAGCTATTCCACGCCTGTTCACACAAAAATATAAAAACTCACAATTTCAAAGAAATTTAAGAAAATATTTTAAATTACATTAAAAGCAATTTAAAATAAGCAGGTAATGTGGTATAGATTTTTATGTATACAAAATTGAAATAGAAATGCAAAGACACTCCGTCCGACTAAATTATAATTTAACCCCCTCCACTTAATACATTTGGAAAAAATACTAAACCCACAATTTTCGAGATATTTGAGACAATATTTTAAATTCTATTAAATTTATTTAAAATGTGCTGGTAATGTAGTAAATTTTTTTTTATCAAAATTTCACTATATGGAAATTTTAATAAAATGTTCACTGTAAAAATTTTCACCAAAATTTCACTATATGAAAATTTTGATCGAAATCTCATTATATGAAAATTTTGATTAAAGTATTACTATATAAAAATTTCGATCAAAATTATACTATATGAAAATTTTTATCAACATTTCGCTATATAAAAATTTCACTATTTTATAATTTGGGCCACATTTCACTATATGAAAATTTAGATCAAAGTTTTACTATATGTTAATTTTAATCAAAATTTCACGATATGAAAATTTTGATCAAAATTTACTATATGACAATTTTGATCAAAATTCACTATATGCCATTTATGAAAATTTTTATCAAAATTTCATTGTATAAAAATTTTGATTAAAATTTCATTATATGAAAATTTTGCTAAAAATGTCACTGTATGAAAATTTCAGTCAAACTTTCACTATATGAAAATTTTTATCAAAATTTCACTATATGAAAATTTTGATTAAAATTTCACTTTATTATAATTTTGATAAAAATTTCATTAAATGAAAATTTTGATTAAAGTTTTACTATATTAAAAATTTTGGTAATGTGTTATAGTGTTATATTTTTTCATATTTTTACTGGGAAATACCCTGCAAGCAAGTCAGAAGTCGACTACGAAAATAATCCATTTATTGTCAACTTTCTAATAACTAACTACAAGCTAACTACAAAGTAATTGAGTAATGCAAACAAAAACTACAAAAGTTTTTCATTTATATTTAATGTTGTAATGACTAACTTTGATTAAAATTTATATGAAAACTTTGATCAAAATCTCATATGAAAATTTCGATAAAAGTTTCACGATATGAATAAAAATTTCACTATAGATAAAAATTTCACTATATGAAAATTTTGATCAAAATCTCATTATATGAAAATTTTAATTAAAGTATTACTATATAAAAATTTTGATCAAAATTATACTATATGAAAAAAATAAATCAACATTTCGCTACATAAAAATTTCACTATTTTATAATTTGGGTCACATTTCACTATATGAAAATTTAGATCAAAGTTTTACTATATGTTAATTTCAATCAAAATTTCACGATATGAAAATTTTGATCAAAATTTACTATATGACAATTTTGATTAAAATTCACTATATGCCATTTATGAAAATTTTTATCAAAATTTCATTGTATGAAAATTTTGATGAAAATTTCATTATATGAAAATTTTGATAAAAATTTCACTGTATGAAAGTTTCAGTCAAACTTTCACTATATGAAAATTTTGATAAAAATTTCACTATATGTATTAAAGTTTTAATCAAAATTTCACTATATGAAAATTTTGATTAAAATTTCACTTTATTATAATTTTGATCAAAATTTTATTAAACGAAAATTTTGATTAAAGTTTTACTATATAAAAATTTTGGTAATGTGTTATAGTGTTATATTTTTTTAGATTTTTACAGGGAAATACCCTGCAAGCAAGTCAGAAGTCGACTACAAAAATAATCCATTTATTGTCAACTTTCTAATAACTAACTACAAGCTAACTACAAAGTAATTGAGTAATACAAACAAAAACTACAAAAGTTATCCATTTATATTTAATGTTGTAATGACTAACTTTGATTAAAATTTCACTTTTTTATAATTTCGATCAAAATTTTATTATGTGAAGATTTTGATCAAAATCTCATTATATGAAAATTTCGATAAAAGTTTCAAGATATGAAAATTTTGATAAAAATTTCACTATAGAAAAATTTTGATCAAAAATTCACTATATGAAAATTTTAATCAAAATTTCACTATAGAAAAATTTTGATCAAAAATTCACTATATGAAAATTTTAATCAAAATTTTACTATATAAAAATATTATGAAATTTTTTTATCAAAAGTTCACTTTATGACAATTTTGATCAAAAATTCACTATATGAAAATTTTAATCAAAATTTCACTGTGTGAAAATTTTGATTAAAATTTCACTTTATTACAATCTTAATCAAAACTTTATTAAAATAAAATTTTGATGAAAGTTTCACTAAATGAACATTTTGGTAATGTGTTATAGTGTATTATTTTTTTCAGATTTTTACTGGTAAATACCCTGCAAGCAATTCCGGTAGTCGACTACTTTTGAATAACTAACTATAAGCTAACTACAAAGTAATTCAGTAATGCAAACAAAAATTACAAAAGTTATTTATTTACTTATATTAAATGTAGTAACGACTAACTTTAAGCTAACTACAAAATCATGCAGAATTTCCCCGAATCATTGTGAACATGTTCTGTGCAAAAAAGTTGTTGTATTTTTTGCATTCATAGTTCGTCTACTATTTCGATTTTTGCTTTTTTAAAATAATATTATGGTAAATTTATACATTTTTCTGGGTGCTGTCGACTACTAAGCATAAAATATAATATTCAGGCTCGGTTTGATCCCCGATCTCGACAACATTAATATCTGTTGTACAGTGTTAAATAATATAAAGATTTATCTCTCTCCTTTTCGCCATCTTTGGCTTCTCTAATATCCCCTTTTTTTTGTATAGGCAGTATTTGCCTGAGAGTACTTCTCTTTTTTTTAAATACTGTCTGTAAACTAACTACAAATAAACCAGCTTTTGGTTGACTAATAAGAAACTAATTTTAAGTTAGTTGAAAAGTAATACAAGGGGCTGTTCACATATAACGTAACGCTATTTTCGCAGATTTTTAGTCAGTTTTCTTCGGTTAAAGTAAGTCAAAAAAGTTGACAAAAAATCTACTTTAAGCTTAAAGTTAACTGAGTTTGAGCTTGCAGAGTTATTCAACATTTAGGTACAAACGAGTCTCCTGCGATCATGCAAGTAATGATAATAACCAGAAACCCTTGTTTGGCTGATGTCATCGTATCAATAAACTTGTTCATTTTTTAAGCAAAATTTGTGCCTATGGCAGGTGTAATTCTCAGTTCCGGTAGTCGGACCGAAATAATGGTCCATTTTGTCTAGTAAAGAGTGTTCTAAAAAAAATATGCATTTACTATTTTAGACAAAATTTATCCATAGTGCAAGAAATAATTTATTTTTTGATCAAGTTAGTTTCTATAGATATGTCAGATACTATTATTTTAGAAATTATTAATTTTCAATAGTTATTTCAATCAAAATGGACTGCGAAAAAAAAGTTCGTGAAAATATAATTAAAACTTTTCAAAAAAATCCGTCATGGACTTTAAAAAAAAAACTAAAAATTTGAAAGTTAACCCTCGAACGGTTTCTAATGCCATCAGACGGTATAAGGAAAACCTGAGCATTGAAAGAAAACGTGGATCAGGGAGGAAAAAAGGTCCTACAGATATTGGTAAGGCAAAAGAAGTCGAGCGACTCTTTCGAAGAGCGCCTAACACTTCTTTAAGAAAAGCAGCTCGTACGGTGAAATGTTCTATGAATTTTGCACATAGAGTCAAAGCTTATGCTGGACTGAAGACATACAAAGTCCAAAAGGTTCCAGATCGCAATGCTATAAAGAACTTAGAAGCAAAAAAACGAGCGAAAAAATTCAAGTCTGATTTTATAAAAAAAATACACCTGTTGTGTGATGGATGATAAAACATACGTACTGGCAGACTTTTCTCAACTCCCTGGCCAAGATTTTTATGTTGCTGATAAACGGGGCAATGTTCGGCAAGAGTTTCGCACAAAAAAACAAACAAAATTCCCTAAGCAGTTTCTCGTGTGGCAAGCTATTTGCAGTTGTGGCAAAAGAAGTAAAGTATTTATGGCATCTGGCACAATAAACACAGAAATTTATATAAAGGAGTGCCTACAAAAACGGTTGTTACCCTTTTTAAGAGAGCACAGAGTGACTACATTTTTTTGGCCCGATTTGGCATCATGCCATTATGGAAAAAAGGCACTTGAGTGGTACTCAAAGAATAATGTAATTTTTGTACCACGAGAGGCAAATCCACCTAACTGTCCAGAACTTCGGCCTGTGGAAAGATATTGGGCTCTGGTAAAAAAGGAATTGAAGAACACAGGAAAGATTTCCAAGAACATGTCCGATTTGAAGCGCAGGTGGAACACATGCTCCAAAAAGGTATCAGAAGCAACTGTAAAATCTTTAATGGGAGGGTTTCCGAAAAAAGTCGATAATTTTGCAAAACCCGAGTACTAAGTAAACATTTTAAAGCTAAATGATTTTGTATAATATGTCATTATATTTGCGTATTTTGTAGAGTTTTTATATTAAAAGGTTTGATTTTTATTTAAGAAAATCCAACTACAAATTTTATTTAGAGCACTCTTTACTAAGAAAAGGGTAAGGAGTTTTAAATCGACTTAGAAAGTTTTTCTGGTATGATTGGTATTATTTTAATTTAATGTTCGAACAATGTTTGTATGCGTTCGAAACTTAAGCACAAACGTATGCTATGGTGGTGTAGGTCATGATAGCTTATGACAAATTTAAAATTTTGTTGCATAGTGTTATATGTATAAATATTTAAAAAAAAGTTGTCTATAGCAAATATTTTGGAACAAAAATATTTCACTCAATTTTTCACATGGTTTTACCCAATTATCTAAACCAATTTATTTGAAATCATTGGCCAACCGGAAATGTCTCATATAATTACAAACTCTAAATAAAAAATACATATTACAAAAACAAGCCAATAATCATGAAAATATTAATAATATTACAAATGAAATACATAATACAAAATCATATTAACCTATGACCCAGAAATGCTATCAATTAATTTAGTTTGTCACTTGCTAGCAAGTGTATAAATCAGAGGTGGGCCCTAAAATAAATATATCCAAACTTGTGATTGCACTGGTCATCAAGAAGGTTGCAATCTTAATATAATGAATCTACCTCCAAATCTTTTTGATTGTAGATATAAAAAGGCGATGTTGTATATATAAAGAGTGCTCTAAATAAAATTTGTAGTTGGATTTTCTTAAATAAAAATCAAACCTTTTAATATAAAAACTCTACAAAATACGCAAATATAATGACGTATTATACAAAATCATTTAGCATTAAAATGTTTACTTAGTACTCGGGTTTTGCAAAATTATCGACTTTTTTCGGAAACCCTCCCATTAAAGATTTTACAGTTGCTTCTGATACCTTTTTGGAGCATGTGTTCCACCTGCGCTTAAAATCGGACATGTTCTTGGAAATCTTTCCTGTGTTCTTCAATTCCTTTTTTACCAGAGCCCAATACCTTTCCACAGGCCGAAGTTCTGGACAGTTAGGTGGATTTGGCTCTCGTGGTACAAAACTGACATTATTCTTTGAGTACCACTCAAGTGCCTTTTTTCCATAATGGCATGATGCCAAATCGGGCCAAAAAAATGTAGTCACTCTGTGCTCTCTTAAAAAGGGTAACAACCGTTTTTGTAGGCACTCCTTTATATAAATTTCTGTGTTTATTGTGCCAGATGCCACAAATACTTTACTTCTTTTGCCACAACATCAAATAGCTTGCCACACGAGAAACTTCTTAGGAAATTTTGTTTGTTTTTTTGTGCGAAACTCTTGCCGAACATTGCCCCGTTTATCAGCAGCATAAAAATATTGACCAGGAAGTTGAGAAAAGTCTGCCAGTACGTATGTTTCATCATCCATCACACAACAGGTGTATTTTTTTATAAAATCAGACTTCAATTTTTTCGCTCGTTTTTTTGCTTCTAAGTTCTTTATAGCATTGCGATCTGGTACCTTTTGGACTTTGTATGTCTTCAGTCCAGCATAAGCTTTGACTCTATGTGCAAAATTCGTAGAACATTTCACCGTACGAGCTGCTTTTCTTAAAGAAGTGTTAGGCGCTCTTCGAAAGAGCCGCTCGACTTCTTTTGTCTTACCAATATCTGTAGGACATTTTTTCCTCCCTCCAGGTTTTCTTTCAATGCTCAGGTTTTCCTTATACCGTCTGATGGCATTAGAAACCGTTCGAGGGTCAACTTTCAAATTTTTAGCTATTTTTTTAAGTCCATGACGGATTTTTTTGAAAAGTTTTAATTATATTTTCACGAACTTTTTTTTCGCAGTCCATTTTGATTGAAATAACTATTGAAAATTAATAATTTCTAAAATAATAGTATCTGACATATCTATAGAAACTAACTTGATCAAAAAATAAATTATTTCTTGCACTATGGATAAATTTTGTCTAAAATAGTAAATTCATATTTTTTTTAGAACACTCTTTAAGAACCTTAGCCAAATGTTGACCGATTGCCACAAAATTGCATATACTGGCTGGTATTTACATAAACTTATTTATGCAAAATATAGTGGCCATAGCTGTCATAGTTTATATATTAATAGCTTTTAACTGGCGTTTGTGACATTTTTGTAGTTTCCGGAAGTGATTTTTATATGAACGCTATGGTCAAATATGGACCGATTCCAATTAAATTTGAAATACTGGCCAAAAGTTGCATAAAACTTCTCTGTTCTAAATTTAGTCATCATAGCTATTACAATTGTTTTCAATTTATCAGCATTAATGTGATTCCCGGGGCAGGGTTATATGGGAGCTCTAACTAAATGTGAACCGATTTCGCCAATTTTCAGTACACAACTTCCTCAAGATATCAAAAATATTTTTGCAAATTTATTTTGTTTCTCTAACTCTGTTCGTTAAGGAGCTATTGCGCTTTTATCTGATGGACAGACGAACATAAACTCCCTTTTCTTTTTGTATTTTTGTGTTTCCGTAAGTTTTTGATATGGGAGCTATGGTGAAATGGTGACCGATTGTAACAAAATTTGACACACTGGCTGGTACTAGCATAGGACTTTCTTGAGCCAAATTTAGTGGCTATAGCTATTATAGTTTATCATTTATTGACATTATAGTGTATTTCAGGTGGAATTTAGGCAGTTTTAGTAAGTGTTTTATATGGGAGCTATGGTTAAATGTGAACTGATTTCGATGAATTTCATAAGCTACCTAATGCTTATCTAAAACTTTTATGTACCAAATTTTATCATCATAGCCGTTATAATTTGCCATTTATAAGCTATAAGATGTTATATGGGAGCTTTGGTCAAATGTGAAATTTTTCCAGCAAGTTTCAGTCAAGTAGCTCCTTTCGTTTAGGAGTTATCGTGATTGCAACGGACAGACGGACGGACATCGCTCAATCTAAAAAATTTCTATAGAAATTTCTTCATGGCGAAAAATTTCTTTATGACGAAAAATGAAAAAATTTCTATGACGAAAAATTAAAAAATTTCTTTGCATGCACATTTTTCGTCATGAAAAAATTTCTATAGAAAATTTTTAGTCATGAAAAAATTTCTATAGAAAATTTTTCGTCATGAAAAAATTTCTATAGAAAATTTTTCGTCATGAAAAAATTTCTATAGAAAATTTTTCATCATGAAAAAATTTCTATAGAAAATTTTTCGTCATGAAAAAATTTCTATAGAAAATTTTTCGTCATGAAAAAATTTCTATAGAAAATTTTTCGTCATGAAAAAATTTCTATAGAAAATTTTTCGTCATGAAAAAATTTCTATAGAAAATTTTTCGTCATGAAAAAATTTCTATAGAAAATTTTTCGTCATGAAAAAATTTCTATAGAAAATTTTTCGTCATGAAAAAATTTCTATAGAAAATTTTTCGTCCTGAAAAAATTTCTATAGAAAATTTTTCGTCATGAAAAACATTCTATAGAAAATTTTTTGTCATGAGAAAATTTCTATAGAAAATTTTTCGTCATGAAAAAATTTCTATAGAAAATTTTTCGTCATGAAAAAATTTGTATAGAAAATTTTTCGTCATGAAAAAATTTGTATAGAAAATTTTTCGTCATGAAAAAATTTCTATAGAAAATTTTTCGTCATGAAAAAATTTCTATAGAAAATTTTTCGTCATGAAAAAATTTCTATAGAAAATTTTTCGTCATGAAAAAATTTCTATAGAAAATTTTTCGTCATGAAAAAATTTCTATAGAAAACTTTTCGTCATGAAAAAATTTCTATAGAAAATTTTTGGTCATGAAAAAATTTCTATAGAAAATTTTTCGTCATGAAAAAATTATGTAAAACTTTTATGTACCAAATTTTATAGCTGTTAAAATTTGTCATTGAGCTATAAGATGTTATATGGGAGCTAAGGTCAAATGTGTATTTTTTTTAAGCAAGTTTCAGTCAAGTAGCTCCTTTCGTTCAGGAGTTATCGCGATTGCAAAGGACAGACGGACGGACATCGCTCAATCTAAAAAATTTCTATAGAAATTTCTTCATGGCGAAAAATTTCTTTATGACGAGAAATTAAAAAATTTCTATGACGAAAAATTAAAAAATTTCTTTGCATGAAAAGTTTTCGTCATGAAAAACATTCTATAGAAAATTTTTTGTCATGAGAAAATTTCTATAGAAAATTTTTAGTCATGAAAAAATTTCTATAGAAAATTTTTCGTCATGAAAAAATTTCTATAGAAAATTTTTCGTCATGAAAAAATTTCTATAGAAAATTTTTCGTCATGAAAAAATTTCTATAGAAAATTTTTCGTCATGAAAAAATTTCTATAGAAAATTTTTCGTCATGAAAAAATTTCTATAGAAAATTTTTCGTCATAAAAAAATTCTCTAGAAAACTTTTCGTTATGAAAAAATTTCTATAGAAAATTTTTCGTCATGAAAAAATTTCTATAGAAAATTTTTTGTCATGAAAAAATTTCTATAGAAAATTTTTCGTCATGAAAAAATTTGTATAGAAAATTTTTCGTCATGAAAAAATTTCTATAGAAAATTTTTCGTCATGAAAAAATTTCTATAGAAAATTTTTCGTCATGAAAAAATTTCTATAGAAAATTTTTCGTCCTGAAAAAATTTCTATAGAAAATTTTTCGTCATGAAAAACATTCTATAGAAAATTTTTTGTCATGAGAAAATTTCTATAGAAAATTTTTCGTCATGAAAAAATTTCTATAGAAAATTTTTCGTCATGAAAAAATTTGTATAGAAAATTTTTCGTCATGAAAATATTTGTATAGAAAATTTTTCGTCATGAAAAAATTTCTATAGAAAATTTTTCGTCATGAAAAAATTTCTATAGAAAATTTTTCGTCCTGAAAAAATTTCTATAGAATATTTTTCGTCATGAAAAAATTTCTATAGAAAATTTTTCGTCTTGAAAAAATTTCTATAGAAAATTTTTCGTCTTGAAAAAATTTCTATAGAAAATTTTTCGTCATGAAAAAATTTAAGAAAAAATAACATTATTTCATTGAGAATTTTAATTTTTTGAGTTATGTTACTTTTACAACTAATGGTCAGTCAACATATGCATTCATGCAAAATTTTAACCATTTCGTTGTTATGAAGATTTGTTTTACATTAAAATGTAAATTTTGAATGTTGTCATAGCAAGTGATAAATATAAAACGGAAATACTGCGTTTTATATTTGTTTTGTTAATTCTTTATAATTAATTAATTAATAATGACATAATGTTGAAATAAATTAAATAGGCACAAAAGATGTAAAAAAAAATGGAAAATAAAGAAAAATTAAATAGGGTTTTATTGACTAAGCAAAAAAGGTTTTGGAATAAATTATCGTAGTCATCAGCGCATAAATTAAGAGGTGGATTAAAAAGTTCGTAGTCGAACACATCGCACTTGTTCCTCTAAACAGAGACAACTCAAAATTCGATTTCTTGTAAAAAGTGAAAAATATAAATTTTTGAGTTACCCCTTTTTATAGGAAGAAATGCGATATTTTGTAACCAAACTTTTTTGAATACCCTATATTTATTAATGTATATGTATTTACTTCCTACAGATTTTGTAGCAAAAAGCTTTAATTAATTAAATTTTATATAATTTAAAAACTGTAACTACAATAATTAAAATATTCCAAATGCAACAAATTGTTTATGTAACACAAATCCTAAAGATTTATGGAAGCTTAAATCCATTTTTTGTAATTTTAAAGTGCAGGTGTGTTCCGAGTTAAAAATAATTTTATTATTTGCTTTTCGCAAACAAAAAAAAAATAATACGAGGGAGGGCCAATAAGTCTTTAACTTTTTGAAGGAAACGCAAAAGTATAATTTATTTTTCAACGAAGTCCTAGGATTTTAAATTGCTTGATCATTTTCATATATTCTAGGGCTGAATCTACCACCCCTCGTAGATTCGTGTAAACCTATTACAAGTTTTTGTTTGTGGCGTTTTCATAAAAAAAAACAATCCTCACATTAATAGTTCATTGTTTAGTTTTTTGATATAGAATAAAAAAATACCGCCAACATTAATGCTATAACAGGGATGGAAATCATGGTACAGTTTTACTTTTTGATACATTTTAAACCGGCTTTCGTCATGAAAAAATTTCTACAGAAAATCTTTCGTCATGAAAAAATTTCTATAGAAAATTTTTCTATGAAAAAATTTCTATAGAAAATTTTTCGTCATGAAAAAATTTCTATAGAAAATTTTTCGTCATGAAAAAATTTCTATAGAAAATTTTTCGTCATGAAAAAATTTCTATAGAAAATTTTTCGTCATGAAAAAATTTCTATAGAAAATTTTTCGTCATGAAAAAATTTCTATAGAAAATCTTTCGTCATGAAAAAATTTCTATAGAAAATTTTTCGTCATGAAAAAATTTCTATAGAAAATTTTTCGTCATGAAAAAATTTCTATAGAAAATTTTTCGTCATGAAAAAATTTCTATAGAAAATTTTTCGTCATGAAAAAATTTCTATAGAAAATTTTTCGTCATGAAAAAATTTCTATAGAAAATTTTTCGTCATGAAAAAATTTCTATAGAAAATTTTTCGTCATGAAAAAATTTCTATAGAAAATTTTTCGTCATGAAAAAATTTCTATAGAAAATTTTTCGTCATGAAAAAATTTCTATAGAAAATTTTTCGTCATGAAAAAATTTCTATAGAAAATTTTTCGTCATGAAAAAATTTCTATAGAAAATTTTTCGTCATGAAAAAATTTCTATAGAAAATTTTTCGTCATGAAAAAATTTCTATAGAAAATTTTTCGTCATGAAAAAATTTCTATAGAAAATTTTTCGTCATGAAAAAATTTCTATAGAAAATTTTTCGTCATGAAAAAATTTCTATAGAAAATTTTTCGTCATGAAAAAATTTCTATAGAAAATTTTTCGTCATGAAAAAATTTCTATAGAAAATTTTTCGTCATGAAAAAATTTCTATAGAAAATTTTTCGTCATGAAAAAATTTCTATAGAAAATTTTTCGTCATGAAAAAATTTCTATAGAAAATTTTTCGTCATGAAAAAATTTCTATAGAAAATTTTTCGTCATGAAAAAACTTATATAATAAATTTTTGTCATGAAAAAATTTGTAGAGAAAATTTTTCGTCATGAAAAAATTTCTAGAGAAAATTTTTCGTCATGAAAAAATTTCTATAGAAAATTTTTCATCATGAAAAAATTTCTATAGAAAATTTTTCGTCATGAAAAAATTTCTATGGAAAATTTTTCGTCATGAAAAAATTTCTATGGAAAATTTTTCGTCATGAAAAAATTTCTATGGAAAATTTTTCGTCATGAAAAAATTTCTATGGAAAATTTTTCGTCATGAAAAAATTTCTATGGAAAATTTTTCGTCATGAAAAAAATTTTATAAAATATATTTTGTCATTAAAATAAATTTCTATATAAATTTTTTCAAGACGATACATTTTCCAAATAAATTTTTTTTTGACGAAAAATTTTCTATAGAATTTTATTTTAATGTCAAAATATTTTCTATAAAAATTTTTTCATGACAAACAATTTTATACAGAAATTTTTTCATGACGAAAAATTTTCTGTCGAAATTTTTTATGGCGAAAAATTTCGTCATGAAAAAATAAAACTCTCTTCATTTTTTGAGAAAAGTTACTATACCACATTACCCTATATTACTATATTACTTTACATTAATTTAAAAATAGTACCTAAATGGCCTTAAAAGTACATTTTCTTTACATTTATGGCACAAAATTTAGAAATCTATTTTCCAGCCATGTGCTTGCTAGCTATACCACAATTACTAGACTTACTATACCAATGATAGGTTTTATTGTCATTCATATAAAAGCCGGCTTTTTTAATGTAAAGCACAGAGTTAAGGGGGCAAAAAACTAGAAAGACACAATAGCAAAGTATGACACATCCGTCCGTTATTTATTACATTTTTTTTTGTCAACTTTTGCAACATTTTAAAGCCTCTGCTCTATTTCTTAGAGTTTTTTTTGCAATTTTTTTAACTGACAATTTTGACATGATGTTTTCTAGGTCTGTCTGTATGTAAATGTTTCGTATTTGTGATTTACATTAGATTGTCATGTTGTCATAAATTCCAACATCAACTCTTGAAGGTTCATCTATCTGAAAGTTTAGTTAGAATTTACAATGTATAGCAAGTATAGCACATATGCACGTGTATAGCAAAAGTCGGCAACCGCATTTAGACATTCAGTCATACAATCGACCATAAAGGCAACATTTATTGAGACAAAAAGGAAATGAAGGAACAAACAAGTAAGAGTGTTATATTCGGCTGTGCCGAATCTTATATACCCACCATCAAGTTATGTTAAATTTAGAAACATATCTCATATATCTACGAGGGTGCAGAAAATTCAAAACGTGGACCAAATTGGAAAAAAGTTGTTACGCTAGTTGGTATTGTTAGTAAAATATTTGAAATTACTTCGGTTGCAGTAGCTTTATAGTTCAACATTCAAAAGTATGTAAGTGGTTTCCCTAGTATTGATTTACTTTGAACAAAATTCACTATCGTAACCGGGTATGGTTTTACATTAATAAAGTATGAAACACAATTGGAACGAACGACACATTTTTCGGAACGAATATTCGTCGTTAGAAATAGAATATATGGGTTTATATGAAAGTGCTCACAATAGATGCGTACGACGAAATTCGTCGTGCGTATCGAATAGTGCGATAGGTTTATTTCTATTTCATACGCAGACGAACGACGACTAAACTGGTTTAGAGTGGCTGTATTTCTATTTCTGTTGTAAAGTGTTAGAAATTATATGTGTTTTTGTGAAATATGGTCACCTTATAAATTGTAAACAAAAAAATAATTATTTCAAATAAAATTAATTAAATATTTTCTTTTTGTGAAAAATGAAAGAATAAAATAAAAAAAAATTGCAAATGTTGTGAGTGCGCGATATGTACGAAAGTGTGTGTAATTTGAGCTACTGAAAGATAAACAAAAATGGCGTCAGCAACGTTTATTCGTCCCAAATGTGTTCAATGGACGAATATACAAGACAAATTTTTAAAGCCGAATTCGTCGTGCTGGACGAAATTAGTCATTCGTCCCAATTGTGTTTCTACCTTAAGTTGTTAAATACTTTTCCTTTAGCTTAATATTTAGTTAGGATAAAGTAGTTGATAGTAATACGAGTGTTCCATATATTTTGTTAGGAGGTCCTAATGCATCTACCATATACAAATCTTAATATGCTGCTTGTACCTCAGAATCTTTTTGATTGTAGATATAAAAAAAGGGGATGTAATATATATATATATATAAGAATTATAGCCAAATGTTGACCGATTGCAACACTGGCTGGTATTTATATAAAGCTTATTTTTGCAAAATTTAGTGGTAATAGCTGTCATAGTTTCTAATTTAATAGCTTTTAACTGGTCCTTGCTAAATATTTTTTGGTTTCCGGGAGTGTTTTTTATATGAAAGCTATAGTCAAATATGGACCGATTCCTATAAAATTTAATATACTGACTAATAGTTGCATAAAAGTTCTCTATTCTAAATTTAGTCGTCATAGCTATTACAATTGTACTCAATTTATCAGCATTTATGTGTTTCCCGGGGCGGGGTTATATGGGAGCTCTAACTAAATGTGAACCGATTTCGCCCATTTTCAGTACACAATTTTTGTTACATATCGGAAATACTTTTGTAAAATTTTGTCTCTCTAGCTTTTGTAGTTAAGGAGCTGTCGCGCTTTTATCTGACGGACAGACGGACATAAATCTCCTTTTCTTTTTGTATTTTTGTGTTTCTGTAAGTTTTTTATATGGGAACTATGGTCAAATGGTGACCGATTGTAACAAAATTTTGCACACTGACTGGCATTCACATAAGACTTGCTTTTGCTAAATTTTGTTGCTGTAGCCCTTTCAGTTAAGGCGCTATCGCGCTTTTATCTAGCGGACAGACGGACATAAACCCCCTTTTCTTTTTGTATTTTTGTGTTTCCGTAAGTTTTTTATATGGGAGCTATGGTCAAATGGTGACCGATTGTGACAAAATTTTGCACACTGGCTGGTATTTACATAAGACTTATTTGTGCTAAATTTGGTGACCAAAGCTATTACATTTTAGCATTTATTGGCATTTAAGTGAATTTCAGGTGGAATTTAGGCTGTTTCCGTATGTTTTTTATATGGGAGCTATGGTTAAATGTGAACCGATTTCAATGAAATTTTATATGCTGCCTAGTGCTTATGTAAAACTTCTAGATACCAAATTTTGTCATCATAGCTGTTATAATTTGTCATTTATTAGCAAATAAGCGACTGGCGTAGACGAGGTTATACGGGAGCTATGGTCAAATGTTAACCGATTTTGCCCAATTTCAATACCAAAATTTTCTCATAAATGAAGAATATTTTTGCTAAGTTTCAGTGAGCTAGCTCCTTTCGTTTAGGCGTTATCGTGATTTCAACAGACAGACAGACAGACAGACGGACATCGCTCAATCGTCTTAGAATTTCATAAGGATTCAGAATATATATCGTTTTTGATTTTTGAGCCAATATTAAGGAAATTACAAACGGAATGACAATTTCAATATACCCCCCATTCTTTTTGATGGTTGGTATAAAAAACAAAAAGAAAATGTATGAGTTGCAAACAGTAGCACGAGTTGAAAGTTATTATCTGTTTAAATCGAGTTTTTGTTCATTGACATTTGTCTCCCAGTCGGTCTGTCTTTCGGCTGTAAGTAAAATGGTTATGTCTGAATTTACACCAACTATTTATTTAATACAATGATTTCTTATTGTTCATTGCACTGAATTTTTTTTTATGTGATTTCATTTTTTTTCCTCTAACAAACTTTATTGATAATATGTTTGGAAGTTGGGGGGTGCTGACTTTGGAATGTATATGGTAAGGCATAAAATGACTATGTTTGCTTAACAAATGTCTGCAAAAAATAAAAAAAATATGGGTCACACTTCTCGGTATTCGAATATCTTCTAGTGTTTGAGCAAGAAACAAATTGCAAAACGAAATCTTAATCTTTTACAAATTGTTAGTTTTAGTTTTGCAGCAGCAAAAGATTATAGAATTCTATTGTATTCACATTTCTGACAATTCAATTATAGTTTTTAAATGGAAATATTTTTCGTTTCCTTTTGAAAATATATATTTTGTTACTATTGTATAATACACACAACCACATTATGATTAAAAGGTTATTGTCCTGGAATAAAAGAGATATCTTTAAAAATATGAAATGTTTGAACAATTAATGATTAAACTGTGATAGTTTTAAAAAAAACGGCAAAAGAATGGTTTTCGAGTTAATTAAAATTCTACAGAAAATTTTTCGTCAAGAAAAAATTTCTACAGAAAATTTTTCGTCATGAAAAAATTTCTACAGAAAATTTTTCGTCATGAAAAAATTTCTATAGAAAATTTTTCTAAAGAAAATATTACTAAATAAAATTTTTCTAGAAAAATTTCTTCCTGACGAAAAATTTTCTTTAGAAATTTTTTCATGACGAAAAATTTTCTATAGAAATTTTCTCATGACGAAAAATTTTCTATAGAAATTTTTTTCATGTCGAAAAATTTTCTATAGAAATTTTTTCATGACAAAAAATTTTCTATAGAAATTTTTTTATGACGAAAAATTTTCTATAGAAATTTTTTTATGACAAAAAATTTTCTATAGAAGTTTTTTCACTACGAACAATCTTCTATCGAAATTTTTTGATGACAGAAAATTTTCTATAGAAATTTTTTCATGACGAAAAATTTTCTATAGAAATTTTTTCATGACGAAAAATTTTTAAAGAAATTTTTTCATGACAAAAAATGTTTAAAGAAATTTTTTCATGACGAAAAATTTTCTATAGAAATTTTTTCATGACGAAAAATTTTCTATAGAAATTTTTTCATGACGAAAAATTTTCTATAGAAATTTTTTCATGACGAAAAATTTTCTATAGAAATTTTTTCAAGACGATAAATTTTCTATAGAAATTTTTTCAAGACGAAAAATGTTCTATAGAAATTTTTTCAAGACGAAAAATTTTCTATAGAAATTTTTTCAAAACGAAAAATTTTCTTTAGAAATTATTTCAAGACGAAAAATTTTCTATAGAAATTTTTTCATGACGAAAAATTTTCTATAGAAATTTTTTCATGACGAAAAATTTTCTATAGAAATTTTTTCATGACGAAAATGTTTCTATAGAAATTTTTTCATGACGAAAAATTTTCTATAGAAATTTTTTCAAGACGAAAAATTTTCTATAGAAACTTTTTCAAGACAAAAAATTTTCTATAGAAATTTTTTCAAGACGAAAAATTTTCTATAGAAATTTTTTCAAGACGAAAAATTTTCTATAGAAATTTTTTCAAGACGAAAAAATTTCTATAGAAATTTTCTATAGAAATATTTTCATGACGAAAAATTTTCTATAGAAATTTTTTCATGACGAAAAATTTTCTATAGAAATTTTTTCATGACGAAAAATTTTCTATAGAAATTTTTTCATGACGAAAAATAGAAATTTTTCATGACGAAAAATTTTCTATAGAAATTTTTTCATGACGAAAAATTTTCTATAGAAATTTTTTCATGACGAAAAATTTTCTGTAGAAATTTTTTCATGACGAAAAATTTTCTATAGAAATTTTTTCAAGACGAAAAATTTTCTATAGAAATTTTTTCAAGACGAAAAATTTTCTATAGAAATTATTTCAAGACGAAAAATTTTCTATAGAAATTATTTCAAGACGAAAAATTTTCTATAGAAATTATTTCAAGACGAAAAATTTTCTATAGAAATTTTTTCAAGACGAAAAATTTTCTATAGAAATTTTTTCATGACAAAAAATTTTCTATAGAAATTTTTTCATGACGAAAAATTTTCTATAGAAATTTTTTCATGACGAAAAATTTTCTATAGAAATTTTTTCAAGACAAAAAATGTTCTATAGAAATTTTTTCAAGACGAAAAATTTTCTATAGAAATTTTTTCAAGACGAAAAATTTTCTATAGAAATTTTTTCATGACGAAAAATTTTCTATAGAAATTTTTTCATGACGAAAAATTTTCTATAGAAATTTTTTCATGACGAAAAATTTTCTATAGAAATTTTTTCATGACGAAAAATTTTCTATAGAAATTTTTTCATGACGAAAAATTTTCTATAGAAATTTTTTCATGACGAAAAATTTTTTATAGAAATTTTTTCATGACGAAAAATTTTCTATAGAAATTTTTTCATGACGAAAAATTTTCTATAGAAATTTTTTCAAAACGAAAAATTTTCTATAGAAATTTTTTCATGACGAAAAATTTTCTATAGAAATTTTTTCAAGACGAAAAATTTTCTATAGAAACTTTTTCAAGACAAAAAATTTTCTATAGAAATTTTTTCAAGACGAAAAATGTTCTATAGAAATTTTTTCAAGACGAAAAATTTTCTATAGAAATTTTTTCAAAACGAAAAATTTTCTTTAGAAATTATTTCAAGACGAAAAATTTTCTATAGAAATTTTTTCATGACGAAAAATTTTCTATAGAAATTTTTTCATGACGAAAAATTTTCTATAGAAATTTTTTCATGACGAAAAATTTTCTATAGAAATTTTTTCATGACGAAAAATAGAAATTTTTCATGACGAAAAATTTTCTATAGAAATTTTTTCATGACGAAAAATTTTCTATAGAAATTTTTTCATGACGAAAAATTTTCTATAGAAATTTTTTCATGACGAAAAATTTTCTATAGAAATTTTTTCATGACGAAAAATTTTCTGTAGAAATTTTTTCATGACGAAAAATTTTCTATAGAAATTTTTTCAAGACGAAAAATTTTCTATAGAAATTTTTTCAAGACGAAAAATTTTCTATAGAAATTATTTCAAGACGAAAAATTTTCTATAGAAATTATTTCAAGACGAAAAATTTTCTATAGAAATTATTTCAAGACGAAAAATTTTCTATAGAAATTTTTTCAAGACGAAAAATTTTCTATAGAAATTTTTTCATGACAAAAAATTTTCTATAGAAATTTTTTCATGACGAAAAATTTTCTATAGAAATTTTTTCATGACGAAAAATTTTCTATAGAAATTTTTTCAAGACAAAAAATGTTCTATAGAAATTTTTTCAAGACGAAAAATTTTCTATAGAAATTTTTTCAAGACGAAAAATTTTCTATAGAAATTTTTTCAAGACGAAAAATTTTCTATAGAAATTTTTTCATAACGAAAAATTTTCTATAGAAATTTTTTCATGACGAAAAATTTTCTATAGAAATTTTTTCATGACGAAAAATTTTCTATAGAAATTTTTTCATGACGAAAAATTTTCTATAGAAATTTTTTCATGACGAAAAATTTTCTATAGAAATTTTTTCATGACGAAAAATTTTTTATAGAAATTTTTTCATGACGAAAAATTTTCTATAGAAATTTTTTCATGACGAAAAATTTTCTATAGAAAATTTCTATAGAAAATTTTTCGTCATGAAAAAATTTCTATAAAAAATTTTTCGTCATGAAAAAATTTCTATAGAAAATTTTTCGTCATGAAAAAATTTCTATAGAAAATTTTTCGTCATGAAAAAATTTCTATAGAAAATTTTTCGTCATGAAAAAATTTCTATAGAAAATTTTTCGTCATGAAAAAATTTCTATAGAAAATTTTTCGTCTTGAAAAAATTTCTATAGAAAATTTTTCGTCTTGAAAAAATTTCTATAGAACATTTTTTGTCTTGAAAAAATTTCTATAGAAAATTTTTCGTCATGAAAAAATTTCTATAGAAAATTTTTCGTCATGAAAAAATTTCTATAGAAAATTTTTTGTCATGAAAAAATTTCTATAGAAAATTTTTCGTCTTGAAAAAATTTCTATAGAAAATTTTTCGTCTTGAAATAATTTCTATAGAAAATTTTTCGTCTTGAAATAATTTCTATAGAAAATTTTTCGTCTTGAAATAATTTCTATAGAAAATTTTTCGTCTTGAAAAAATTTCTATAGAAAATTTTTCGTCTTGAAAAAATTTCTATAGAAAATTTTTCGTCATGAAAAAATTTCTACAGAAAATTTTTCGTCATGAAAAAATTTCTATAGAAAATTTTTCGTCATGAAAAAATTTCTATAGAAAATTTTTCGTCATGAAAAAATTTCTATAGAAAATTTTTCGTCATGAAAAAATTTCTATAGAAAATTTTTCGTCATGAAAAATTTCTATTTTTCGTCATGAAAAAATTTCTATAGAAAATTTTTCGTCATGAAAAAATTTCTATAGAAAATTTTTCGTCATGAAAAAATTTCTATAGAAAATTTTTCGTCATGAAAAAATTTCTATAGAAAATTTTTCGTCTTGAAATAATTTCTAAAGAAAATTTTTCGTTTTGAAAAAATTTCTATAGAAAATTTTTCGTCTTGAAAAAATTTCTATAGAACATTTTTCGTCTTGAAAAAATTTCTATAGAAAATTTTTTGTCTTGAAAAAGTTTCTATAGAAAATTTTTCGTCTTGAAAAAATTTCTATAGAAAATTTTTCGTCATGAAAAAATTTCTATAGAAAATTTTTCGTTTTGAAAAAATTTCTATAGAAAATTTTTCGTCATGAAAAAATTTCTATAGAAAATTTTTCGTCATGAAAAAATTTCTATAAAAAATTTTTCGTCATGAAAAAATTTCTATAGAAAATTTTTCGTCATGAAAAAATTTCTATAGAAAATTTTTCGTCATGAAAAAATTTCTATAGAAAATTTTTCGTCATGAAAAAATTTCTATAGAAAATTTTTCGTCATGAAAAAATTTCTATAGAAAATTTTTCGTCATGAAAAAATTTCTATAGAAAATTTTTCGTCTTGAAAAAATTTCTATAGAAAATTTTTCGTCTTGAAAAAATTTCTATAGAACATTTTTTGTCTTGAAAAAATTTCTATAGAAAATTTTTCGTCATGAAAAAATTTCTATAGAAAATTTTTCGTCATGAAAAAATTTCTATAGAAAATTTTTTGTCATGAAAAAATTTCTATAGAAAATTTTTCGTCTTGAAAAAATTTCTATAGAAAATTTTTCGTCTTGAAATAATTTCTATAGAAAATTTTTCGTCTTGAAATAATTTCTATAGAAAATTTTTCGTCTTGAAATAATTTCTATAGAAAATTTTTCGTCTTGAAAAAATTTCTATAGAAAATTTTTCGTCTTGAAAAAATTTCTATAGAAAATTTTTCGTCATGAAAAAATTTCTACAGAAAATTTTTCGTCATGAAAAAATTTCTATAGAAAATTTTTCGTCATGAAAAAATTTCTATAGAAAATTTTTCGTCATGAAAAATTTCTATTTTTCGTCATGAAAAAATTTCTATAGAAAATTTTTCGTCATGAAAAAATTTCTATAGAAAATTTTTCGTCATGAAAAAATTTCTATAGAAAATTTTTCGTCATGAAAATATTTCTATAGAAAATTTCTATAGAAATTTTTTCGTCTTGAAAAAATTTCTATAGAAAATTTTTCGTCTTGAAAAAATTTCTATAGAAAATTTTTCGTCTTGAAAAAATTTCTATAGAAAATTTTTTGTCTTGAAAAAGTTTCTATAGAAAATTTTTCGTCTTGAAAAAATTTCTATAGAAAATTTTTCGTCATGAAAAAATTTCTATAGAAACATTTTCGTCATGAAAAAATTTCTATAGAAAATTTTTCGTCATGAAAAAATTTCTATGACGAAAAATTTTCTATAGAAATTTTTTCATGACGAAAAATTTTCTATAGAAATTTTTTCATGACGAAAAATTTTCTGTAGAAATTTTTTTCATGACGAAAAATTTTCTATAGAAATTTTTTCAAGACGAAAAATTTTCTATAGAAATTTTTTCAAGACGAAAAATTTTCTATAGAAATTTTTTCAAGACGAAAAAGTTTCTATAGAAATTTTTTCATGACAAAAAATTTTCTATAGAAATTTTTTCATGACAAAAAATTTTCTATAGAAATTTTTTCATGACAAAAAATTTTCTATAGAAATTTTTTCATGACAAAAAATTTTCTATAGAAATTTTTTCATGACGAAAAATTTTCTATAGAAATTTTTTCATGACGAAAAATTTTCTATAGAAATTTTTTCATGACGAAAAATTTTCTATAGAAATTTTTTCATGACGAAAAATTTTCTATAGAAATTTTTTCATGACGAAAAATTTTCTATAGAAATTTTTTCATGACGAAAAATTTTCTATAGAAATTTTTTCATGACGAAAAATTTTCTATAGAAATTTTTTCATGACGAAAAATTTTCTATAGAAATTTTTTCATGACGAAAAATTTTCTATAGAAATTTTTTCATGACGAAAAATTTTCTATAGAAATTTTTTCGTCATGAAAAAATTTATAGAAAATTTTTCGTCATGAAAAAATTTCTAAAGGAAATTTTTAGTCATTTTTTCATGACGAAAAATTTTCTATAGAAATTTTTTCATGACGAAAAATTTTCTATAGAAATTTTTTCATGACGAAAAATTTTCTATAGAAATTTTTTCATGACGAAAAATTTTCTATAGAAATTTTTTCATGACGAAAAATTTTCTATAGAAATTTTTTCATGACGAAAAATTTTCTATAGAAATTTTTTCATGACGAAAAATTTTCCATAGAAATTTTTTCAAGACGAAAAATTTTCTATAGAAATTTTTTCATGACGAAAAATTTTCTGTAGAAATTTTTTCATGACGAAAAATTTTCTGTAGAAATTTTTTCATGACGAAAAATTTTCTATAGAAATTTTTTCAAGACGAAAAATTTTCTATAGAAATTTTTTCAAGACGAAAAATTTTCTATAGAAATTATTTCAAGACGAAAAATTTTCTATAGAAATTATTTCAAGACGAAAAATTTTCTATAGAAATTATTTCAAGACGAAAAATTTTCTATAGAAATTTTTTCAAGACGAAAAATTTTCTATAGAAATTTTTTCATGACAAAAAATTTTCTATAGAAATTTTTTCATGACAAAAAATTTTCTATAGAAATTTTTTCATGACGAAAAATTTTCTATAGAAATTTTTTCATGACGAAAAATTTTCTATAGAAATTTTATCATGACGAAAAATTTCTATGACGAAAAATATAAATTTTTCATGACGAAAAATTTTCTATAGAAATTTTTTCATGACGAAAAATTTTCTATAGAAATTTTTCGATGACTAAAAATTTCCTTTAGAAATTTTTTCATGACGAAAAATTTTCTATAAATTTTTTCATGACGAAAAAATTTCTATAGAAATTTTTTTCATGAGAAAAAATTTTCGTAGTCTAGGGCATACAAAATAAATTTCACTTCTTAAGCTCTTTTTTGAACACCTTAAATAGGCATCTTTAACCGAAATTATAACGAAAATAATAAAGTGATACAAATTCTTATAAATGACCCAATTACTTAGCACTTTTAATTCGACAACGGGTAAACAAACAAAAATTTATGTATATACACATGTAAGTAGATTAAGTAGACTAACTAGGTGATGCTTTTATATTTTTTTTTTTCTCAAATTTTTGCAGGTATTATTAATATTTAAATGGAAAGATAAAAACAAGAAATTCTCGGTTTAATGGTGTGTAAATGCGAGGAAAAAAACTAAATTTTTGTTTTATAAAAATGTATCTAAAAGTATGGTAACTAGATTCAAAAAAGTGTTGCCATAGTCATGGATTAGACCAGACTATCGTAAATAATTTTCCACTCAAACGCTTAATCTAGTTCATAATCGAGTTCTTCGTCTATTCCATAGTCCAAAATTGTAGTACATAGTCTAGTCATAGTTAATTTTATCGATAATTTTTTTTATCGATAATTTTTTATATAAAATTTTTTTATCAAAAATTTTTCTATATAAAATTTTTTTTATCAAAAATTTTTCTTTATTAATTTTTTTTTTATCAAAAATTTGTCTATAGAATTTTTTTTACAAAAAAATATTTTTATTGAAATTTTTCTTTAGAAAAATATTTTTATAATAGTTTTTCTTTAGAAAAAAAAATGTATAGAAAAATTTTTGTTTTTTAGATTTAAAAATGTGTTGCCATAGACTTTAAAATATTTTAATCAAAAAGTTTTCTATAAACATTTTTTTTATCAAAAATTTTTCTAAAGAAAATATTTTTATAAAAAATTTTTCTATAGAGAATTTTTGATCAAAAATGTTTCTATAGAAACTTTTTGATCAAAAATGTTTCTATATAAAATCTTTTTATCAAAAATTTTTTTTAAAGAAATTTTTCTATAGAAAATTTTTTTATCAAAAATTTTCCTATAGAAAATTTTTTTATTAAAAATTTTTTATAGAAAAATTTTGTATCAGAAATTTTTGTATCCAATACTTTTTTATCAAAA
The DNA here is from genome assembly GCA_933228675.1 of Stomorhina lunata. NCBI lineage: Eukaryota > Metazoa > Arthropoda > Insecta > Diptera > Rhiniidae > Stomorhina > Stomorhina lunata. The sequence goes on from OW121744.1 coordinate 17,235,445, forward strand.
ATTTTTCTATCGAAATTTTTCTTTAAAAAAATATTTTTATAAAAGTTTTGCTTTAGAAAAAAATTTTTATAGACATTTTTTCGATTAATAATTTTTTATAGAAAATTTTTGTATCCAAAATTTTTTTATCATAAATTTTTGTATCCAAAACTTTTGTATCAAAAGTTTTTCTATCGAAATTTTTCTTTAGAAAAATATTTTTATAAAAGTTTTGCTTTAGAAAAAAAATTTTATAGACATTTTTTCGATAGAAAAATTTTTGTTTTTTAGATTCAAAAAAGTGTTGCCATTGTCTTTTAAATATTTTAGTCACTATTTTTTAATAGAAAATTTTATTATCAAAAAGTTTTCTATAGAAATGTTTTTTATCAAAAATTTTTCTAAAGAAAATATTTTTATCAGTAATTTTTCTATAGAAAATTTTTGATCAAAAATGTTTCTATAGACAATTTTTTTATTAAAAATTTTCATATAGAAAATTTTTTTATCAAAAAATTTAAGGTGGCTCTAAGACAAATATTTCTATGCGTTTCATAAATTAGCACAATTTTAACTTTAAGGCTATAAAAATGTGAAATATCTTCCAACATAAAAGTTCTGAAATTTGCAAAAATAAAAAATATAGAATAATACGAACTGGGGTTTTCTTTTCTGGGGTATGTCAAAATATGACTTTACTTAGCAATGATTTTCTTCTTTTCTGAAAGTCTTTTTCCAACCGTAAGTTTAGTTCACGATATATAGCCCAATCTTTGAACTAGTTCATATTTAGTAAAGTAAAAGTCTAGTATAGGTCTCTGGTAACACTTTTTCCATTTACAAGGAACATTAAAATACGTTTATTACACTAACCACATACTTATCAAGACTGAGGCAATAACATCTTTAGAATACTTGTGCGTTGGAAGTTGGATTTCATGTGTGCTCCATGCGTCGGTCCGTCCGCCCGTCCGTCCGTTTGAATGTTTAAATAACTGTGTGTAATTGTTGTTTGGTTTACTTTAAGCTTATTTTGTTGGCTTAATAGACGTATTTTACTTTTTTTCCCCAGATTCTTTGGTGAATATGAAGAAAAACTAGTTTTACAAAAAAAAAGTATAAAAAAATAATTTTCCTTTTTGGCGACAAAAACTGGTGAAATTGTGTCACAAATCTAAACCAAGTAAAAACTAACGAAAGCAACAGAAACGATAATTGAAGCAACACCAACACCGTTTGCTAATAATAAAATAAAATATAAAAAAAAAACGAGAAAAAACCACATTAACAATTACACAAATAATATCATAATATCAAAAACGTTCGACCACATTTGGTTTTGATTTTCATTAAATGTTAGTAATACTTTACACATGTTGAATTTTGAGTGAATAGTAAATTTATTTTCTTTCATTTGCTTGACTTAATTAAAGTGAAAATAGAGGAAATTTACTAAACAATCGCAAAAATTCGACTAATTAGATATTTTTGTATGAAGACATTATTTGTTCTTAATAATAATTTTTGAAGTACAATTTTAGATATTGTACATTATTTCTACTTTTCTGACTCATATCTATCATTAATATTTTTTTGTTCAAAAATTTTCAGTAAACAATAGTTTCTTTAAAGTCATACTTTAATTGACATTTTACTTAACCTAAAGAAATATTAAAAAAAAAAGTTCAATCATAATTAATTTATAGCAAAAAATGTTTATTTCTCTTTATATTTGCAATTACGGTTAATATCTGGTTTTGTCATTTCTTAATTTATTATGTTTACCCTAGGCCATCGTAGTTAAAAGACACATAGAAAAATCTTTTGTATTAAAAAATTTTTTATATGAAACATTTTCAATAGAAAAATTTTTTATATAAAAAATTTCTATAGAAAAATTTTTATATAAAAAATTTTCTATAGAAAAATTTTTTATATGAACAATTTTCTATAGAAAAATTTTTTATATGAAAAATTTTCTATAGAAAAATTTTTTATATGAAAAATTTTCTATAGAAAAAATTTTTATATGAAAATTTTTTTATAGAAAAAATTTTTATATGAAAAATTTTCTATAGAAAAATATTTTATATGAAAAATTTTCTATAGAAAAATTTTATATGAAAAACTTTCTATAGAAAAATTTTCTATAGAAAAATTTTATATGAAAAATTTTCTATATAAAAATTTTTTATATGAAAAATTTTCCATAGAAAAATTTTCTATAGAAAAATTTTTTATATGAAAAATTTTCCATAGAAAAATTTTCTATAGAAACATTTTTTATATGAAAAATTTTCTATAGAAAAATTTTTTATATGAAACATTTTCTATAGAAAAATTTTTTATATGAAAAATTTTCTATAGAAAAAATTTTTATATGAAAATTTTTTTATAGAAAAAATTTTTATATGAAAAATTTTCTATAGAAAAATTTTTTATATGAAAAATTTTCTATAGAAAAATTTTATATGAAAAACTTTCTATAGAAAAATTTTCTATAGAAAAATTTTATATGAAAAATTTTCTATAGAAAAATTTTTTATATGAAAAATTTTCCATAGAAAAATTTTCTATAGAAAAATTTTTTATATGAAAAATTTTCCATAGAAAAATTTTTTATATGAAAAATTTTCCATAGAAAAATTTTCTATAGAAACATTTTTTATATGAAAAATTTTCTATAGAAAAATTTTTTATATGAAACATTTTCTATAGAAAAATTTTTTATATGAAAAATTTTCTATAGAAAAAATTTTTATATGAAAAATTTTCTATAGAAAAATCTTTTATATGAAAAATTTTCTATAGAAAAATTTTATATGAAAAATTTTCTATAGAAAAAATTTATATGAAAAATTTTATATAGAAAAATTTTTTAGTTGAAAGAAATTAATTTTTAGTTGAACCATGAATTTATGTTAAGAGGTTGTGGGTTCGAATCCGGGCTCAGGTTCATATCATAAATTTTTATTTTTTTAATTTTAATAATTTTTTATGATTTTAAATTAGATTAATAATTTTTAAGAATACTGAAAAAACTATGTGACACTTAGCAGTGTGGAATGCTGCATTTTCTGTCCCGCTACGGACTTCATCAGCACACTGTGTCACCAACTGTTAGATGCCAGTAGTTAAGATCATCTATTTAACTGAATTCTTAAGCGAAATTGAAAACGAGAATTATATTAACACTCATTTCTATTTCACCTATGACCATATGATCGATTCAGTTAGACGAACTTATCCACCATAGTTTTTTCCTTTATGTTTTGTATTCCTATCCTTTATTAATCTACATTTACTTTGTACTTTAACCAACTGTCAGCTGGTAATGAAGACAAAGATTTTTGTTTTGACAAGTTTCTGTTTATTCTTTTACGTTAATGCAAATTTGAATTTAGTATCAACTTGAAAGAGTTAGTGAAAACATGTAAATCGCGGTGCCCATGCAATTTAATTGAAAGAAATTAATTTTTAGTTGAACCATGAATTTATGTTAAGAGGTTGTGGATAAGTTCGTCTAACTGAATCGATCATATGGTCATAGGTGAAATAGAAATGAGTGTTAATATAATTCTCGTTTTCAATTTCGCTTAAGAATTCAGTTAAATAGATGATCTTAACTACTGGCATCTAACAGTTGGTGACACAGTGTGCTGATGAAGTCCGTAGCGGGACAGAAAATGCAGCATTCCACACTGCTAAGTGTCACATAGTTTTTTCAGTATTCTTAAAAATTATTAATCTAATTTAAAATCATAAAAAATTATTAAAATTAAAAAAATGAAAAATTTTTTATATGAAAAATTTTCTATAGAAACATTTTTTATATGAAGAATTTTCTGTAGAAACATTTTTTATATGAAAAATTTCCTATAGAAACATTTTTTGTATGAAAAATTTTCTATAGAAAAATTATTTATATGTAAAATTTTCTATAGAAAAATTTTGTATATGAGAAATTTTCTATAGAAAAATTTTTTATATGAAAAATTTTCTATATAAAAATTTTTTATATGAAAAATTTTCTATAGAAAAATTTTTGATATGAAAAATTTTCTATAGAAAAATTTTTTATATGAAAAAAAATTTGTATAGAACAAATTTTTATATGAAAAAAAAATTTCTATAGAAAAATTTTTTATATGAAAAAAAATTTCTATAGAACAAATTTTTATATGAAAAAAAAATTTCTATAGAAAAATTTTTTATATGAAAAATTTGAATATAGAAAAAATGTTTGTATGAAAAATTTTTTATAGCAAAATTTTCTATATGAAAAATTTTTTATAGCAAAATTTTTTATATTAAAAATTTTTTATAGCAAAATTTTTTATGTGAAAAATTTTCTATAGAAAAATTGTTTATGTGAAAAATTTTCTATAGAAAAATTTTTTATATGAAAAATTTTCTATAGAAAAATTTTTTATGTGAAAAATTTTCTATAGAAAAATTGTTTATATGAAAAATTTTCTATAGAAAAATTTTTTACATAAAAAATTTTCTGGACAAAAATTTTTTATATGAAAAATTTTCTATACAAAAATTTTTTGTATGAAAAATTTTCTGTAGAAAAATTTTTTATATGAAAAATTTTCTATAGAAAAATTTTTTATATGAAAAATTTTCTATAGAAAAATTTTTTATATGAAAAATTTTCTATAGTAAAATTTTTTATATGAAAAATTTTCTATAGAAAAATTTTTTAAATGAAAAATTTTCTATAGAAAAATTTTTTAAATGAAAAATTTTCTATAGAAAAATTTTTTATATAAAAAATTTTCTATAGAAAAACATTTTATATGAAAAATTTTCTAAAGAAAAATTTTTTATATGGAAAATTTTTTAAAGAAAAATTTTGTATATGAAAAATTTTCTAAAGAAAAAATTTTTATATCAAAAACTTTCTAAATAAAGAAAAATTTTCTATAGAAAATTTTTTTATATGAAAAATTTTCTATAGAAAATTTTTTTATATGAAAAATTTTCTATAGAAAAATTTTTTAAATGAAAAATTTTCTATAGAAAAATTTTTTAAATGAAAAATTTTCTATAGAAAAATTTTTTATATAAAAAATTTTCTATAGAAAAACATTTTATATGAAAAATTTTCTAAAGAAAAATTTTTTATATGGAAAATTTTTTAAAGAAAAATTTTGTATATGAAAAATTTTCTAAAGAAAAAATTTTTATATCAAAAACTTTCTAAATAAAGAAAAATTTTCTATAGAAAATTTTTTTATATGAAAAATTTTCTATAGAAAATTTTTTTATATGAAAAATTTTCTATAGAAAATTTTTTTATATGAAAAATTTTCTATAGAAAATTTTTTTATACGAAAAATTTTCTATAGAAAATTTTTTATATGAAAAATTTTCTATAGAAAATTTTTTTATATGAAAAATTTTCAATAGAAAATTTTTTTATATGAAAAATTTTCTATAGAAAATTTTTTATATGAAAAATTTTCTATAGAAAATTTTTTTATATGAAAAATTTTCTATAGAAAATTTTTTTATATGAAAAATTTTCTATAGAAAATTTTTTTATATGAAAAAAAAATATAAAAAAAAATATTTTTATATGAAAAAATTTCTATAGAAAAATTTTTATATGAACAATTTTCTATAGAAAAAATGTTTATATGAATAGTTTTTATGAAAATTTTTCTATAGGTATACCACATTATCGCACTTCTTCTAATTTTTTCCTAAAAGTTGGATTTTGTCAAAGAACAATGAAAAACAATTTTATTAAAATTTTAAGCCTTCCAGCGATTCATCATTTTGAACTTCAATGAAAACATCTGTATCTGTTAAAATTGAATACAAAAATCATATCAAAACAAAACAGAAAATATATAAGTCAAAAACGTTAAAGTTGTGATTCACCGCTAAAATTTTCAATGTTTGCTTATGAAAAAAAAAACAGCAGAGAAATGTGAGATGTAGCTGAATATTATCAAGGAAATTTTCAATATAAAACTTAAATTGAAAACAATAACAAATTATGTACAACAATTAAATATTCTCCAGTTGTAGCCAAACAGCAAATATTTTGAATCAGTCGTAAAACTTGATAATTTATTTATATCAAACAAAGGATTTTAATTTTAATCACATGTTGTTAAATTAATAAAATTTAAATTCTCAGAATTAATGTTCTTTAACCAAGAGTGTTCCAAATAAAATAGGTATTTACTATTTCAGGCAAAACTTATCTAAAATACTTATAAAACAAATTTTTTGTCGAAATTTTTTCTATAGAAAAATATTTCTATTGAAAATATTTCTATCGAAAATTTTTCTATAGAAAAATATTTCTATCGAAAATTTTTCTATAGAAAAATATTTCTATCGAAAATTTTTCTATAGAAAAATATTTCTATCGAAAATTTTTCTATAGAAAAATATTTCTATCGAAAATTTTTCTATAGAAAAATATTTCTATCGAAAATTTTTCTATAGAAAAATATTTCTATCGAAAATTTTTCTATAGAAAAATATTTCTATCGAAAATTTTTCTATAGAAAAATATTTGTATCGAAAATTTTTCTATAGAAAAATATTTGTATCGAAAATTTTTCTATAGAAAAATATTTCTATCGAAAATTTTTCTATAGAAAAATATTCCTATCGAAAATTTTTCTATAGAAAAATATTTCTATCGAAAATTTTTCTATCGAAAATTTTTCTATCGAAAATTTTTCTATAGAAAAATATTTCTATCGAAAATTTTTCTATAGAAAAATATTTCTATCGAAAATTTTTCTATAGAAAAATATTTCTATCGAAAATTTTTCTATAGAAAAATATTTCTATCGAAAATTTTTCTATAGAAAAATATTTCTATCGAAAATTTTTCTATAGAAAAATATTTCTATCGAAAATTTTTCTATAGAAAAATATTTCTATCGAAAATTTTTCTATAGAAATATATTTCTGTTGAAAATTTTTCTATAGAAAAATATTTCTATTGAAAATTTTTCTATAGAAAAATATTTCTATTGAAAATTTTTCTATAGAAAAATATTTCTATAGAAAAATATTTCTATTGAAAATTTTTCTATAGAAAAATATTTCTATCGAAAATTTTTCTATCGAAAATTTTTCTATCGAAAATTTTTCTATAGAAAAATATTTCTATCGAAAATTTTTCCATAGAAAAATATTTCTATTGAAAATTTTTCTATAGAAAAATATTTCTATTGAAAATTTTTCTATAGAAAAATATTTCTATTGAAAATTTTTCTATAGAAAAATATTTCTATTGAAAATTTTTCTATAGAAAAATATTTCTATTGAAAATTTTTCTATAGAAAAATATTTCTATTGAAAATTTTTCTATAGAAAAATATTTCTATTGAAAATTTTTCTATAGAAAAATATTTCTATTGAAAATTTTTCTATAGAAAAATATTTCTATCGAAAATTTTTCTATAGAAAAATATTTCTATCGAAAATTTTTCTATAGAAAAATATTTCTATCGAAAATTTTTCTATAGAAAAATATTTCTATCGAAAATTTTTCTATAGAAAAATATTTCTATCGAAAATTTTTCTATAGAAAAATATTTCTATCGAAAATTTTTCTATAGAAAAATATTTCTATCGAAAATTTTTCTATAGAAAAATATTTCTATCGAAAATTTTTCTATAGAAAAATATTTCTATTGAAAATTTTTCTATAGAAAAATATTTCTATTGAAAATTTTTCTAAAATATTTCTATAGAAAATTTTTCTAAAATATTTCTATAGAAAATTTTTCTATAGAAAAATATTTCTATCGAAAATTTTTCGATACAAAAATATTTCTATCTAAATTTTTTCTATAGAAATATATTTTTATCTAAAATTTTTCTGTAGAAATTTTTTCATTAAAAAATTTATTATAGAAAAATTTTTTATAAAAAAATTTATTATAGAAAAATTTTTCGTATAAAATTTTCTATAGAAAAATTTTTGATAAAAAATTTTTCATAACAAAATTTTCTACAAAAAGTTTTTCCATAAAAAAATTTTTGATAAGTAACTTTTCTATAGAAAAATTTTTGATAAAAAATTTTCTATAGAAAAATTTTTGATAAAAAAATTTTCTATAGAAAAATTTTTCATAAAAAAATTTTCTATAGAAAAATTCTTCATAAAAAAATTTTGTAAAGAAAAATTTTTCATAACAAAATTTTCTTTAGAAAAAAAGTATAAAAAACGGCTACTCTGCCGACTACAAATTTTATTCGGAACACCTCGCAAATTATTTGGTATACGTTTATGTCAAATTTAGTTTAACCTATTTCTTGCTATCAAACAAGTCTTTAAGACTCAATAAATTTAATTGCTAAATACTAGACCTAAAAAAATTATGTCAAATACCAAAGTAATACTTGGATGTGTGTAATCTAGAAACCAACAAGCCTTTGCCAATTGCCCACTAAAAGGCCTTTTTAATTGTCACTTAAAGAAGTTCAGATTTCTTGCAATACTTTTTTGTTTTTTTCCAATTCTAAAAGTTTTCAATTGCATTTTATTTTCTCCATTACTTTTTAATACCAGGAATTTTTATGGTATACAGAAAAATAATCCAGTAACAAGTCGCCCATTTATCTTCTCAAGTATTTTCCTCTTAATACCTCCTTCTCCTTCGTTCCAGCAGAAAAGCAGGCGACAAGATATAAACAATTTTTACCCAATAAAAAGAGAAAATGGGAAAAATAAAATGTGTAAAAAAAAGTATTTACTATTTGTTCAGTTTTTAATGTAGAACTGGGTTAATATTCAAATTAAATCAATTCAAAATCAAAGAAAAAAGAAATAAAAGTTCAGTAAAAAAAATGGTCAGTATTTGAAAAAGAAATAGAAAGGCAGTATTTATTTATTTATAAAGAGATTTATTGTTTAAAAATATTTTCATAGAGAATTTATGGGTTAAAATCAAAAGATTTTTGGGAAAACAATTAAAATTTGTTATTGGCATTATTTAAGAAAAGAAGTAAAAAAATTATCAAACTTTATTGTTGTGAAAAAAAAACAAATTATAAACTTTTTTGTGTGCAATTTAAATAACAATAAATATTTTCAGTGAATAAATTAACATATTTCAAAATATTTGAAGTGCGTTAAAAGAACAAATACTAATACTCGAGTATTTAATTAACTACGAGTATGCAAAATTTAAATTTTGAAATTTTAATTTTTGTGTAAAACTCTTTTACAACGGAAATGCAGGTAATGTGGTATAGCTATTTATTTTAAATTTGTCGTACTTTTAGTTTTTGTCCGCTTAAAATGATGATACATGTTTTGGGCTTCCATATTTTTATTGAAAATTTTTCTCCAGAAAAATATTTTTATCGAAAATTTTTCTCCAGAAAAATATTTTTATCGAAAATTTTCACAGAAAAATATTTTTGAAAAATTTTCTATAGAAAAATATTTTTATCGTAAATATTCTCAGAAATTTTTCTAAAGAAAATTTTTCGATAAATATTTTTCTGTAGAAAAATTTTTGATAGAAATATTTTTCTGTAGAAACATTTTTTTAGAAAAAGTTTTGATATAAAAAAATTTCAGTACAAAATTTTTGTTAAAAAATTTTCTGTAAAAAATTTTTAGAAGAAAAATTTTTGATAAAAAAAATTTTCTATAGAAAAGTGTTTAATAAAAAAAAATTTCTGTAGAAAACTTTATCATAAAAAAATTTTTGATAAAAAAAAGTTATCAATAGAAAAATTTTTTTCTATAGAAAAATATTTTTATCGAAAATTTTCTCCGAAAAATATTACAAAACTTTTTTCTAAAGAAAAATTTTCGATATATATTTTTCTATAGAAAAATTTTCGATAGAAATATTTTTCTGTAGAAAAATTTCCTTTAGAAAAAGTTTTGATCAATAAATTTTCAGTAGAAAAATTTTTGATTAATAAATTTTCAGTAGAAAAATTGTTGATAAAAAAATTTTCAGTAGAAAAATTGTTGATAAAAAAATTTCAGTGAAAAATTTTTCATAAAAAATTTTTAGTAGTAAAAAATTTTTCATAAAAAATTTTTGGTAGTAAAAAATTTTTCATAAAATATTTTCAGTGGAAAAATTTTTGATAAAAAAATGTTCATTAAAAAAATTTTGTTCAATACATTTTCAGTAGAAAAATTTTTGATAAAAAATTTTCAGTAAAAAAATTTTTGATGACAAAATTTTCAGTTAAAAATTTTTGATAAAAAAATTTTGTATAGAAACATTTTTGATAAAAAAATTTCTATAGAAACATTTTTGATAAAAGAAATTTTCAAAAGAAACATTTTTGATAACAAAATTTTCTATAGAAAAATTTTTCATAAAAAAATTGTTGATAAACATTTTTTTTTAAATTTTCTATAGAAAAAATGTTTAACAAAAAAAAAAAATGTCAGTACAAAAATTTTTGATAAAAAAATTTTCAGTAGAAAAATAAAAAGAATAATAAATATCACGTTTTTATTAATTCTTAAAAAATTAAAAAAAAACTTTTCTGTAGAAAAATTTTCTTAAGAAAAAGTTTTGATCAAAAAATTTTCAGTAGAAAAATTTTTGATTAATAAATCTTCAGTAGAAAAATTTTTGATAAAAAAATTTTCGGTAGAAAAATTTTTGATAAAAAAATTTTCAGTAAAAAATTTTTAGTAGTAAAAAAATTTTCCAAAAAAAATTTTCAGTGGAAAATTTTTTGATAAAAAATGTTCAATAAAAAAATTTTGATCAATTTTTTGATAAAAAAAATGTTCAATAAAAAAATTTTGATCAATACATTTTCAGTAGAAAAATTTTTGATAAAAAATTTTCAGTAAAAAAATTTTTGATAACAAAATTTTCAGTTAAAAATTTTCTATAGAAACATTTTTGATAAAAAAAAAAATTCTATAGAAACCTTTTTGATAAAAGAAATTTTCTATAGAAAAATTTTTCATAAAAAAATTGTTGATAAACCTCTTTTTTTAATTTTCTATAGAAAAAATGTTTAACAAAAAAATTTTCAGTAAAAAATTTTTGATAAAAAAATTTTCAGTAGAAAAATAAAAAGAATAATAAATATTACGTTTTTATTAATTCTTAAAAAATTAAAAAAAAAATTTCAGTAAAAAAATTCGATCAATAAATTTTCAGTAGAAACATTTTTGATAAAAAAAAAATCAATAAAAAAAAATTTTGATCAATAAATTTTTGTTAAAAAACTTTTCAGTAGAAAAATTTTTGATAAAAAAATTTTCTATAGAAACATTTTTGATAAAACAATTTTCTATTGAAAAATTTTTCATAAAAAAATTTTTGACAAAAAAATTGTCAATAGAAAATTTTTTTTTAATTTTCTATAGAAGAAATGTTTGATAAAAACATTTTCAACAACAACAACAACAACTTTTGATAAATTAAATAAATTTCAGTAAAAAAATTTTCGATAGAAAAATTTCTGTAGAAAAATTTTCTTTAGAAAAAGTTTTGATCAAAAAATTTTCAGTAGAAAAATTTTTGATTAATAAATCTTCAGTAGAAAAATTTTTGATAAAAAAAATTTTCGGTAGAAAAATTTTTGATAAAAAAAATTTTCAGTAAAAAATTTTTAGTAGTAAAAAAATTTTCCAAAAAAAATTTTCAGTGGAAAAATTTTTGATAAAAAAATGTTCAATAAAAAAATTTTGATCAATACATTTTCAGTAGAAAAATTTTTGATAAAAAACTTTCAGTAAAAAAATTTTTGATAACAAAATTTTCAGTTAAAAATTTTCTATAGAAACATTTTTGATAAAAAAAATTTCTATAGAAACATTTTTGATAAAAGAAATTTTCTAAAGAAACATTTTTGATAACAAAATTTTCTATAGAAAAATTTTTCATAAAAAAATTGTTGATAAACATTTTTTTTTTTAATTTTTTATAGAAAAAATGTTTAACAAAAAAAAAATTTCAGTACGAAAATTTTTTATAAAAAAATTTTCAGTAGAAAAATAAAAAGAATAATAAATATCATGTTTTTATTAATTCTTAAAAAATTAAAAAAAATTTCAGTAAAAAAATTCGATCAATAAATTTTCAGTAAAAACATTTTTGATAAAAAAATTCAGTAAAAAAATTTTGATCAATAAATTTTTGTTAAAAAATTTTTGATAAAAAAATTTTCTATAGAAACATTTTTGATAAAAATTTTTAGTAGTAAAAAAATTTTCCAAAAAAAATTTTCAGTAGAAAAATTTTTTATAAAAAAATGTTCAATAAAAAAATTTTGATCAATACATTTTCAGTAAAAAAATTTTTGATAAAAAGAAAATTTTTCAGTAAAAAACTTTTTGATAACAGTTAAAAATTTTTGATAAAAAATTTTGTATAGAAACATTTTTGATAAAAAAATTTCTATAGAAACATTTTTTATAAAAGAAATTTTCTAAAGAAACATTTTTGATAACAAAATTTTCTATAGAAAAATTTTTCATAAAAAAATTGTTGATAAACATTTTTTTTTTAATTTTCTATAGAAAACATGTTTAACAAAAAAAAATTTTCAGTAGAAAAATTTTTGATAAAAAAATTTTCAGTAGAAAAATAAAAAGAATAATAAATATCACGTTTTTATTAATTCTTAAAAAATTAAAAAAAATTTAGTAAAAAAAATTCGATGAATAAATTTTCAGTAGAAAAATTTTTGATAAAAAAATTGTCTATAGAAACATTTTTGATAAAACAATTTTCTATTGAAAAATTTTTCATAAAAAAATTTTTGACAAAAAAATTGTCAATAGAAAATTTTTTTTTTTAATTTTCTATAGAAAAAATGTTTGAAAAAAATTTTCGGTAGAAAAATTTTTGATAAAAACTTTTTCAGTAGAAAAATTTTTGATCAAAAAATTTTCAGTAAAAAAATTTGATCAATAAATTTTCAGTAGAAAAATTTTTGATAAAAAAATTTTCAGTAGAAAAATTTTTCATAAAAAAATTTTCAGTAGAAAAATTTTTGATAAAAAAATTTCAGTACAAAAATTTTTGATCAAAAATTTTCAGTAGAAAAATTTTTGATAAATCAAATTTTGATAAAAAAGATTTTCAGTAGAAAAGTTTTTGATAAAAATATTTTAGATAAAAAAATTTCTATAGAAACCATTAAAAAAAATTCTTTAGAAACATTTTTGATAAAAAAATTTTCTATAAAAAAATTTTCTTAAAAAATTAATAATAGATTTTTTTTAAATTTCTGTAGAAAAAATGTTTAGTAAAAAATTTTCATTAGAAAAACTTCTTTAGAAACAGTTTTGATAAAAAAAATTATCTATAGAAAAATTTATAAGAAAAAATCATCAATAGAAAAGTTTTTTTTTTTTAAATGTTCTATAAAAAATGTTTGATGATGTTTCCATTTGAGAAAAGTTCTTAATCCACAATTTCGGAGATACTTCAGAAAAGTGCCTCCTGCTGCCATACAAGTAATGACGACAACCAGAGACCCTTGCTCGGCTGATGTCATTATACCAATTTGTTTTTTCCCTTTTCAAGTAATTACTTGTACTACCTGTGACGGAATTACTGATATCCCGGCTTCACATATGCTCAGAAAATCATTTTGTATCACTAGTACAATGTCCTGAGGTGGCGCGTACAGGACATTTATTTCTAGCACCCAATAAAGATTTGTTTTTGCAAAAAAAGGATATTTTATTATTTATTTATTTTTAGACCCTTAAAAAGGACCTGAGTTTTAACTTCGGCTCCGAACGGCAAATGCATTAGTTAGGGAAGTTTTACATAGCCTAATACTTAATAACCAGTGGCTAACTGAGTTATGAGGTGAACCGCCGCTTTTTTGAAAATTTATTTTTTTTTGTCAAGTGGGTCTGCCCAGGGATCGAACTTGGGACCTCTGGTATGCTAGGCGGATGACTAACCAGCTATAAGGCGGTTCACAATAGACTAAGAAACACTTTATAAGTCGTTTTAACGATGTCCATTCGGCCAAATATAGGCCGACGCACAGTGGTTTAGAATCGTTTTTAATTGGCCAAAACTCTGTAACTTTTAAACTAACAAAGATTTTGTTGACGTTCTTTTTTTAGTCAATAGATAACATCTTAAATTTCGTATATGCTAACCCATTTTTCACTTACTTCCTCTTAAACGATTTTGCTCAAATTTAGGCCACAAGCCAATCTTGGATGACAATATAATATTTTGTTATCCTTAGGTTGGGCCCTATTTTTATTAAGGTATTTTCCGTATTTTCATTAGGATGGCCCAAATGGAACAAAAATTGCAAATTTTAATTTCGGAAGTCGAATATCTTTAAAACCATTAGAGATAGGATATGCATATCGTTACGTTTTTGTAGATCTTGACCTACGTATTTATTATATAGAATGATTTTTCAAATCGGTTGGGAAATGACAATTATATATCGTTTTAAGTGATTTGTGAGTCTGAGGTGACAACATTTTTCGGCTACCTTAGTTTTGATATGTTTTCTTTCTGATGGCATACAAATTTTAAGAATCTAAAGAGTGTTCTAAAAAAATATGCATTTACTATTTTAGACAAAATTTATCCATAGTGCAAGAAATAATTTATTTTTTGATCAAGTTAGTTTCTATAGATATGTCAGATACTATTATTTTAGAAATTATTAATTTTCAATAGTTATTTCAATCAAAATGGACTGCGAAAAAAAATTCGTGAAAATATAATTAAAACTTTTCAAAAAAATCCGTCATGGACTTTTAAAAAAATAGCTAAAAATTTGAAAGTTGACCCTCGAACGGTTTCTAATGCCATCAGACGGTATAAGGAAAACCTGAGCATTGAAAGAAAACCTGGATCAGGGAGAAAAAAAGGTCCTACAGATATTGGTAAGGCAAAAGAAGTCGAGCGACTCTTTCGAAGAGCGCCTAACACTTCTTTAAGAAAAACAGCTCGTACATGAAATGTTCTACGAATTTTGCACATAGAGTCAAAGCTTATGCTGGACTGAAGACATACAAAGTCCAAAAGGTTCCAGATCGCAATGCTATAAAGAACTTAGAAGCAAAAAAACGAGCGAAAAAATTCAAGTCTGATTTTATAAAAAAATACACCTGTTGTGTGATGGATGATGAAACATACGTACTGGCAGACTTTTCTCAACTTCCTGGTCAAGATTTTTATGTTGCTGATAAACGAGGCAATGTTCGGCAAGAGTTTCGCACAAAAAAACAAACAAAATTCCCCAAGAAGTTTCTCGTGTGGCAAGCTATTTGCAGTTGTGGCAAAAGAAGTAAAGTATTTGTGGCATCTGGCAAAATAAACACAGAAATTTATATAAAGGAGTGCCTACAAAAACGGTTGTTACCCTTTTTAAGAGAGCACAGAGTGACTACATTTTTTTTTGCCCGATTTGGCATCATGTCATTATGGAAAAAAGGCACTTGAGTGGTACTCAAAGAATAATGTCATTTTTGTACCACGAGAGGCAAATCCACCTAACTGTCCAGAACTTCGGCCTGTGGAAAGATATTGGGCTCTGGTAAAAAAGGAATTGAAGAACACAGGAAAGATTTCCAAGAACATGTCCGATTTTAAGCGCAGGTGGAACACATGCGCCAAAAAGGTATCAGAAGCAACTGTAAAATCTTTAATGGGAGGGTTTCCGAAAAAAGTCGATAATTTTGCAAAACCCGACTACTAAGTAAACATTTTAATGCTAAATGATTATATATTTGCGTATTTTTTAGAGTTTTTATATTAAAAGGTTTGATTTTTATTTAAGAAAATCCAACTACAAATTTTATTTAGAGCACTCTTTATTTCATGAAAAAATATAGGTTTTGGCCAATGAAAAATGTTTCTGAGCCACCGTGCGATGGTCTTATCATAAAACACTAATTTTCCAATAGTATGCGAATTTTTGAAATTTATTTATTTTAATTATTTCTAAGTAAATATACATTTACAAATAAATATTATCATTATTGGCTGATAAGAGAAAAACTTTTTTTTTCGAAACAGAAGAAATGTTTTTACTACAAAATATAGGTATTTATTGATAATGTTAATTGATTTGGCGAAAAAGTCTAAGGTGTGGTTTTACTCTGGTGTTAGACAAAAGACCTAAATTTATTTATGATATTTTAAATATTTACTTTACCACGGCCAAGTTAAAGTGTTTGCAAATAAATAAGTACTCGGAAATTTCGCATGCAAAAATTAACAAAAATTACAAAATTAAACAAAACAATTTATTCATAAAAGTGCTGGATAAGCGTAATCGCCTTCTACTCCCTCAGCCAAAACACCCCGAGCACTTGTTAATGAGTCATTTTTGAGAATAAAATTGAAATAAGTTTTATATGAATAAAGTTTAGTATTTAAATGAAATGATATAAAAATATCTAGATTTTATTTAGAATTTATTTATAAAAAGATGTTAATAAAAATTTTTTTAAAGTATTTAGATGAACTTAAGGAGTCTTTCGAATAAAATAGGCATTTACTATTTCAGGCAAAGCTTATCTATAGTGCAACAAAGAATATATTTATACCCTTCACCGCCATAGGTGGAAAGGATATTATAGTTAGTTAGTTTGTGCTGATGTATGTAACGCATAGAAATATTTGTCTTAGACCCACCTTTTAGTATACCAATAGGCTTAGAATCACTTTCTGAGTCGATTTAGCGATGTCCGTCCGTCTGGCTGGCTGGACCCTAGAGTGGTTCGAAAAAAAAAAGTTGAGTCAGTCACCCCCTAGGATTAAAGATAATGTTAAAACAATTCCAAAAAATATTTTTTTTATTTTTTTACCACGCCTACAAATACCGCCCTTTTACTATTTTGTTCACGGTGTCGCCATTTTAAATCCGATCGTAACATTTTATATATCGATTTTCAGGGCTCTGTAAGGGCTACATTTCTCTCTTTGATAGTTTTTTACAACCTCGTCAATTTCTAGTCATTACTTTTTAAAATTCGAGTCGTACCCACCCTAATCAAATCGAGTAAAAATCTAGTTTTTAAAAGTTATGACTATAAATTGACGTGGTAGTAAAAACCAATCAAAGAGAGAAATGTAGCCCTTACAGAGCCGCGAACACCGATATATAAAATGTTATGATCGGATTTAAAATGGCGACACAGTGAACAAAATAGTAAAAGGGCGGTATTTGTAGGCGTGGTAAAAAAATAAAAAAATATTTTTTGGAATTGTTTTAACATTATCTTTAATCCTAGGGGGTGACTGACATAACTTTTTTTTTTTTGTATGGAAGGCGAACCGCTCTACTGGACCCCCATGTAAACCTTGTAATCAAAGTACAGGTCGCAATTCTTAAGATAATTTGATGAAATTTGGCACAGATCATTTTTTAATAATGGGACCATGGCTATTGAAATTGGTCAAAATCGGTCCATTATTTATGGTACCTCCCACTTCCCGGAATTGATATATTGGCCACAAATATCAATATTTATACCCTTCACCACCATAGGTGGAAAGGGTATTATAAGTTTGTGCTGATGTTTGCAACGCATAGAAATATTTGTCTTAGACCCACCTTTTAGTATACCAATAGGCTTAGAATCACTTTCTGAGTCGATTTAGCGATGTCCGTCCGTCCGTCCGTCTGGCTGGCTGGACGGCTGGCTGGACCCCCATGTAAACCTTGTAATCAAACTACAGGCCGCAATTCTAAAGATAATTTGATGAAATTTGGCACAGATCATTTTCTAATAATGGGACCATGGCTATTGAAATTGGTCAAAATCGGTCCATTATTTATGGTACCTCCCATAGGTCCCACTTCCCGGAATTGATATATTGGCCACAAATATCAATATTTTTTTTTTCATGAAATTTAAAACAAATACTGCTTATGTCAATTAAAATCACTGTACCAAATTTCGTTGAAATTGGTCCGCATTTGACCATAGCCCCAATACAAACTCTTCTTTAAAAACGCACTAAATGAGACAAAAAATCACTAAAACGCTCGTAAATCTAAAGATAATGAAAATTTTGAGTTTATTTTTTGCATACAGAATTTTTGTAACAACTGTAATCAATTTGCGAGATAATCGGTCCACATTTGACCCTAGCTCTCATATAAGTCCAAATGACGGAAACAGGTTGAATATATAAGTTTTGAGAAAATTTTTGTATGATGGCAAAATTTAGAAAATATTTGTCTTTATAGAGGAAAAATAACACCTTTGACCTTAGTGGGGAAGGGTATCGTATGGTCGGCTTGACCGACTATAGAGCTTTCTTACTTGTTTTTTTTTATTCTGGAATCAACTTGCCAAATTTCGAGATAATCGGTCCACATTTGACCCTAGCTCTAATATAAGTCCAAGTGACAGAAATAGCTTAAATATATAAGTTTTAAGAAAATGTTTGTATGAATCGTATGGTCGGGCTTGACAGACTATAGCACTTTCTTACTTGTTTTGTATATTTCTGTATTATTAAAAGTCTTTATTTTAAGTTTTATTTATCTTAATACAACTACCAATTTTATTCAGAACACTCTTTATTTACTTATAAAATTATACAAGTTAGTGCGGTATATTCTACCATTTTTCTTTATTATTCTAAAACTGTAACAATTATAAAGTTATAACTTCCCATCTCTGGATTTCTATACATACAAACCGTCAGAAAAAAAACTGAACACGTGAATAATAATTTACCTCTGTCATTAGTCTTCGTTACATCCAACACTTGCAACTCAATTATGCGGCGTAAATAATCACTTATGTGATTCATCAATTCTTTTGTATACATTTTTTTCAGTATTTTTCTGTTATTTTCATGTATTTAATGTATTTTACAAATTTTACACACTCAAACACGTCTTTAAGAACTTAAATTGTAATTAATTTTGGTATGTTTTTCTATACAATTTTGCAAGTGCCAAAAATTGTTTTCTTCCAATTAATTCTACATAATAAAAATTTCTTTTATTTCATTATAATGGAAAAATATTTTAAATTTATTTTTCTTTTTTTTTAATGTTAATAATGAAAAAAACAACAAATAATAAATAATGAAAAATTGTGTACGTTAACGATAAGTTGCAAAGAATGACTAAGAAGTTACTCTTTGGAAAAATAAAATTTTTAGGTTGATGTACTACTTTTTTGAGCATGTTTTTTTATTATTTGTTTTTAGTGTTATCAGTTAAGCGATATAGAAAATATATTTAGAATCGAAAAGTAAAAAAAAAAAAACAGTAAATAAAAAAATTGTCCCTATTTATGAGTTTTATAACTTTAAAAAAGATACTCAGAAAAACCAATTCAAAACACTGTGCTCGTTTTTGACAACTTTTTTGTACCGAATGCGCCGAATTCATTGGAGCTAGCCGTTTTTTTAGGTAGGCTCTAGTTTTCGTTAACGTTAAAAAAATGGACGAGGTTGCCCAATAAATATTCGAGTAACTCGAAAACTGTTTATCTTAATCTTAATATTCTTAAACGAGCGCAATAATTGTATATATATATATATATAGAATGGCTATCTCGAAAACGGCTCTAACGATTTTGATAAAATTTGGACAGTGGGTATCTTTTTTGATGTATAGGTCGAAGAAGAAGGGACTTTTGGAACTTTTACCTCTAAGAGGGTAAAAACGGGTAAAAAGGGGAAAAATCGAAAACGCTATGTCTCCTAAAGTAATAGGTATAGAAACAAAATTAAAATTACGTTTTAAACAGCTTTGCAAATAAGCGGACAGGTGTTTGATACTTTTTTAAAACTATGTACGATAGAGGGTAAAAAAGGGTGAAAATAGTTTTTTTGGCACCTTTTTAATATTTTAAACTAAAGAATATAGAAAGAAACTTGGTACTGCAATCAATAGATGTAAAAAAATCATGAAACACGTATTTGGTACTTTTTTTATTTTGGAGCCAAAATGGGTAAAAAAGGGATAAAATGATAACTTAACATCTCCAAAGTAATATGAATAGGAACATTATACATTATGTTAAATGCGTTTTAAAAAAATGTACCGAATTCAATTGGCACCAAAAAAGTACCAAATATACATATGGAACTTTTAGAAATTAGGGAATAAAAAGGGGGAAAAATTAGTATTATTTTAAACAAATTAATGTTTGTCTGTATGTATGTTCTTTATAGAATAGTAAACTGTGAATTTGATTGTGTTATGCTCTTTAGCGAAGATGTTGCGGATAAGCCGGCGAAGGTTTTAAAGTTGATAAGACTAATTTCCGACAGATGGCGCCACTGAAAATTACTAAAAATTAATTAAATCGTAAACTGTACATTTGATCATGCTATGATCTTTAGCAAAGTTGTAGCGCATGAGCCGACGAAGGCTTTTTAGTTGGTATGAATAATTTTCGACAGGTGGCGCTACAGAAACTTACTCAAAGTCAAATTAATCGTAATCTGTACATTTAATCATGCTACAATCTTTAGCAAAGTTGTTGCACATGAGCCGACGAAGGTTTCTTAGTTGGTATGAAGAAATTTCGACAGGTGGCGCTACTGAAATTTACTCAAAGTCAATTTAATCGTATGCTGTACATTTAATCATGCTATAATCTTCAGCAAAGTTGTTACGGATAAGCCGAAGAAGGTTTATGAATTGGAATAAGCAAAGTCCGACAGGTGGCGCCACAGAAAACTACTCAAAATGAATTAAATCGTAAACTGTGCATTTGATCAGACTATAATCTTTAGCAAAGTTGTTGCGCATGAGTCGACAGAGGTTTATGTTGATATGAATAATTTCCAAAATTATTCAAAATGAGTTAAACTGTAAACTATGCAAACTATGTGTTGGTCGGACAAAATAAATCAAATAATTCAAAATTAACTGAATATTTCTACAATGTCTTTCCTCTAAATTTATTTTAGCACTTTATAATATAAAATATATAAAAACTTTAAAATTTTCCTCAAAATGCTTATCATAAAGCTCCGAGCAAGGCTCGGTCTACCAGGTACTGAGTTTTATAACTTTAAAAAAGATACTCAGAAAAACCAATTAAAAACACTGTGCTCGATTTTGACAACTTTTTTGTACCGAATGCGCCGAATTCATTGGAGCTAGCCGTTTTTTTAGGTAAGCTCTAGTTTTCGAGATATAACGTTATAAAAAATGGACGAGGTTGCCCAATAAATATTCGAGTAACTCGAAAACTGTTTATTTTTTTGAACTAAGCAAAGAAAAATCGAGTGCGCCGAATTCAATGGAGCTAACCGTTTTTTAGGTAAGCTCTAGTTTTCGAGATATAACGTTATAAAAAATGGACGAGGTTGCCCAATAAATATTCGAGTAACTCGAAAACTGTTTATTTTCTTCAACTAAGTAAAAGAACTTAGGCAACAAAATTGTCTTTCAAAATTATCTTTTTTTAGTCCGAGCTGTCGTAATTCGAGTACGTTGTTTTAGGTTAGCCCTCAAAAAAACTCGAAAACTGTTTATTTTCTTGAACTAAGTAAACAAAAATCGAAATTCGGCAACAAAATCATCTTTCAGACTAATTACACTGCTCTGTAGCCAAATCCTCCTTTTAATAAAACTATGTGGACTACATGGATTTTGATGCGCTAAACTCAGATCCGTTGTCGGTTTTTCCATCAGATCTGGATTTTTTTATGGGCGTGGCAAATTTTTCCCCTTAAATTAGTCAGGTACGGAGACCTATTTCGTCCTAACTCGAGAACGACTCATCCGATTTTCAAAATTAAAACACTTGAAGATGCATAACAAAATTGCATTTATTTTAGTCTAAAATAATTTTTCTGTATCTCTTATCGTTTTGGAGTTATTTAGAAATTAATGGAGAAAACATTTTTTTTTCGTGCGAAATTCGTAATTTTTTTCAGGTTAAAAATGTAATTAAAAAAAAAGATAAAGTAAAATTTTAACATTTTAAACATTTTTCTAAGAGCCACATATCTTAAGAATAAAATAAGCTATAAATAACTCCAAAACGATAAGAGATACAGAAAAATTATTTTAGACTAAAATAAATGCAATTTTGTTATGCATCTTCAAGTGTTTTAATTTTGAAAATCGGATGAGTCGTTCTAGAGTTAGGACGAAATAGGTCTCCGCACCTGACTAATTTAAGGGGAAAAATTTGTCACGCCCATAAAAAAAAATCCAGATCTGATGGAAAAAAACCGACAACTGATCTGAGTTTAGCGCATCAAAATCCATGTAGTCCGCATAGTTTTATTAAAAGGAAAGACAAAAAATGAATTTTTGCAGAGCAGTGTTATTATACCCTTCACCACCATAGGTGGAAAGGGTATTATAAGTTTGTGCTGATGTATGTAACGCATAGAAATATTTGTCTTAGACCCATCTTTTAGTATACCAATAGGCTTAGAATCACTTTCTTAGTCGATTTAGCGATGTCAATCCATCCATCCGTCCCTCTGGCTGAACGGCCCCCATGCAAACTTTGTAATCAAACTAAAGGTCGCAATTCTAAGGATAATTTTATGAAAAATATGAAACAGATAATTTTTTTGATAATAAGACTATTGAAATTCGTCAAAATCGGTCTATTATTTATGGTACCTCCCATAGGTCCCACTTCCCGGAATTGATATATTGGCCACAAATATCAATATTTTTTCATGAAATTTTAAACAAATACTGCTTATGTAAACTAAAATCACTGACCCAAATTTCGTTGAAAATGGGCCACATTAGACCATAGCTCCCATACAAACTCTTCTTTGAAAACGCACTACATGAAACAAAAATCACTAAAACTCTCGTAAATCTAAAGATAATGAGAATTTTAAGTTTATTTTTTGCATACATAATTTTTGTAACAACTGTAATTTGCCAAATTTCGAGATAATCGGTCCACATTTGACCCTAGCTCTCATATAAGTCCAAATGTCGGAAGCAGCTTAAATATTAAAGTTTTGAGAAAATGTTTGTATGATGGCAAAATTTAGCAAATATTTGTCTTTATACAGAAAAAATTACACTTTTGACCTCAGTGGTGATGGATATCGTATGGTCGGGCTTGACCGACTATAGCACTTTCTTACTTGTTTTACTTGTCTTTTTTAATCCGATTAGTCATTTTGAATATAAATTTGGTTGTTGTGTCTTTCTGTTCAGATAATAATCATCGCTTTATGTTGATATTTGTTGGACACAATAATTCGTATTTATTCTGTCCCTCAAATAAGATATAATGTGTGGTTTTCGCTCTATCTAGAATTAGGGATATCATCCTGAAGAAGATGGCCTAATCAACCATCGAAACGTGTCGAGGAAAGGCTTCCCCACCAAAATTGTTTTGGTTTTATCAAAAATAATAAATAATTGTAATAAAAAGTGATCTTAGTGCAATACACTACAGTAAAACTTTTTAATTAAACGTTTGATATCCCAAATGTATTGAAAAATAAATTTTTTTGTTTGCAAAAAAAAATTTTTTAAAAATCACAAAAATTTTAATTTTCAAAAGTACAGTCGAACTTTTATAAATTGAATCACCATTTTCCCGAAAAAAGCTTTAACTTAAGGAGACTTTAACTTTGGGAATCAAATTTAAAAACGTTAAATTTAAAAGCGAAATTCGCTTCAACTTATGGAAAATTCAAGCAATAGAAGTTTTAATTAGAGAAGTTCGAGTGTATTTTATTTTTTGCAAACAAAAAAAATTTATTTCCCAAACGATTAATCGATTAAAAAAGTAATTAGTGTTTCTGAAAGATAATTTTGTTGCCGAGTTTCGATTTGTTTACTTAGTTCAAGAAAATAAACAGTTTTCAAGTTACGCGGTTAGTTATTGCGCAACCTTCTCCAATTTTTTATAATGTTATATCTCGAAAACTAAAGCAAACCTAAAAAAGCGTTTAGCACCATTGAATTCAGCGTACTAGAATTATCTTTACCCACTAGGTCTCCATTTGGTCGGTTTTTTCAACTAGCACAGTGTAATTGATAAAATTGTATAAATGAGAGAAAAGGCCAAAATTGAATACAAAATTTAGAACCTTAAATAGTTAACCGTAAATTGAAAATTTGTTCTCAATTAAAGGCTGAGTGTTTGTATTGAAAAACAATAATAAAATAATTAAAAAACCAAATATGAAAAAATAATAGTCGAAAAAGTATGATACCCTACACCACTTAGGTCAAATTTCTTTTCTATGCACGGTAAAGCAAATTTGACGTTAGAAAGTGGTTGTCAAATGATGAAATTGAAGCTATCATCCTTTATCATATATACATAATTCCCCCGACATTTCAATTGGAACAGGAGTTACTTCTCTCAGACAATGAGCTGCATCCAATTCTATTTTTAGACTAATTTGAAGGGACCTACGTTTTAACTCTGGATCCGTAGGGCAAATGCATTAGTTAGAGAAGTTTTACATAGCCTAAAAATCTCAATAACCAGTGGCTAGCTGAGTTGTGAAGTGAACCGCTTTTTTTGAAAATTTATTTTTTTCAAATGGGTCTGGCCGGGGATCGAACTTGGGACCTTTGGTATGCTAGACGGATAACTAACCTGCTATACCACGGTGGTTCACCATCCTTTATCATATATTCAGTAAAAAGTTAAAACATTTTAACAAAAGCAACGCCGCACAGTGGTTCAGAATCGTTTTTCATTGGCCAAAACTCTATAACTTTTTAACTAAAAAAGATTTTGTAGTAGTTCTTTTTTAGTCAATAGATAGCATCTTAAGCTTTTATCGAGTTTAGGTTTTATTAAGATCTGTACGACGGCTGTTAAGAAATTTAAGCTAAAAGTTCAATTTTCGATTTGTTTTTCTTAATTGTTGTTGTTGTTTCTAATATCGTTTCAAATCTGCTAACTCATTTTTGACCCATTTGCTCCTGACCGATTGGGTCAAATTTAGGCCACAAGTCAATCTTGGATGACGATATAATATTTTGATATCCTTAGGGTGACTCCTATTTTCATTGAGGGATTTTCCGTATTTTCATTAGGATGGCCCAAATTTTAACTTTATGCCTAACAATGCTTACATATTTCATAGTTTTTGGTCAATAAATCAAAAAACATTTAATATTAATATTTGTATTATTTATTTTATTCAAATATTAAATGGAAATTGTAACTATTATTCATTTGCTTGAATATTTCCTGTAAATATTCTATATTCCATTAAAACGAAAAAATAACAGTTTTTTTTAATTATTAACTTTAAGCACTTATAACTTTTTACATAGTAAAGCTTTTAAGACACTTCTTACTTGTAGAATATTCAAAATTTTGTTCTTTTTTTTAGAAAACTTTAAATCAGGAAAATCGAGTAATATATAGATCAAATATTAACAAAAAAATGGTGCATTGTGAAACAAAAATTGAAAATTTTCAAAGTCGAATATCTTTAAAACCATAAGAGATAGGAGGATTTTTGTAGATCTTGACCTATGTATTTGTTATATGGTATGATTTTCGGTTGGGAAATGACAGTTATATAGCGTTTTAAGAGATTTATGAGTCTGAGGTGACCTACTTTTGGGTTCAATTGTGCCGCCCCATTAAAATCTAAGCCCTCCACGTTCAAGACTTAAGCTTCCCAACACTTCTGCTATATGCCAAAAAATAATTTTAAAATCCGCCTAACGATTAAGAAGTTGTGGACATATTTCCATTCTATTTCTTCAACATCCCACCGTGCTATGTTTTGCTATCTGCAATTTGTATTGATGGCAATTTACTAGCAATTCTGATAGAATTTTGTATATAAAAATTTTGAGTATTTTTATTCAAAAAAGAAATTGTATTCGCATTTGACATTTATTTATTATGCAATAGACAATTTATTGATAAAAGCCTAAAAATGTTTGCGGAGAACGCGTTTCGATGGTTGGTTAGGCCATATCTTCAGGAGTATCCCTACTTTTAGACAGATCGAAAATCTCGCATTATTACTTATTTTACAAACACAATCTTTACGAATTATGTTTATAAACCATAAGTAAAAGCTCAGATGTTCAGTCGAACACAAACATTTTTCAGTTTTCATCTTTCTTCACTTTATTATACCCTTCACCACCATAGGTGGAAAGGGTATTATAACTTTGTGCTGATGTATGTAACGCATAGAAATATTTGTCTTAGACTTACCTTTTAGTATACCAATAGGCTTATAATCACTTTCTGAGTCGATTTAACGATGTCAGTCCGTCCGTCTGGCTGGATCCCCATTCAATCAAAGTACAGGTCGCAATTCTAAAGATAATTTGATGAAATTGAAATTTGGCACAGATTATTTTTTTTAATAGTGGGACCATGGCTATTGAAATTCGTCGGTCCATTATTTATGGTACCTCCCATAGGTCCCACTTCCCGGAATTGATATATTGACCACAAATATCAATATTTTTTCATGAAATTTAAAACAAATAATGCTTATGTTAACTAAAATCGCTGTACCAAATTTGAAATCGGTACACATTTGACCATAGCTCCCATACAAAATCTTCTGTCAAAACGCAATAAATAAGTCAAAAATCACTAAACGCTCGTAAATCTGAAGATAATGAGAATTTTAAGTTTATTTTTTGTATACATAATTTTTGTAACAACTATAATCAATTTGCCAAATTTCGATATATTCGGTCTACATTTGACCTTAGCTCTCATATAAGTCCAAATGACGGAAACAGCTTAAATATATAAGTTTGGAGAACATTTTTGTATGATGGCAAAATGTAGCAAATATTTGTCTTTGTACAGGAAACAGAACACCTTTGACCTTAGTGGTAAAGGGTATCATATGGTCCGGCTAGACCGACTATAACACTTTCTTACTTGTTTTTTTTTTGTATTTTTATTAAAATAAAAAAGTGTTTCGCGGGCGAGTTCGGTTGGTTGCAAAAGTTTATATAGGCTAAAAGAAAACACTTTCAACTTTCTTTGGATGGCTTCAATTTTTGATCCTTCTTTGTCCTTAAAAAGTTCTACACTATTGAACTTTAAGTTTTACGAATATATAGTGGTTTCAAATTTGTTACATAACACCCTAACTTCAAACTATACAGGGTGCGCAAATACTATTTGTTAAAAAAACGGTCCATCCAACATAACAACCAAAACCGCAGCCCGCAATAGTTTTCAAGAAATCGTTATTAACATAAGATCAAATATTACAATTTTCTTTATATTTCTAAATAAACTTAAATTTTTTGCCTTTGGCAGCATGCCACGCCTACTAATTGCAATATTTCGACAACATTTTTCTTCTACCTTAATTTTGATATGTTTCCTTTCTGATGGCATTGATTGTCCAATGAAAATTGATTCTGAGTTTAAAATTTTGTGTAAAATTTTGTCTAATCTTGTAAATTTTATGTACAATTTTTTCAAATCTTGTAAATTTTTGTGTAAACTTTTAACTTTAGTGAGAAATAAAAATGTTGGCGTAATATTTTAATATTGAATAGAAATTTTAATTTCGTACAGAAATGACATTTTGATGTAGTAATTTTTCATAAAAATATTACGTTTTTTCTTCATCATTTATCATATAATTTTTATTTAATTTCTTAAAAACTTACACCCTAATTCATAAACGATTTATAAAATTATCATTGTCTTATTGTAGGAATTTTGTATGGAAAATTTGAATTATAAGCTTGTCATAGCAATATTTTTCGTTTATGAATTAGGGGGTTAAATTGTAGGACTTAGAAAAAAAAATATATATACAGTGGTGGTCACGTATTTAGCACAAATGGTACCTGTTATCTCTTATAGGAAATATTAAGTCCTAATTCAATTTTTTTCACTACTTTTTTGTGTAATGTATTACACGTGATGCGAAGATGAAGTCGTATTCCTTTTATATGCATATTTTTTAAAAATTATATTTATTTTTGCAATTATTTAAAACTAACCCATAAAAATACTGGACATATTTTTAGCACAAATTAAAAACAATATTTATTAAAAATCAAAAACAAGTTATTAATTAAAATTTCTTGAAAAAAACCTAATATTTTGTAGGATATCCTTTATTTTGTATAACTGGCGCACATGTTTTAGGCATACTCTTTACAAGAGTCAGGTATCGCTCATTTGGGATAGCGTGCCATATTTTTTGGATTTCCGTCCATAAATCATTTAAGTTGTTAGGTTTTATGCTTGTTATATGCTATATCATTCCTGTTAAGGCCAAAACGGTTGAATCCGTTTCTTGGCATTAACAACATTGATGAGCCAATTATTCTTTGCATCTACCACTTTTCTTAATATATATGCAAGCTGAATGTTGCGAATGAGAGTCTATCTCTTTCGCACATAAGGCCTAAATAAAATTTCTAAACGTCAAAATCGTCCAAAATGATGCTTCCGGCCCTATCATAAAATAATTCTTCCTTCTATTCAAAACCATCAAAGCGAAAGGTACGAAATAAACCATCCACTTCAACATTTTCCAAAATACTAATTTCTTGTTTTTATTTTCTTTCCATTTGTCCATTTGGGGTTTTATCTAAAACCATTTCGAGAATAAACAAAATAATTCCAAATTTTGTTTATTCCCATTGCGCTCCAGGTTTGTTCTCTCTACATTAAAATCTCCATTCCACAGCTTAACATTTGTGGTCCTAAGTCGAGCCAGATTGGAACATCCATAGAGAATAATCTCAGAGAATTCATCAATTGGAAAGGAATTCGCTCTTCAACTATACCTACATATATATATTAACATATCTTCCAAAATTTCTAAGGTACGTTTTGATATTCGCTTGGTATATTAAGTTCATTATAAAAAGTGCATTTGGTGAAAATTAAAGAAATATAAATGGTATTTTTGTAAAAAGTTTCTATTCTTGTGAAATATTAAAGAAAATTACATTGGAGAAAAAACAAAAAAAAGTTAAAACCATTTTTAAAAATATTTAATAATTAAAACAAAAGCGAAATAAGAAAATTAACGTGGTATAAAATAAAAAATATATAGAAAAGAAGAAGAAAACGGGAGAAAACGAAGCTGCCCACAATTAAACAAAGGCCAAAAATTTTAACGCGAACATAAAGAGGTTTGAAGGAGGTTTTCATCAATATTTCGGCGTAAGTGAAGTGCATAAAATTGTTTTTATTCATATTAAATTTGAAAACTTAAAATTAAAAATTATAAATTTCGAAGTTGCTGAAGTTTTTATATGCCGTTCGTAGAGATTCTCATGTCCACATTCGCGCCTTTATGTCTGCCAAAATTATATGATTGTATGAGCCCCTTTCCCCTTTTTCAGCAGCATTACATCTAGTCCCCCTCGTTCTCTCTTTATTGTTTACATCCAGAACACGTTTTTGTCCCCACATTTTCTTACTCCATCATATTCTTTTTTATCTCTACATTCTCCTAACTCCATATTCTCCTTGTTATTCCCACATCATTCTCCTACTTAACATTTTTCACCCAACAATATTTAACTCTTATTGATGTCTTCACCTACAATACTTTCTCTTTGATCACCAGTCTCTTTAATTACCCACCCCATAATTTGCATTTGTTTATAAAATCGTTCTAACATACTCTTGATTGATACTCTTGTGCTGTACATTACTTACAGCAAGAGCAAAATCATTTATTTCTGTTCCTCAGCTACTTTTAACATCACTCATCCAACTCATTGTGATGTTAATCTCTAATTACTTATTCCAATGATATCTGCTCGTGCTCACTTTAAATGAGACACTTTGTTTTTTATTCATGATAAGTGTTACCCACGGTACAAAAATTAATCCCTTTTAGAAAAACAATAAGATAAATAAAATTTGATTGTAAGTATTTCTGAAAAGTGCCACATTGGTTAAAAAATTAAATAATTATTGATATTTTGAGAAGTTTGGTCCAAAACAATTTTTTTTGGAAAAGTCTGTTTAAAATTCCATTTTCCGAAAAAGCTTTGGAGTATATTGACGAACTGTCCTTTATTTCTTGATAGTTTAATCAGTTAGATTAAATTATAAACTTTTTTCCTTTTACAAATAATTTTCTCAAACAAAACAAAAAACAACTTGTAAAACTGTCGAGATTAAAAATAACACCTGCGGCAACACTGAATATAAAGTAGTTATATTTCTATATACATATATACATATTAATCATTATTGTTGGAAGTGAGAGATATTATTATTATATTCCATTTATTCCCATTAATAAAAGAACACAATAGGTGCTTCCCGAAAATATTTGGTAAAAATTTACTTTACATAAATATTTTCTAATTTTCTTATAAAAAATCTTACCATATATTTAAAAATATATACCAGGAAGATAAGTATAGAAATTATATACAAAATTAAATATTAGAAAATTATTTATTTTAATAATTTTATCTAAAAAATTTTTCAAAATTCTTTTTTTTCGTTCGATTGATTTATTTTTGCTTGATTTTCTTAATCCTATCCCACTTTATTATCCTTAAGTACTTTCATATGATTTTTTTTCACTAACTCATATATCTAATATTTTTGTCTTGCAAAGTTAGTGAACAGTCCTTGTACTGGGAAAAATCTGGAACGTTCATACAACTTCCAATATACAAAAGGTTAATGACCTTGTTATATACTTAATATCAACAGCTGATTCATTAAGTAAATAAAGATTTTAACTATACAGAACACTTAATGTATGATTTCATTATCGCTTTAATTTGGTCCTTAAATTGCAGTATTCATCCTTTCTGTTAATTTATTTGTATATTTTTCTAAAATTTATGCAAAAAAAAATCAAATTTTTCAAATAAAAGTATAATTTCAAATATATATTTTTAAAAATTTTTTATTTTATTCAATTATTTTGAAAATTTGTTGTATTTTTGCTTATATTAGATTTGTTTCTATATACATTTTGCAAAAATTTCCAAGTTCTTTCCGTTTTTCAAATAAGTTTTTTGTTCTTTGATTCCAAAAATGTCGCTAGATCAATTCATCCGTTTAGCCGATGGCGTGGTAGAATTCGAAGCCGATCTAAACGATAATCAATATCCCGTGACTTCACTCCACGCGTTAGATGTGCATAGGAGCGAGTTGAAGTTGAATTGGTGTCGTATTAGGGAAGCTTACGAAAAGTATGCTGTCGAAATGGAAAAAGAGGCTACGGATGATGAAGATCCTATTGACATAGAATCCATTAAATTAAAATATAGAAGCACATACATCACTTATTGCAAGTGTTTAATGAAATTGTCCGAAATAGCTGATTCACTTAAGGTTCCACCAGTACCTCGTCCTCAAGTGACACTACCAGAGATCTCAGATCTTCCAAGTGGTTCACAGGATCCCAGGTTTTTGAATTCCACTTCACGTCATCTTCATTTACCTCCGATTGAAATTGAAACATTCCATGGCGATTATTCCTCTTGGCCCACATTCCGGGATACGTTTAGCGCAGTGATTTCCAATTCAAAAGCAAGCAATGTTGAGAAATTATTCTTCTTAACACAGAAGACGAAAGGAGAGGCTAGGGAAATCGTTCAGAAGTGTCCATTAACTCATCAGGGTTTCGATATCGCTTGGAAGAATTTATGTTTACGATTTGAAAACCGAAGAGTTCTGGTGAATGGGCAACTTAAACTTTTATTCAACCTTCAGACCATTCAAAGTGAATCAGGCAAACTTTTGAAGCAATTGCAAAGAGATATCAACTCTTGCATTTCACTTTTAAATCTTTATGATATTGATGTCGAAAGCTGGGACCCGATTTTTGTATACATTTGTACCAGCAAAATTCCTGAAAGCACTCTGACACTTTGGGAACAAGAATTAAGGGACAAAACTGCCATTCCGAAATGGTCAGAACTTGATGAGTTTCTGACAAATCGCTACAGGACACTGGAATCTGTATCAGAGATGCGGAGTTTAACTAATTCAAAAAATCCTGAGTCAAAATCGAAAAATAATTCTAGTTTTAATTCAAATAAGAAGGTAAATAGTTTCCAGACCAACGTAACTAATCCCAAGTGTCAGCTGTGCCCAAAGGAAACTCATGCTGTTCGAAAATGTCCAAAATTTTTGCAAATGAATCCGCAAAATCGTTTCGATGAGATCAAAAGGGAAGGTCTATGCATTAACTGTTTTTCGAAAACACATAGCGTTAGGAATTGCACAAGTAAGCACAATTGCTTCAAGTGCAAAAGGAGGCATAATACTTTGCTCCACAAGGAAATCGAAAACGCTAATTCTTTAAATCCGTCAACATCAGCTGGCTCTCGTTCATCATTAAATCCTCATTCAGTTCCATATTCTCCACCAAACACCACTTCCATACAGTCCACTCCTAGTTCTAGTTCAGGTAGAGTGCAATCTTGTTTCTCTACTCATTCAAAAGGTGTTCTTCTAGGAACTGCTTGGGTAAATATTTGCCATTCAAATTCAAAGTACCAAGTACGTGCTTTAATCGATTCCGGATCTGAGGGCACTTTCATCTCAGAACGGATCTTCAATCTTCTAAAGCTTCCTTCTAAAGCTACTAAAGCGCAGATTTCTGGTTTGAATAACAGCATATCAGCCAAAGTGCAGCACCAATGCTCCTTCATGTTAGGTTCCCAATTAAACAATGAAGTTGCAATTCCAGTAACGGCACTTGTAGTACCTCATCTCTCGAACAACCTTCCATCTCAGACCATTCATCAATCCAAGTTTTCAAACCTTCCGGATATCCAACTTGCTGATCCCAAATTTTATTCTAGCTTCAAAATAGATATGCTAATTGGAGGTGACATTTTTCCCTCCATTGTTTGTTCAGGGATTAAGCATAATGTTTGTGATACCCTTATCGCCCAGGAAACCATCTTTGGATGGATCCTCACAGGTCCAATTTCTAATAATCCTAATCCAAATCCCATTATAGTTTCGAATTTCTGTGAAATTTCTCTTGACAAGGAAATTTCACGCTTTTGGGAGGTGGAGGATCTTCCTCGGAAGAACATTTTATCTCCATCTGATAAGGTGTGTGAGGATTTGTTTGTTCTTACTACGAAAAGAAATCCAGAAGGAAGATACATTGTATCACTACCCTTTAAGGATGGATTTCCCCATGAAATAAACGTAGGCAATTCCAGATCCAGTGCTTTGGCACAATTTCTTAGGAACGAAAGTAGGTTAATCCGTAATCCAGATTTTAAAATTGACTATGACAAAGTTGTTCAGGAATATGAAGATCTTGGGCATATGTCTAAAGTTGATTCAAAACTTTCCAATATTTCAAATGTGTACTACTTGCCTCATCATGCTGTCATTAAACCTGATAGCATTTCTACAAAGGTTCGAATAGTATTCAATGCTTCTTCTCCTTCCTCTAATGGTGAAAGTTTGAATTCGTTGCTACATGTAGGACCGGTTCTTCAAAATGATTTAACCCTACTCATTCTAAAATGGCGATTTTTCAAGTATGTGTTCAATGCGGATATTCAGAAGATGTACAGACAAATACTTGTCAGCCCTGAACACACTCCATTTCAACGCATTTTATTCCGAAATAATCCATCTAGTCCCATTTGCGATTATGAGCTTAAAACGGTTACGTTCGGGGTCAATTGCGCACCATATCTGGCAATTAGGACTTTAATCCAATTGGCAGATGATGTTCAGAATACTTTTCCACTCGCTAGTTCAATTCTCCGGAACGCAATGTATGTCGATGATGTCCTAGCGGGATCTCATACCATACATGATTCCATAGCAGCTAGAAATGAGCTAATCCAAGCTCTTGGTTCCGCTGGATTTTCCCTTCGAAAATGGACATCTAATTCCAAAGATGTTCTCTCAAACATTCCAATAGATCATCTACTCCATGAGGACTTTTTAAAGTTTGATGAAACCAGTTCCGCTAAAACGCTGGGCATACGATGGAACGCATGTTCCGATGAGTTCTATTTTTCTGCAGTTCCATTTCCTGATAATACCACTTATACAAAGCGCGAAGTATTGTCTCAGATTGCGAAGCTTTTTGATCCTGCTGGATGGCTTTCTCCGTGTATAATACTCGCTAAGATCGTGATGCAAAAAATATGGATAGATGGTACCAGCTGGGATGATATCCTTGATCCAGATACTCTTCATCAATGGAAAATATTTCAAATAAATTACATTGATATCAATGCCATTCGAATTCCGCGATGGATTGATTATCGTCCAAACTCCGATATCCAATTTCACGGTTTCTGCGATGCCTCCGAAAAAGCATATGCGGCAGCTTTATATATTCGAGTTAAAGAAGATAATTCCATTTCTACTCATCTCATTGCTTCCAAAACCAAAGTGGCTCCTATAAAGACTATATCCATACCGAGACTGGAACTTTGTGGAGCAGTTCTATTAGCGGAGATGATTGACAATCTACTTTTACGATTGGATGTGGATCAATACTCGGTATACTGCTGGACTGACTCCACGATTGTACTTTCCTGGCTGGCCAAACCGGCGTGTTCCTGGTTAACATTTGTGGCAAACAGAGTATCGAAAATAAGTCAAATAGTTAACTTCTCCCAATGGAATCATGTCAGTTCGGAAGACAATCCTGCTGACTTGGCGAGCAGAGGTATATATCCAAAAGATTTGGCGAATAACGATTTATGGTGGTTTGGCCCTCAGTGGCTAAAAACTGCAGATAATCAATGGCCTATAGCAGACTCATCACATATTCCAAATACTAATGAAGAAATAAAAGCTATAAATGTCCATTTCTCCTATTTCACAGATTTCGAAGATATCCTAGAAAGATTCTCTTCTTTCAATAAGGCAATGCGAATTATGGCATATGTCTATCGTTTTTTACGGAGGACTCATCCACAACATAGGTCCAGTTTTTACATCGATTCGTTAATTATCTCTAGTTCTGAAATCAATTGTGTGAAAGATAAACTTGTTTCCATCTCTCAAAAGGTATCGTATCCGAATGAGTATAGGTCTCTCTCAGCACGTGAACCTGTTTCCAAGAATAGTGACATTCTGAGTTTAAATCCTTTTCTGGATGATAAAGGTATAATTCGTTCTTGTGGCCGTTTGGAGTCAGCACCCGGAATTACGTACGATGAGAAGCATCCTATTATTCTTCCGTACAACTGCCAATATTCCCGACTGTTAGTCAAATTTGTCCATGACATCAGTCTTCACGGAGGAAATCAGCTAGTTCTGAGACTTTTGCGATCACAGTACTGGATACCAAAAGCAAAGAATCTGATAAAAACCACAATCAACAAATGCAAGATCTGCGTTATATATAAGAAAAGATGTCAACGGCAACTAATGGCAGCCTTACCAGCAGAAAGAACAGAGATATCCCGCCCATTTACGCATACTGGCCTAGATTTCGCTGGGCCATTCGATGTAAAAAGCTACTCTGGACGAGCTTGCCGTATTTCCAAGGGATACGTCTGCATATTTGTATGCTTTGCGACTAAAGCGATCCACCTTGAAGCGACATCCGATCTTTCAACTCCAGCATTTTTGGCAGCTTTCAGCCGCTTTGTATCCCGAAGAGGCTGTCCGCTACATTTGCATTCCGACAATGGCACTACATTCGTTGGTGCTTCTAGAACACTGGCAAAGGAGTTTATCCAGACTTCTCAGCAATCCATACTTTCCAACTATGCACACCAAAACATATCCTGGCATTTCATTCCAGCTGGAGCTCCTCATATGGGAGGACTCTGGGAGGCTGGAGTGAAAAGCTTTAAGATTCATTTTCGGAAGATTGCAGGATGCCATAAGTATACATTCGAGGAGCTATCTACTCTATTGTCCAAAATAGAATCGTGCCTTAATTCCAGGCCAATTTCATCGATTTCATCCGATCCTTCTGACTTGTGCGCATTGACTCCGGGACACTTCCTTATCGGATCTCCCATTCTTGCACCTGTTGATCCACAAATAAATGATTCCGCAGTGTCAGTTGTTAACCGGTGGCAAAGACTCAAACTTCTCCACCAAAACTTCTGCAAACGCTGGAAGCATGAATATTTACGAGAAATGAATAAACGAACGAAATGGCAAAGGCCTGAGACTAACATTCCACTTAACGCACTAGTTGTAATAAAAGATGAAAACCTCCCTCCAAACTCATGGCGGCTTGGAAGAATTACGAAGATTTATTCTGGGTCCGATAGTAGGGTACGCGTCGCTGATATTTTAACGCAAAGAGGGTTAATAACCAGACCCATTACAAAGCTCATCGTGCTTCCTACGGATTAGTAGCTTCTTTTACTACGTTTTCACATCCATTTTTAAATTTCTTTTCAGATCATCATGCCTAAAAGTGCTTCAAAATCATCCTCAAAGGGAATGCTTTCAAAATATAACGCATTTAACTGTCGACTCTGTAAACGTCCACATCCACTCCGGACTTGTAGGAAGTTTTTGGCAATGAATATGGTTGAACGTTTAAGAGCGGTTCGTGTCAACAAGTACTGCTCAAACTGCTTAGCACATGACCACTCTCAGGGTACATGTTTTTCTAAACACGGCTGCAAACATTGCCATAAATTTCACCATACACTCTTGCATGTCAATCCTCGACTTGTAAAAGACCTTCTTCCATCGCAATCTCAATTCCGTTCTCGATCACCTAGTCCTCAGCCATTCACTTCTTCCAGAAGGCGTAACACTTCAAAGTCAAAGCCTCAAAAATCATCCAAAGCTGAGACTGCAAGCAAAGATTCCTCATCAACAACAACTGAGTCTGCTTCCTTTTCCTCACTTATTCGACAAAATACAATGATCCTTCTTCCAACAGTCCAAGTAAAAATTGGATCCAGAACAACTCATGCTCGTTGCCTACTGGATACCGGATCTCAGGTTAGTCGTGTATCGAAGAAGTTTGTCGATAAGCTCGACTTGATGACATATACGCTCAGTGAGGAAACTATTTGTCCAATTGTTTTAAAGTCTCGCTTTGATTCATCCTCGAAGGTCGAAGGGACATTTAGGGTTGATAACCGTGTTGCTATTCGGACGCCAACAGAATCGCTTCCCGAAACTTATAAAAAGAATTTTAGAGATTTATTTCTGGCGGATTCACAGTTTTACGAGTCTTCTCCCATCGACATCGTCATTGGAGTGGACTTGTATCCGAAAGTAATCTGTCAAGGTCTTTTCTCCCGAATAGGATTTCCTACAGCGCAGAGCACAATTTTCGGATGGGTCATTTATGGTCCCTGCTCCCTTTAACTGAATCCAAATTAATAAAAATGCACTTTTAATAAACCAAGCTATGTCAAAATGTATTTTCCCAAATAATACCTTATTACATTATAAAATAATATAAGTTTGAATTGTATTTTCATGAATTTTAAAACCTTATTTTAATATATTATTGAATTCCAAATGTATTTCCATTAATTTAAGAAAATTATAATCTTTCTTTTCCTATTTTCCAGAGGCGTCATTTTGGACTTATTCGGGCTTCCTTACCTTCTTTTGCATATACATGCATGGGGGGCGGCAATGTTAAGGCCAAAACGGTTGAATCCGTTTCTTGGCATTAACAACATTGATGAGCCAATTATTCTTTGCATCTACCACTTTTCTTAATATATATGCAAGCTGAATGTTGCGAATGAGAGTCTATCTCTTTCGCACATAAGGCCTAAATAAAATTTCTAAACGTCAAAATCGTCCAAAATGATGCTTCCGGCCCTATCATAAAATAATTCTTCCTTCTATTCAAAACCATCAAAGCGAAAGGTACGAAATAAACCATCCACTTCAACATTTTCCAAAATACTAATTTCTTGTTTTTATTTTCTTTCCATTTGTCCATTTGGGGTTTTATCTAAAACCATTTCGAGAATAAACAAAATAATTCCAAATTTTGTTTATTCCCATTGCGCTCCAGGTTTGTTCTCTCTACATTAAAATCTCCATTCCACAGCTTAACAATTCCAAAGATTCTCAATAGGATTGAGATCTGGAGATTGAGCTGGCCATTTCAAAACATTTATTTGACTCTCCTCCAAGCAACACTTCACAGTACGGAAAGCGTGTTTAGGGTCATTGTCATGCATGAAGCGCCAGCTAGGTGGCATCTATGCCTCTGCTTATGGTATAATGATATCGGCTAGAATATTTTTATAAACGTGTTGATCCATACGTGTGTCAATTTTGTGTATTGGAACAACTCCATGCCCTGAGAATGTAAGCCACACCATCACATTTCCTCCACCATGTTTTACAGTCTTTGACGTATACTTTGGGTTGTGCTGCATGTTCGAAAGATACCATACATATCTCTTTCCATCAGATCCAAATCTGCAAAACTTTGATTCGTCGCTCCAAAGTATGTTTTTCCAAAAATCTAATGGCTTTTCCAACTGCTATCGGGCGAAAGAAATTCGTGATTTCAAATTCTTTTTTGACACATGTGGCTTGTGTTGCACAATACAGCCACGCGAATTTTTTTCATTAAGGCGTCTTTGTATCGTCCTGTCGGAGACATCAATACCGTATTTTGATGACATTTCACTATTTATTTCACTGGAGCTCTAAAAAGGGTCGGCCACTGACATTTTATGTATTAAATAATCCTCTTTTGTTATCGTTTTTCTTGGTCTAGGTGCCCGTGAACCCTTTTTAATTGTTCCGTGTGCTTTTATATGGCTCAAAGCATTATATACCATCTTTCTAGAGCAATTTAAAATACTTGCTATTTCACTTACAGGACATCCTCTCGAATTTATTTCACAAATCACCTGTCGTTGCGTATCTGTGCACCATTTATTTTTGGCCATGTCTAATAAATATTTTATTTCTGAAAAATCTTCAACTGTACACAATATGATGAAAAACTTACCAAAAATGAATTAAAAATTCAAAAAATAACAGAAATGTAAAATGTTTAATATTTGTGCTAAATTTGTGTCCAGCTCCAATTACGTATTACCAACAAATAAATTATATATGAAGCAATTGAAGAAAGGGAATAACAAAAAGAGTAACGGGACTTGTCGATCACACCATAAGCTACACATCGTGACAAAAAAAAAGAAAATTATTACCCCAACAGAAAAATATACGGTTTTGAAAAAAACGCATAACTAGTGTGCTAAAAATGTGACCACCACTGTATATCTTAGAAAATATATCTCCCACCATGTGCTTGAAATAAATTTAAATTATTTTATATATTTATTATAATTAATTAAAAAAACAAATCAATTGATAAGTCACGTCAATGAAGAGGCTTTTTAGGAATTATTTACAAATAAACGATAGACGATAACTTGGTTATCTAAAAATATTCAAAAACAATAAAAAACTAAATAACAAAAATAATAACAATGCAAAATTCTATCTAATAAATTTCAATATCTTTAAAAAGTGTAAACAGCCAAAGTAATAATGGCAAAGAAAATCTTGTAATAATATTAAGACACAAACATTCTCTTCTGGAAGTTCAATCAAATTATTCAGAAAACAAAACAAAAAAAAAAAAAAACATTAAAAAATCATCATGAATATGTAATAAGAACAAGGTTATTGCACTTTTTACTCGAACAGCACGAGCAAATATAAATGTTGTAATAGTTACAAGATACACATGTCAAAATTGTTGATTTTATTACTTGTATTCATACATTTCTGTACATAGTAAGTACATATGTACATACATATATTCAAAGTTGACATAAAGCAACAAAAGAGATACATACTCATACCCAATTATATATATATTCATATTATCATCTGACGTCTCGTCAACTATGCACTTCCACACAATCTTATGTCTAATATTTTATTCTATTCTGATGTTCCATGTTCTGTGACACTATGTAGCTACAATTGTATATACATATGTATTTTTGATTAAGCTGCATGTTTATCAATAGGGGTATTCACGTCCCCAACTTTTAACTTGTTAGATAATAACAAGTAGAAAATTTTCAGCATAACAAATTTTTTATGGAAAAAATTTATAGAAAATTTTCGATATACATATATACAAATTTTTATAGAAAATTTTAATTTAAAAAATTTTTATAGAAAATTTTTATGGAAAATTTTCGATATAAAAATTTCCTGTGAAAAATTTTCGTTACAAAAAATTTTTATATAAAATTTCGATATAAAAATTTTTTATGAAAAATTTTCGATACAAAAAATATTTATAGAAAATTTTCGATATACATATGTATATACAAATTTTTATAGAAAATTTTAATTTAAAAAATTTTTATAGAAAATTTTTATGGAAAATTTTCGATACAAAAATCGCCTGTGAAAAATTTTCGTTACAAAAAATTTTTGTATAAAATTTCAATATAAAAATTTTTTATGGAAAATTTTCGAAATAAAAAAATTCTTATAGAAAATTTTTGATATTAAAATTTTTTTTATAGAACATTTTAATTTAAAAAATTTTTATACAAAATTTTCTATATAAAATATGTAAATTTTCGATTAAAAAAATTTTCGATATAAAAAACTTTTTATGGAAAAATTTCTATGGAAAATTTTCGACTTAAAAAATTTTTATAGAAAATTTTCGACTTAAAAAATTCTTATAGAAATTTTTCGATATAAAAAACTTTTTATGGAAAATTTTCGATATGAAAAATTTTTATAGAAAATTATTGATATACAAATTTTTATTTAAAACATTTTTATACAAAATTTTTTTAAATATTTTCGGTATAAAATATTTTCTATGGAATATTTTCGACCTAAAAAATTTTTATTGAAAATTTCCGATATAAAAAATGTTTATAGAAAATTTTCGATATAAAAAAAATTTATATAAAATTTTTTAAAAATTTTCAATATAAAATATTTTCTATGGAAAATTTTCGACATAAAAAATTTTTATAGAAAATTTTCGATGTAAACAACTTTTTATGGAAAATTTTCGATATGAAAAATTTTTATTTAAAAAATTTTTATACAAAATTGTTGATATAAAAATTATCTATGAAAAATTTTTGATATACTAAATTTTTATATAAAATTTTTGATATAAACAATTTTTATAGAAAATTTTCGATGTAAAAAATTTTTTGTGGAAACTTTAGATATGAAAATTTTTTATACAAAATTTTTGATATTAACAGTTTTATAGAAATTTTTCGATATAAAAATTTTTTATTTTAAAAATTGTATAGAAATAGAATTTTATTGATACAAAAAAAATTATATTTTAAATTTTTCGATATTATTTTTATAATTTTTATAGAAAATTTTTCGTTATAAAAATTGTATAGAACATTTTAATTTTTAAAAATTTTATAGAAAATTCGTAGTTATAAAAATTCTATAGAGAATTTTTTGTTATAAAAAAGTTTCTATAAAAATTTTATAGAAAAATTTTTCGTTACAAAAACTTTGTAGAAAATTTTTCGTTATAAAAATTTTAAAGAAAATTTTTCTTTATAAAAATTTTATAGAAAATTTTTCGTTATAAAAACATTATAAAAAAATTTTCCTTATAAAAATTTTATAGAAAATTTTTCGTTACAAAAATTTTATAGAAGATTTTTCGTTATAAAAATTGTATAGAAAATTATTCGTAAAATAATTTTATAAACAATTTTTCGTTATAAAAATTTTATAGAAAAAATTTTATAAACAATTTTTCGTTATAAAAATTTTATAGAAAATTTTTCGTTATAAAAATTTAATAGAAAAA
Source organism: Stomorhina lunata (assembly GCA_933228675.1). NCBI lineage: Eukaryota > Metazoa > Arthropoda > Insecta > Diptera > Rhiniidae > Stomorhina > Stomorhina lunata. The sequence continues at coordinate 17,277,027 of OW121744.1, forward strand.
TTTTCGTTATAAAAATTTTATAGAAAATTTTTCGTTATAAAAATTTTTCGTTACAAAAATTTTATAGAAAATTTTTCGTTATAAAAATTTTATAGAACATTTTTCGTTATAAAAATCTTATAGAAAATTGTTTCGTTATTAAAATTTTATAGAAAATTTTTCGTTATAAAAATTTTATAGAAAATTTTTCGTTATAAAAATTTTATAGAAAATTTTTCGTTATAAAAATTTTATAGAAAATTTTTCGTTATAAAAATTTTATAGAAAATTTTTCGTTATAAAAATTTTATAGAAAATTTTTCGTTATAAAAATTTTATAGAAAATTTTTCGTTATAAAAATTTTATAGAAAATTTTTCGGTTTAAAAAATTTTCTATAAAAATTTTATAGAAAAATTTTTGTTACAAAAACTTGATTGAAAATTATTCGTTATAAAAATTTTATAGAAAATTTTTTGCTATAAAAATTTTAAAGAAAATTTTTCATTATAAAAATTTTATAGAAAATTTTTCGTTATAAAAAAATATTCGTTATAAAAATTTTATAGAAAATTTTTCGTTACAAAAATTTTATAGAAGATTTTTCGTTATAAAAATTGTATAGAAAATTTTTCGTAAACAAATTTTATAAACAATTTTTCGTTATAAAAATTTTATAGAAAATTATTCGTAAACAAATTTTATAAACAATTTTTCGTTACAAAAATTTTATAGAAAATTTTTCGTTATAAAAATTTTATAGAAAAATTTTTCGTTACAAAAATTTTATAGAAAATTCTTTCGTTATTAAAATTTGATAGAAAATTTTTCGTTATAAACATTTTATAGAAAATTGTTCGTTACAAAAATTTTATAGAAAATTTTTCGTTATAAATGTTATAAAAATTTTATAGAAATTTTTATAGAATTTTTCGTTAAAAAAATGTTATAGAAAATTTTTCGTTAAAAAAATGTTATAGAAAATTTTTGATATAAACAATTTATATAGAAAATTTTCGATTTAAAAAATTTTTCGTTATAAACAATTTTTACAGAAAATTTTCTATATAAAAATTTTGTTCTTATTAAAATTTTATAGAAAATTTTTCGTTAAAAAATGTATAGATTTTATTTCGTTATAAAAATTTTATAGGAAATTTTTCGTTATAAAAAATTTATAGAAATTTTTTCGTTACAAAAATTTTATAGAAAATTTTTCGTTACAAAAATTTTATAGAAAATTCGTTATAAAAATTTTAAAGAAAATTTTTCGTTATTAAAAATTTTATAGAAAAATTTTCGTTATTAAAAATTTTATAGAAAATTTTTCGTTATTAAAAATTTTATAGAAAATTTTTCGTTATTAAAAATTTTATAGAAAATTTTTCGTTATAAAAATTAAATAGAAAATTTTCAATGTAAAAAAATTTTATGGAAAATTTTGATTTAAAAACATTTTATACAAAATTTTCGATATAAGCAATTATTATAGAAAATTTTCGATATAAAAAATTGGGTGACGTGAATGCCTCTAATATAGATGAACGAATGTATGATTTTATAACATTTTTTCATTCATTGAATGTAGTAGTTTTTTGTAAATGTGTTGTACAACAACAAAAAAGTAGGCGTTCAATTACAAAAATAAATATAAATATTTACTAAAGTAGAGAATACAATGAAAATATTTGAAAAGTTTATCATCACTATCATCCGATCAAACAAAAAAAATGTAACGTACCAGGTATTTTAGGGTAGTATAAACATGATTAAAACATGTATGTAGTTGGATTAAAAATATGCGATGTCCCATTCCATAAATCAATCGTCGTTTTAAAATCTTATCCAAAAATTGTTCATTTAAAATTTTAAAAATTATTTAATTTCAAGAACTACTACTTTAAAAATCGTATAGATTATTTATATGAACTAAATGAGAATTATATGAAGTAAATTAAAAAAAAAAAAACACATATATAGACTGTGACAGGATATGTTTGTGATTAGGGTAGCTTAGTGCTAATGATTAGCATTCTCTTTCAAATGTAAGCTCCCCTTACCCTTTTCAAGGACTACTACAATACATACTTTAAAAATATCATACTTTACGAGTACATATCAGATCATAATTACTTCAAATTACTTATGTATTCCTTAGAATCCCTGTACAGTTTTTCACTTTTTCATTCAAATGACATCGAAGACAAGTGAGTTTAAATGAGTACAGAGCCAAGCATACATCCGCTGAGGACAATGCCTACATATGCATATGAAAACTGCATCACAATTATGAGTGTATGTGTGTATTTTTTTGTTATGGGATCTGAAAACAGCAGTAGGTGTTATTAAAAAAGCCTAGGTGCCTGAAATAATTTTCCATTGTATTTGTTGAAACGTTTGATGATGACGATGATGATAATGACGATGACATTAAACGACGATGTTACTGGCGTTGATAATGGAGCGCTGTGATAAAGTGACTATGACTTGTTGGTAATGACGAATATGATGATGGCATGACTGCGTTGAACTCAATTTAAATAATAATCATTTCCGTTTTACAGGATAATTAAATAATGAAAAGTTTTTAACAAGAGCAAAGATAAAATCAAAATGTATTTAATATTTTTAAAGTGGAGAATAGTTTTTTTTTTTAAATATAAAATGTAATTTGACCAGAAAATTCGATTAAAGTCTTAAAGATATTTAAAGACCCACGAGTCTTAGGGCTAGAAATTGAACTACATATTGATTTAAAGCTCTACGTTTACAAATTAAAATATATGTACCTAAAGAGTACTCTAAATAAAATTTGTAGTTGGATTTTCTTAAATAAAAATCAAACCTTTTAATATAAAAACTCTACAAAATACGCAAATATAATGACATATTATACAAAATCATTTAGCATTAAAATGTTTACTTAGTACTTGGGTTTTGCAAAATTATCGACTTTTTTCGGAAACCCTCCCATTACAGATTTTACAGTTGCTTCTGATACCTTCTTGTGTTCCACCTGCGCTTAAAATCGGACATGTTCTTGGAAATCTTTCCTGTGTTCTTCAATTCCTTTTTTACCAGAGCCCAATACCTTTCCACAGGCCGAAGTTCTGGACAGTTATGTGGATTTGCCTCTCGTGGTACAAAAATGACATTATTCTTTGAGTACCACTCAAGTGCATTTTTTCCATAATGGCATGATGCCAAATCGGGCCAAAAAAATAGTAGTCACTCTGTGCTCTCTTAAAAAGGGTAACAACCGTTTTTGTAGGCACTCCTTTATATAAATTTCTGTGTTTATTGTGCCAGATGCCACAAATACTTTACTTCTTTTGCCACAACTGCAAATAGCTTGCCACACGAGAAACTTCTTAGGGAATTTTGTTTGTTTTTTTGTGCGAAACTCTTGCCGAACATTGCCCCGTTTATCAGCAACATAAAAATTTTGACCAGGAAGTTGAGAAAAGTCTGCCAGTACGTATGTTTCATCATCCATCACACAACAGGTGTATTTTTTTATAAAATCAGACTTCAATTTTTTCGCTCGTTTTTTTGCTTCTAAGTTCTTTATAGCATTGCGATCTGGTACCTTTTGGACTTTGTATGTCTTCAGTCCAGCATAAGCTTTGACTCTATGTGCAAAATTCGTAGAACATTTCACCGTAGGAGCTGCTTTTCTTAAAGAAGTGTTAGGCGCTCTTCGAAAGAGTCGCTCGACTTCTTTTGTCTTACCAATATCTGTAGGACCTTTTTTCCTCCCTCCAGGTTTTCTTTCAATGCTCAGGTTTTCCTTATACCGTCTGATGGCATTAGAAACCGTTCGAGGGTCAACTTTCAAATTTTTAGCTATTTTTTTAAGTCCATGACGGATTTTTTTGAAAAGTTTTAATTATATTTTCACGAACTTCTTTTTCGCAGTCCATTTTGATTGAAATAACTATTGAAAATTAATAATTTCTAAAATAATAGTATCTGACATATCTATAGAAACTAACTTGATCAAAAAATAAATTATTTCTTGCACTATGGATAAATTTTGTCTTAAATAGTAAATGCATATTTTTTTTAGAACACTCTTTATTTAATATTTTTAAAGTGGAGAATAGTTTTTTTTTTTAAATATAAATTGTAATTTGACCAGAAAATTTGATTAAAGTCTTAAAGATATTTAAAGACCCACGAGTCTTAGGGCTAGAAATTGAACTACATATTGATTTAAAGCTCTACGTTTACAAATTAAAATATATGTACCTATCAGTTGTGCAATTAGAAATGAGACTATAAAATGCCTCAGATTAGAGACCCAACATTGTTAAATTACTTAATAAGAAATTGTAAATTGCATATGGGCAAATCCGAAAAACCTTAAACCAAGGACAAAATTCTAACTGTCAAAATAGCGTATTTGTGTTTATGGAAAAATTAACCATATATTGATCCTTTAGAATATATAATGGATACAATTTTTTATTGGTCTCTTCGTGAATGGCAGGTCTTTATTTGCACCCATCTCGAATTTTTATAAATTTTTAAAAATAATAGGTTTTTTAAAAGTTCATAAAAATTGCAAACCCATCCATTTAGGTATCAAGTTTCAATAGGGGCTCAAAGCCTGCTTGATTTTATAAAATAAGACGTAAAAGACCCCATCAAAAGTAATTGGAGTGATATAAATAACGTCAAGTAAAAAGGGCTCACAGTGTGTAGCGTCCGTCACAGAAATTAAGTTTTTTTTAATTTGACTGGTGCAATTTTTCCTTTTCTCTAATTAAACTTGGTTCGTTAAGAGAACTTATAGTATATATCATTTTACAGAACAAAATATGTATAGGAAAGTGTGCAGCGTCCGCCACAGTATATATTTTTTACAAAATGATATTTATTAAATACAAAATTTAAATTTAAATACAAATCTATATCCACAGATTAAATATAAGACATTAGGTGTTAAAAAAAAACACAGCGGGGCAAATTTGATGCTTTTGAAATTTGATTTTTTCCCAAAAATCGCATTTTAACCGCGAACATGTTCCTTTTCATGTTCGCGGTTAAAATGCGATTTTTGGGAAAAAATCAAATGAAATTCGAGAACAAATAAAACCATTATTTTCACTAATTAACGAATCCTTAAAAAAAATATGAAATATGAATTTTTTCCTAATAAAAAACATTCAAGTAAAAACTGTATCGTCCGTCACGTAGCGTACGCAACAGTTCATTTATGGATTTTTGGTGAAACTGGAAACTTAAAAAAATTTTTTAAAAGCTGTTTTATAATCCTCTGATTTTCCTCTATATATAATGTATTTACAATTTTTTTATTACTATGACCAATTTCCATTTTTTGTAGCGTCCGTTCCCCCAAAACAAATATGTAAATTTACAAATGCCATTCGATGGCACAATCTAATATTCTCTGAAATCTGTGCAAAGATATCTTGTGTAGAACGACAATGGGATACATTTAAGTACAAAAAAATCCGTACAAATGTATCGCCCGTCACGCAGGATTTGCCCATATACAGGGTCCTCATGTTACTACAACAATGTTCAGAAAATTAACTACCTAAAGCCCTTCGTTAAGGAATTGAAGAAGATTCTTAAATTGTACTAAAGACTCAAAGAAAACGCTTCTTAAAGGGTTGATATTGCTCAAAACTAAATATTTTAATTATTCCCTAATTATCTAGACAATTACAAACTATCAATTTCAAACAAGAAACATTTTTTGATCATCATTTAAATAAAAGGGGAGCAAATGCATATTATATTAATAATTACATTCAAAAATTATCAATATCTGCTGGTACGGGTTTCATATCCGATGCCGGCTGTCATCACAAAGACTTACCAGATGCCACCGGCATACAAAGGCAACAAATCTTTATAAACTGCAGACAGACGGACAGATAGACAGACAATCCGTCTGTCGGTCATATACAAATTGTGTTACAATAAATTTCTCTTGTCTGTTTTGTCCGTGTATGTTAAAAGTGTTTAGGTTTCAGAAGCTGCTTTTGTTGCACAAAACAAGTGGTTCCATAAATAACTAAATAAAAAATATTAATAACGTCGAATAAAAAAAAAAACTGTCACTGCAATTTAAATCTTAAGTAAAAAAATATGTTTTTTTTGGATGCTTTTCTATGTATGTATGTCAGTGGAAGCATCTTTAGCATACAGTCGAAAAAGTAAAGAAAAGTAAATTCATATACATATTATAGTGATGTTGCTAGTTTTTCTTTAGCTACATACATACACACATACATATATTTTATATTTTCCACTGCGCTCTATTGACCTCAATTTAGCCGTGTTGAAAATTTGTTAAACAGATAAAATAATATAAAACGCCAGTATTTGTGTATAGAAATGTTCTAAAATATTTGAAAGATTTATTTATTAATTCATTAAAGTGATGTTAAAAATTATGTTGGGTTTAATTTATAAGTTTTTAAAAATTTCAAAATACCTACTATAAATTAGATATGTATAATTAGGAAATTTTCTCCATTGATATTTTAATTAATAGCAAAAATATTGATAATGTCATGGGTGAAGGCAAACGATTATTGTTATAGCTTTTGAGATTTCCAAACTTCAAAAGACTCATGCGCATTTTTAGACTATAAACTAGTTTTGTCTATTTATTCCAAAAATCGTACATTTTTCGAATATTCTCAAGTTATACTATACCAATCAACTTAGAATCAGGGGAGGAGATTTAGTTGTTGTTGTATCTACGATATTATTGGTAATCCTAAGATTTCCGTGTCGGAATCCTAAGATTTCCGTGTCGGAATCCTAAGCTTTCCGAGTCGGAATTCTTAGATTTCAAAGTCTTTTCGGCACGAAACGGTAGGAGATTTAGTCATATCAGTTTTTCTATCTGTTGGAATCAGGTTTATGGAGTAACTTAGGACTGTACCGATATAGATTACATATATCACAATTAAGAAATGCACTTTATAATAATATTTATAGAGAAGTCATCTAAATCACTCCACCAGCTTTAGAGAAATATCTGATTGACCTTGAACTGAAGCCTTTAGGCTTTATTGAAAACTCTTTTAACGCAAAATTTTCTAAAAAAAATCGATAGAAAAAAATGATAACGAAAATTTTCCATAGAAAAAAATTTATAACGAACAATTTTCTATAGTAAAAATTTTCTATAGAAAAAATTTTAAAACGAAAAATATTCTATAGAAAAAATTTTATAACGAAAAATTTTCTATACAAAAAAATTTTATAACGAAAAAATTTCTATAGAAAAAATTTTATAACGAAAAATATTCTATAGAAAAAATTTTGTAACGAAAAATTTTCTATAGAAAAAATTTGATTACGAAAAATTTTCTATAGAAAAAATTTTATAACGAAAAATTTTCTACAGAAAAAATTTTATAACAAAAAATTTTCTATAGAAAAAATTTTATAAAGAACAATTTTCTATAGTAAAAATTTTATAAGGAAAAATTTTCTATAGAAAAAATTGTATAACGAAAAATTTTCTATAGAAAAAATTTTATAACGAAATATTTTCTATAGAAAAAAATTTTATAACGAAATATTTTCTAAAGAAAAAATTTTAAAACGAAAAATATTCTATAGAAAAAATTTTATAACGAAAAATTTTCTATGAAAAAATTTTATAACGAAAAAGTTTCTATAGAAAAAAATTTATAACGAAAAAAAATATAATAAAATATACCTATAGAAAAAAAAATATTATATAAAAAAATTTCTATAGACATTTTTTATAACAAAGCATTTTTATAGAAAAAGTTTTTATAAAGAAAAATTTTTATAAAAAAAATTTCCTATAGAAAAATTTTTTAGAACTCAAAATTTTCTATAGAAAAACTTTTATATCAAAAAATTTTCTATAGAAAAATTTTTATATCGAAAAATTTTCTATAGAAAAATTTTTAAATCGAAAAATTTTTATATCGAAAAATTTTTTATAGAAAAATGTTTATATTAAAAAATTTTCTATAGAAAAATTTTTATATCGAAAAATTTTCTATAGAAAAGTTTTTTATAGAAAAATTTTTATAACGAAAAATTTTCCATAGAAAAATTTTTATAACGAAAAATTTTCTATAGAAAAATTTTTATAACGAAAAATTTTCTATAGAAAAATTTTTATAACGAAAAATTTTGTATAGAAAAATTTTTATAACGAAAAATTTTCTATAGAAAAATTTTTTATAGAAAAATTTTTTATAGAAAAATTTTTATAACGAAAAATTTCTATAGAAAAATTTTTATAACGAAAAATTTTCTATAGAAAAATTTTTATATCGAAAAATTTTCTATAGAAAAATTTTCTATAGAAAAACTTTTATATCGAAAAATTTTCAATAGAAAAATTTTTATATCGAAAAATTTTCTATAGAAAAATTTTTATATCGAAAAACTTTCTATACAAATTTTTATATCGAAAAATTTTTATATCAAAAAATTTTCTAAAAAAAATGTTTATATCGAAATATTTTCTATAGAAAATTGTTTATATCAAAACATTTAATATAGAAAAATTTTTTATAAAAAAATATTTATATCGAAAAATTGTTTATAGAAATTTTTTTATATCGAAAAATTTTCCATAAAAAATGTTTTATAACAAAAAATTTTAAAATTCCAACTTAACTTCTTTCCTCATATACTCCAGAGAACGTTCTACTACCAGAAGGAGGTCTTCTTTAAATTGAGTAGTGGGACTTAAAATCAAATAAATGAGGAACAACATTTATCATAACAAAATATTTTTGGAAATCGTTTAAGAAGTCCGCGTCACTTAGGTCCTAAAAGGTGTTACCTGCAGTTGAAAGAGAATATTATATTCTTTACTACCAAAGGTATCACGACTCTGCTAGAGCCAAACAGTTGCAAACAATGAATGAGCCCAATTTACGAATATTGAAATTATAGACCGCTGATAAATCATGCAGAAACGGGAGGCCCAGATGGTGAGTTCTAAGATCAGCAAGGACTGGGTAGTGATAGAGGAGATAACATTTTATTTTCTAAAACAAATTTGACCTGTGACATTGAGGATGACTTGACTTTTAACCTTGACTATGAGTTGCAGTTTAAATACGACTTGCACTTTAAGTATAAATTAATGTTTCAATGTGACTTGCACTTAAAATATGACTTGCACTTTTTTTATGAATTGAAGTTAAAATATGACCAATCTAAGTTCGCTAACTCAAAGTATAGTTTATATATCGAAAAGTTGCACATATCAGCAAATTAATATATAATTTTTGAAGAACTAGTCGAAATTACTTAACCACAAATGGCATAGCCGAATCCCTGGTCGGCAATTTTTGTGTCTTGAGTCAAAAATTTAAAATATTTTCTAATAAAAGAGAGTGGTTCCTAAATATTTAACAAAAGTCGAATACATACATTGATTCGTCTATGAGTTAATTCCAAAAAGTGCAACCAACAATGAAAACAAAAACAGGAAAAAAAAGTAATAAAAAGTTAAGGGTCACAATCAAGAGTAACACAACAGCAACAATATACATGGGTGACACACACAATCTGTATGTAACCAAAAAAGTCAACATTACTCATTCGTATAGACAGACACCGACGAATGAAACAAGTATGTAGTAAATAAATGGATACACAAGGATAAAACACACAGTAATCGCATTGGAACTCACATACGACATCTGCAATCAAGAAAATAAAAGAAAACAAAGCAGAAGGTGGAGGAGGAGAATGAGGTAAAGCAAAATAAAAATTATAAAAGTAAGTATGAACAAAATAAAGGAAAATCAAAAAACGCAGCATACACACTAAAAGTTTAAGAGGAACAGATATGAATAATAATCCTGCATTTGCTTTGCAAGGTCTTCGGGAAGATTTCGGAAGTCAAAAATATTGATATTGGAGAATCTTTAGTATGAAACAAGTTACAGTGTTATATTCGGCTATGATGAACCTTAGAGGAAGGTAACGTTAATAAAAAAGTGCAACACGAAAAAAATATATACATATAAGACCAAAAAAGACCAATGTCTCGCAGTTTAGATTCAAGTCATGGACTTTTTTTATTGAAGCCCAAAGATTTGGGCCGTCCGGTTGGCTTTCTGGCTGGTTGACTGACTTGCCGTTTATACATGTAAGCTTGTTATCATTCTACAGGTCGTAACTATAAAGATAATTTGATGAAATTAAGCACAGGCTCATATTTTGGTCCAAGGACGACTATTTCTGGTACCTCCCATAGAGATGCCTTTCCGGAATAGAGTTTTTGGTCCTTTACATCCACAAATTTAGTTGTATTTTAATAATATTCAACATAAATGTGGCTTATCATAACCTTAATCAGTGTTCCTAATTTTGTAGAAATCGGCCCATATTTGACCATACCTCCCGTACAAGACACATTCTCAAAAGACGTTTATAACACATAAAAGCACAAAAACGTTAATAACTCTAAAGACAAATGCATTTGATTACTTTAACATTGCACAGATAAATATTTTATAAATATGAACCAATAACCAAAATTTGGTAACAATCGGTGCACAATTTGCCCTAGCTCCCATAGCCCTTAGCAGGAAATGATAGAAATCTCGAAATTTTGAAAAAAATAGTACATAGTATATGTATGTATGTCTCTAAGCCTTAAGGAAAGCTTCTTTAATTGTTGGTCCATATTTGACTATAGCTTTTCTTATTACATTTTCCTTCAGCAACTAGAGCAGTTTTGAGTCGTTCTGGAAATATTTCTCGGTTAGCAATTGTCGATTTTTTTCCTTATCTTGCTTTCGGGACGAAAAATACAACATTTTGACAACTTCTTCAGTAGTTCTTACTTTCAAAATTAAGTCTATGGGTTGGGAGTGATACTGAGACTGGATAGGTCTTTTGTTGTTGTTGTTGTAACAGCTCTAACATTTACAATTTTATAATTTTGTTTTTATGGGGGATCTGTTTGGAGATCAAGGCCAAGAAATTGTGCTACTTCAGCTGGATGAGTCCACAAATCCTCAATACTAAGTGAAGTAGGGTTATGTGAAGTAGGGATAGGTCTTTTCTGCACGATTTGTGTGATCTTTTGAAAATAAACTTTATAAACTAAATAGAGCGTTTCCAATGACTTGGGAGTTTACCCCAAAAAACGAAGCTTGTTTTATTCACTAGGAAATATAAAATTCCCCAGTTCACCCTCCAGAAGTTAGAAGACTCAGCTCATGCTTACCGACCATGTCAAATGTCTGGGAGTGGTCCTGGACTCAAGGTTGTCCTGGAGCTTAAACACCCGATCTGGGTTATCTAAAGCTAACTTTGCACTATATTCGTGCAGAAGAGCACTGGTCAACACGTAGGGCCTTTTCCCTTTAAGTACTGACTGAATCTTGGAAATGGTTGCAAAACCCATACTCATGTATGGCGCTCTTGTCTGGTGGCCTGCTCTATGTAAGGCTAATCAGCGAGGATCCTTTGTCAAAATATTCAAATCCGCAGCCCTAATGATAACGGGGCCTTTAAGGACTACAGCTGCAAAGGCGCTTGGTCTACTTTATCTATAGGTCACTCCACCATTTTGGATAAACTTATTATTTTCCCTGACAATATTGATTAGTGTATTCCCATATCCCTCTTCAATTACTCCTTCTCTGTGGATATCTCTGGGACTCAAATCGATTCCAAAGATGGGACCCTGGAGATCTCCACGGATGGATCTAAATAGAAAATTTGTGTAAGTGGGGGCTTCTTCATCCCACTATTGGGGAAGAAAATCAATTTCTAGCTCCCAAAACACTGAATTGTTTTTCAGAATGAGATCTCAGCTATATATAAGGCGAGCAAGTGGCTTATATACCACCGAATATATTACAGCGATATTCGTTTCTGTACGGGTAGTCTTGCTGCTATTCACTCTTTATCATCGGTCTATAAGAAATCCGTTCTTACCTGAGAATGCCGGGCATCCCTAAATGAGATGGCGAAAGATTCTAATATTAAAATATTCTGGGTACGCAGTCAAAACAATGTACCAGGTAACATCATTGCGGATAGTCTAACAAAAGCTGGTGCTCTCCTCGGCCAGGAGAACATTGACAAGTATATAGGTATACCACTATCAGCCAGTAAACAGCACATGAAGCAGTTTCTCTTTAGGTCACGCAGACCAACTGGTGCGCAGAAACCATCTGTTCAGTCTCTAGACTATCCTGGTCAACTTACGATATATATATATATATATATATATATATATATATATATATATATATAATTCCCCGGTAACATTCCAATTGGAACAAGGGGTACTTCTCTCAGACAATGAGCTGCATCCGATTCTATTTTTAGACTCATTGAAAGGGACCTACGTTTTAACGCCGGCTCCGAACGGCAAATGCATTAGTTAGAGATGTTTTACATAGCCTAATACTCAATAACCAGTGGCTAGCTAAGTTATGAGGTAAACCGTCGCTTTTTTGAAAATTTATTTTTTCAAGTGAGTCTGGCCAGGGATCGAACTTGGGCCTCTAGAAGACTTAATTTTCAAACCAATGACTACTGTAATAGTTGCCACAACGTCAAGGAGGAAGAAACTGTCACTCAACTTTTCTGTCACTGCCCAGCCCTTGCTGACATTAGAGCTCTTCATCTAGGTTTTGAATCGTTATTTTGGTATTATCCACAATTTCTTCACTGAACGTAACCTAAAGATACAACCAACTAAATCCTCATCGACCATTTTTACCACCTGGACAAAAGAAGTAAGCCTACAACTTCGCGTCGAGATCTATCTATGGTGTACCAATTCCGATAGTGAACCCCCCGAAAATCCTGGGAGTCACGCTCGACTGCCTTTTTACTTCGTCAGCACATGCCACAGCTGTCGCGCATAAATTGCGATGTAGAAACAAGGTCCTTAAAGCACTAGCCGGCAGTACTTGGGGAATGGACAAAGAAACCTTGCTGTCTACCTATAAAACGATTGGTCGGTCTTCTTCAGTATGGTCAGCGCAGCTAAGTGATACTCAGTGGAGAAATATTTAATGCTGCCAGAATGTAGCCAAAAGAACTATAACAGGATGCCTACAAATTACCTCACCACATCATCTTCAAGAGGAAACAAAGATCCTTCCAGTAAAGGAACACAACATTATGCTATCTCAGCAATTACTTTTGGGATGTCATCGAAAAAAATCATCCAAACTTTAACATCACACAGTTGGCATCTTCCCCGAGGCATGTCAGGAAAGATCTTCGCGTGTATGAGGATAGCATACGAAGATATGTACTTGATCCTTTAGATCATACCTCGTACCTGGCAGCATTAAATAACATTCATAAAGACGCCACCAACTCAGCGATTTCAGGTTATCACATGAATGTTGTATTAGGAGGTCGCCCACCGCCCTAGCAGAAGTAGAAAAGAACCTGCCGCGGAAAACAAGAGTCGTTCTAGCTCAACTGAGATCGGGATGGAACAATCGATTAAATATCTTTTGGTATCGCATAGACCGTGCCGTCCCCAACATATGCCCAGCTTGTGGTCAGGGTGCTCATGATACCCCCACATTTTCAACTGTATCGCCAACCCTACTTCACTTTGTCCTGAGGATTTGTGGACTCGTCAAGTAGAAGTAGAACAATTTCTTGGCCTTGATCTCCAAACAGATCCCCCATAATAAACAAAATTATAAAATTGCAAATGTTAGAGCTGTTACAACAACATCTAGTTTTCCCGTTTCTACATGATCTCGAACATGAACATTCCTAAAAAAGTTATTTTATTGTTGCATTTGTTTGGCTCTAGCTGATCCTTTTATTTATGGTAGTTTAGAATTTATTATTCCCTCTTCCCTTCAGGTAACACAAAGGGACCACTTCCTTGGACCCAAGTGACGCGCACTCTATGGTCAGCCTCCTGCTTAACCTAACCTAGGCTTCATAAATGGATAATACAAATGGAGTGACAAACCTAAAATAACCTATATCCTGTTTTTGAAAGTATAATATAACAATATAGAATTTATTAATTGAAAGCTTAGTGAGAAGAGATAGGTATAAACTCTTCGACTACTATAAAGAAATCTTACCATTCAAATCCTTTGTTAGCTGGGAACGCGTCGACATTTTGGAGCCGTTTTATTTTTTGCCTTTCTTCGTTTCAATTTAAGGGGGAAAGTCTCAATGGCGATAATGATGTTATTAAAGATGACGTTAACTACAATTTAATTATGAAGTTGTTGTTGTTTTTGTGTTGGTAAAAAAACCTAATGAACAATCGTAATAATGAAGTTTTGCTCTTATTATCAAATGTGTTTGCAGCAGTTGACTTGGGTTGTTTGGTTGGTTGGTTCGTCTGTTTGTTTTCTTTAATTTCTTGTTTAATTTTTTAAGGTTACAAAACAGGATTTGTCGTTTTATTTTCTTGTGGTTGTTGTTTGATTGTTAAGAAGATATTAATGAAACTTGGTTGGAAAGAAAATTAAACTCTTTTCAGCTAACGAAGAAAGAAGCATTTTTATCATCATCAGACAGCTTTTTGTGTTAGGTATATTTTCTTCTTATAAATTTCTGTGCTGCTGTAACGAATTAAAATCGTTTTTCAATGCAGCAGCCGCCGCCCGCCTGAATAATATTGTACACACAGAAGAAGACCAAACAAGAATCAGCCAGCCGACAGACAGACACTTTTTCCTTACAAGTTATTTTCAACATCCACTAATTTATTTTATTAACTTCTTTTCATTGTTAACCAAACATTTTCACTTTATTTTCTTTTTATTTTTATCTTAGATTTTAGTTAAAATTATTTTTTATATTAAATTTAATTGACAAAAAACTTGATTTTTCACCAACTTTTTTTTGGGAACAACTCTTTTTTTGTTTAAAATTTCCTGCAATTATTTCCACCCTCTTTCTTTGCACTCTCTTTCTCAATTTTTTCGTTTTGTTACCTTTTTGTTGTTTTGCAAAATAGAACAAATGAAGAATCGAGAGTTAAATAAGAGCCCAAAAAGGAAGATATAATTAAAAAAAAAACAAAAAAATATTTTACACTTGACTGAATTTCAAATTAAGTAAGACTTTTCATTTTAATTTCATCAATGAAACTCAAAATATGGGTGTTTGAAAACACCCATTTATTTAATGAAATTTATCGGCTATTAATTATTAATAGAAATTTCACTTTTTTTTTGCAAAATAACACTTTGTATTAGTAAATAAAATTTTCTTTTATCCGCTTCCTTTTGAGAAAAATTCGCACCGCGACGCCAGTTGAGAAACGACTGAACAGCAAGAATAGAGAGAATTGTCAGTTGGTTTTTAACATTGCCAACCTTTTTTTATTTCAAGCCTACAACCAGAGATGGAAAATTGCTTTCTAGATTTTGTACCAAATGTGAAAACAAAATGTACTTTTCAGACCATTGTGGTAACAAATTTTATACAGAATAAATTGTATTAAAAACTAAATTCTAAACTGTAGAATTGATCTTATTTGATCAAAAACTCACACGAATCAGGTTAACTTGATCAGTTTTTCTTTAAATTTCTTTTGAACCTGCATTCACGTTCACACACAAACATTTCTTTATCAGTTTTCATTTTATTTTCCTCAAAATTCATAGAAATTTTCAAAATTTTCGTAAACTTCATAGTACGTTTGCTCAGGTTTGCTCAATTTTAATTCTATCAGTTTTTTCTCATACAAATTCAAGACTTGATAAGCCAAACCTGACTAATGTAAAAGTAGACTTAGTTAATTCAAGCTTTATTTTTTTTTTCAAACTACACATTTTAGTTTACAAATTTCCATAAAATAATCTACAAGTGTGGCAACGATCTGTATAAAATTTATAAAATATACAAACTTCAAAGGTATTCTTTATAGTCAAAAACATTGAAGTGGCACATCCTTTAGTATTTATTTCATGATTTAAACAGTAAAAAAATAAGAATTGAAAATTGTGACGGTACCAATCAGGTTAAAAATATCGCTAGCTTAGAGTGCAAACGTGCCAACTGCACTTTTTGAAATTTTTCAGGAGAGACAAAAAACTGTATAAAAAAATTTACATAATATTATTTAATTTTTTTTTTAATGGAATTTGGTTTGCTTTGTCGTTACATGCATATACAGTAAGTAAAAAAAAAATAAAAAAATTACAGTATGGATGGATGCATCAAAAGTTCCAAAGCTTTCTTAGTTTTTGGCGAGAAACCAAAGATGTGTGCGGTCTAGCGTTGCTTGGTGGAATATGACACCTTTACGATTGACCAATTCTGACCGCTTCTCATTGATGGCTGTATTCAATTTGTCCTTGTGTTCACAGTAGACATCGAAATTAATCCTTTGATGCCATAGAAGCAGCTCAGGATATACCACACTCTTCTTATAATAAGCATAACCTCCTTTCATGAATATCAGCATTTGAAGTGGTTTGTGGCCATGATAAATAGTTTTCGATTGTCGTTATTGCAAACAATCCATTTTTCTTCTCCAGTTATGATAGGCTTCAAAAACGGATCATGTACATTGCGTTTAAGATGCATATCACAAGCGTTGAAACGGTTTGTTAAATGAATTTCTTTCAATCCAAATATCAAATTTTTTTACGAGTCCAAGATGTCGCATATGTTTTTATATTCAACTTGATATCGTCATCATCAACTTCACTTGGCCGACCTGAACGTTAATTATCTTTTACTGAAAAATCTCCCGAACGAAATTTGATAAAAACAACTTCGACGCTGTGTTTCTTTTGAGGCTTTTGTCCGGCCAGGACGAAAGCTTCCTCAACTGTGGAAACTAACCTCCTTTTGGTATCACCCGGGGAACTGTGTTAAAATCCGTTAATGTAGTGAGTCGCAAGTTCTCCCATAATAACAATAAAAATATGGGTTAGAAAGCCGGGCTAGTAACCCACTCCTGGAAGAAACAATTGCCATAAAAAAGCTAAAATTATAATAAAAACGGACCCCCGGAGGAAAATCCTCCAATTGCATGTGTACAGCTTCTAAAATGATTTTCTCTATTATTATTTAATATTTAATAGCTGCATTCAACAAATTATAGCTCATAGTCACATTTCTGTTTTTGTATGAACATCCGTCGCTGTAAAATAAAATTTTTGTCAGAATTTCAGTGTCTTTAACTTGCATTCTCTTCATTTGATTTTTGGGTTTTACGGGATTGTCCATGGAATATTCCTAATCAATGTGGAAACTATAAGCAAAATAAATGTTAAATACGGCAAAAATAGAGGACTAACGAACAACCAGCTCAAATTAGCAACAATCACATGTGGTAATAGCATTTTTGCGCAAGCATTTTGACAGCTATGTACATGGCACTTTTGCGCATCAACACAAAACCATTTAAAAAAAATAGTTGGCAGAATTTTTATTTTTTCAAATGATGCGTTTATTATTTCTCTTTTGTTCTGCATTAAAATTTCAATTTTGTAAAAAAAAGTGCAGTTGGCACCTTTGCACTCTAAGCAAGCGATATATCAAAGTACAAAAATATATCAAGTACAAATGTACCATGTTTACCATCCCTGTTGCAAACTTGGGTTGATTGAAAGAAAACGATATTCCAAATCAGCGGTTTTTAAAGCACACAATCACATCAGCTGATGAGACTTCCACCTACCTTGTTCAGTAAGCCCCTATTTGCTGTTCATTGGTTTTTAAAGCACACAATCACATCAGCTGATGAGACTTCCACCTACCTTGTTCAGTAAGCCCCCAGTTGCTGTTCTTTTTCTTTATTCTGTTTTGGTTTATTTTCTTATAAAAAAAGCTCTCTACTGTCAAATTCTTTTAGTTTACATTTGCTCTACTGGTAGAAAAGTCTTCTAAGATATAATTTAAAAATAACAGTTTAAAATAATGGCAAATTTTAGTGCTTTAAATAGATTTATAAATTTGCAAAAAATTATTAACAATAAAAGTAAGTGTTGTAAACAAACATATTTTAAAAATAGCCATTCAAGAAAAAAATATCAAATAATTTCACCATGATGTTCTAACGAAAATTTACTTATTTGACAACTGTATTATTACGAAAGTGTTTTTTGTAGAATATGTTTTAGAAAGAGAGAGCAAAGTGTAAGGTGGTGCATTTGACATTTGGACAAATAATTTCCGAGTTCAGGTTGTTTTTAATTGCCTTAAAAAGTTATTACTTAAAAAGTAAAGCAATTAATAAAATTAAACAAAAAAACATTAGATTTGTTGAAATTTTAAAGTATTTAGTTTGTTAATACTTCAAAATTGAACTTGAGTCATGAGTATTTCAATGAAGCCGGCTGCAGATGTTGGCGCAGAACATTTGATGGACCTCATCAAACAGTTGATTAAGGAGCAACAATATGAGGGGGTGGCTTTGTTATTTACTAGCAACAAGGAAGCCGAGAAAAATTTACAACATTTACCAAAAATTTCCATGGATTTGTATCATGAAATTTGTTTGAAAAATCTTAATGACACGACCTACCAAAACAATGCGTCATTGTATAGTTGTGCTGAAGAACTATTAAAAATTGTAGCAGCCCATGCTCCAGCTGAGGAATTATTACTCGAGTTGCTGGAATTGGTGGAGGAAAGTAAAAATGAATTTGTCTTCACTTCAGCCTTAAGAGCTTTACAGATTGTCCTACTACGACAGGGTGATGATAAGCCGCGGGCCTTAGAATGGAGTTTGAACTCTGTACATAGTCGCTTGGAAGACTTGCCCATACCGGACTATTTAAAGGAAGGTTATGATGAAAAACAAAAAAGACTCTTAGAACAAGATGGCCAAGTACAAAGTCTTTTAATGCATTACATTACTGTTGGCTTGTTCTACGATCCTCTAATCACTGCCGTTTGCTCTCAACCGAAAAAAGTCCAGGAAATCTTTCGTCCTGTAGGCATTACCAGGCGCAATGTTTTGTGTTGTTTTCTCATAGAACTTTTGGGCAAACCCATTTCACTTTTGGATCTAACTCATTCGGAAAATATAAAAAGTAACACATATTCCCTACAATGTGCTAAGTCTCTTACCCAGGGCGCCACAAAATGCCTAATCGATCCCTTGTATATTTTATCTTTTGTGGAGTCTAGAGCACGTTTTAAAAGACCCAAAGATGAAGCTAAAGGTGTTCACGAAATGAGTTCTTGCAATATATTTCTCATCAATGAAAAACTGCCTTTGGATTGTTTGGGCATTTACTATTATATGATATTTGTGGAGAAAGTAGATCAAGAGCATATTCCATTGATTTACCATCCTCTTTACATATTAGAATCCTGTTTATATTTGTGCTATGAACTTTTGCTACAAGATGAGGCTCCTCTACAACAAAAAGCTCTCTTACTAATGGAAACTCTACTAAATCGTCTCCAGAATCATAAAATTACAATACATTCTTTAGAACTAGAGGTCCACAAATCCTTTTGTCTAACACTCTGTAATCTTGTGGGCTATTCTTCAAATACCCAAGTGCGCCAGTTGGGTGTGAAAGTTTTACGTCTTTACATATTAAGTTTTGAAGATGAAGGCAAATATTTGATACTAAAAAATCTAATGAAAACGATAAATCATCATGGCATCAATGGCTATTTGACTGCTTTATACAAAGATTTAGTAGCAGAAGCTTTAAAAGAATCTTTAAAACTACCTTCTTCCTACTGCGGTCCAGAATTTCGTGAAATTTTCCAAAACATTATCTGCAAATTGCCACAAGGTGTGGAGACTGATCTTTTGGAGAATTCAGATAAAATCATATCTTCACTTAATGCTGTACGCTATTTTTCTCTGAAGGATCTAAGCAATCGCACAGGGTTTTGGGATTTTGCCTCCGAAATAGATGAAAGCTATTTATCTGCCTTAAGGACTGCTTTGGATTTGTCAGTGGCACATTTTAAAGCTGAACTGCATAAAATTGAAATTCGCCTAGAAAGTCCACACTTGAATCAATTGAATATGTTGGATATTGATTTGGCGAATGATGATAAACAAACAAAATTGGATTTGCAATTCGATCGAGAGAAGCAATTAAGTATTTTGAATCAAAATCTTTGTACATTTGATCTAATGCGCAGTCTATTGTCAAGAACCTGTGAGTGTTTGGAGAGCTCGGCTCGCAATAGAAGAGTTCAAGAAAATGTAAATAATGAAAATTAATAATAAAGATGACAGTAATCGTCTATCACTCAAAGTGAACGGTTGTGCTATTTTTGATATTCTCTTTAATCCGTTATACGTATACTCGTTTATACACTTTGCTTTACTTATTTTTTCCTTATACCGCGTGTATATCTATTAATTAAATTATATAAAAAATCTCATATACATTAATAGAAGTTTAAAAAACCTTAGAACCATGGCCCCGGGGCCTCCGGACAAATTTTCTAACAACAGGTTCTCCGTTCTGGGGGACTTTATTGACAATCCATCAAAAAAGAAAAAATCAAACGAATTCCCAGAACTACCAACAACACCATGCGTCAACCCCAGAAATAATCCGAAATATGTACTAATTTCATCATCAGACCCTAAAAAACAATTATCCCAAATTAGTCCATTTGTGATTAAAAAAGGCGTGGAAAGTATAAGCACCGAATTCGATTCTATCTCCTTACTCCGCGACGGAAACTTATTGATATTAACACGCAATGCACGTGTCGCTGATAAATTCTTAAAAACTAAACATTTATCTAATGTCTGTCCCATTACATGCAAGCTCCATGATTCACTCAATTCAGTTAAAGGAGTAATCTACGCTCCTTGCTTAATAAGCGTTACCGAAAAAGAAATCGTGGAAGAAATGAAGGATCAAGCAGTCATCGATATCTACAAGTTTACAAAGCCGAGCGAGGACGGTAAATCTCGTGTTCCAACTGGAAAAATGGTAATCACCTTCGACCTATACCGTTTGCCAAAAACAGTCGATGTAGCCTGGTATAAATGCAAAGTGGATTTCTACATCCCAAATCCAATGAGATGCACTAACTGCCAAAAACTAGGACATACAAAAAACCACTGCAAAGGAGATCCCACGTGTCCCACATGTAGCTTACCGCCCCATGTCTCTGAAGATTGCACCCGTATATTTTGCACAAATTGTTCTGGCGATCACTCATCGGCGGACAAAAACTGCCCACGTTTCTTGCAAATTAAAGAAGTGCTAAAATACAAAACTGAAAATTATTGCAGTATTGGAGAAGCTCGACGCAAGCTCAAAGAAAACATTCAACCACCTGCAACTAGTCCACTTAATACATACGCATCCACCGTTACGGAAACACCAACAAAGCGCAAAGAAGCCATAAGTAATCACTCAGAAAAAAACGACAAACAAACTGCCTCTACAATTGTCCCAAGTAAGTTATCTACAGAAAACAAACTAAGAGAAATTACCGCAAACACCTCAAAACATCAACAATCAACATTAAAAAAAACAACTTATTCTAAAATTAACCCTATTAATCATACAAAAACAACAGAAAATAAAGAAACTACAACAAACACAGAAATGACAAACACAAATTTTATCAACATCCCTGGAAATAATAATAGTTTTACATCACCGATCTCCAAATTAACGCAATCACTAATTACTGATAACAATTATTTCATTCCACCTACCGTCGAGGAACACCTTGACGATATAACGATGGAACTTTCCTCACCGTAGTTCGATGAGAAAGACGTCGGACCTGTTCACCGGGGGTGGGTCTCCGGCGGCAGTGTCCTTAGCCTTGAGCAGAGATTATCTTTGGTTAAGGATGTGGGGCACTGCGGCTGGGGGCCCCCTCCGGCACGCACAGGTTTTAATAACAAGACATCAATAATAAGTCCGTCTCATATTCCACAACCCACACCCATTAAAACAAATATAAGCATGGATTTCGCCATCTTACAGTGGAACATAAAAGGCTTCATCAACAACTATCAAAATCTTCAGCTGCTCATAAATGAAATGGACCCAAGCTTCATCTCACTACAAGAAACGCACTGCGCATATAATTTCACTCCAATTCCACCTAAACAATACAGCGCTTATTTTGCCAACTCAACTAACAACACCACCTCCAAACAAGGAGTCGGCGTTATTATTAAATCAAACATACCTCATAAACTATTGCCTATTAACACTTCATATCAGATAGTCGCGATAGAAATCAATCTTAACGCAACATTCACTATCCTATCCATCTATATACCTCCCAGCATGGATATATCTGTTCCGGAAATTAGCAATATTATATCATCATTTACCACTCCACTACTAATCCTAGGAGATTTTAACGCCTGGAACACCATTTGGGGGTCCACATCAAATAACATTAGAGGCACTTTACTTGAAAACATAATAGATCGAACAAATCTTTGTGTTTTAAACGATGGCAGCCCCACGCACTTCTCCACCCACAATTCATTCACAAACATAGACCTGTCTCTCTGCTCAATCACCTTACTGCCGCTGACAGCATGGGTTGTCTTAGATGATCTACACAGCAGTGACCACTATCCAATCAAGATATCAATGAATCTTTCAGATCAACACAATAACCCAATTAACACAAAAAAATTTTTAACACATCTTGCTAACTGGTCAAGCTACTCTAAAAAAGCTGAAACAGAAATCCTTCAACGACAATTAACTTCATTAAGCAACAAAGACGCAGCCATCATAACTAAGGCCATACGAACAGCGGCTAACGCACATATCCCCCAATCAAAACTAAACACAAAAGCAAACCGCACTCCAGTCCCCTGGTGGAATCAGAACCTGGCAATCTTACGTAAAGAAAAAATGAATAAATGGCATAACTTTAAATCAAACCCAACCGCGGAAAACCTATTACTTTACAAGAAAATCAACGCTAAATTTCGAAGGGAGGTAAAACGCGCTAAGTTAATAAGTTTTGAGAAATTTACTAAAACAGTTAATAAAAATACACCCACATCTATTATTTGGAACAAAATAAATAGAATAACCCGTAAAGGCATACCAGCAACCATAGAAGCAATAGACACCCAAAGAGAAGTTATAACTGATCCTCTCAAAATTGCCGACCATTTTGGAAGTGTCTGGGCGAACTATGCATCCGACAATAACTTTCCACCACTCTTTAACACCTCTAAAACTTCACCTATCATCTTAAACAATGGAATAGATACAAACGCACTCCTTTTAGAAGATCCCATCACTATGATCGAGCTCAACCACTGCCTAAGCAAAGTCAAAGGAACGACACCTGGTCATGATCGCATCTCTTACCAAATGATTAAATCGCTTTCTCATTCTAGTAAATCAAAATTATTGGACATGTATAACACAGTTTTTAATAGCGGCAACGTTCCACATTCGTGGAAACTAGCAATCGTAGCTCCAATACCTAAAATCAAAAACTCTGCCTCAGTTGATACATACCGCCCGATATCATTGCTACCATGCCTATCAAAAATTATTGAAAGAATAATAGCCACTAGACTGTCATGG
This sequence comes from Stomorhina lunata, assembly GCA_933228675.1. Lineage (NCBI taxonomy): Eukaryota > Metazoa > Arthropoda > Insecta > Diptera > Rhiniidae > Stomorhina > Stomorhina lunata. The sequence continues at coordinate 17,300,497 of OW121744.1, forward strand.
TTTATGGAGAAGAAAAAGCTTATTGCTAAAGAGCAAGTTGCATTTAAAGCAAACAAAGGATGCGAAGACGCCTTGCTCCACATGGATTACTATATAACAAACGCGCTATCTGCTAAAAACCACGTAACAGTTCTATCAATTGATTTCGAAAAAGCTTTTGATAGAATCGGCTCCCATGTAATCTCGAATATTCTTAAATCCTGGTTGGTCGGGCCAAAGATTTTTAAATTTATCAAATCATTTTTATCAAACAGACGTTTCAAAGTAAAAATTAACGGACACCTGTCTAAAACGCGCACCCTAGAAAATGGTATCCCACAGGGATCTCCGCTCTCAGTGGTCCTTTTCCAAATCGCCTTCAACGAAATCAGTAAAATAGTTAGTAAGTACCCTTATGTAGACCATTGCCTATACGCAGATGATCTCTACATTCTATCAAAAAAGAATAGCAACGCAGAAACTAAAACAATTTTCGGAAAAATCCTTCACGACATCAATGAATGGACGAAATACTCCGGTGCTAAAATATCATTATCGAAAACAAAAAAGTTCCATATATGCAGAAAGCATAATTGTGATTCTGAAGCCCACTCCATCCAAACAACTCAAGATGTAAAAGAACTCAAAATTTTGGGTCTAACCTTTTCACACAGATATAATTGGAAAAATCATCTCCTTAAACTTAAAAACTCACTTATTTCGAGAGCCAACATCATACGTTACCTATCATCTAAAAGCTTTATACATATTAATACATTAACATACCTCACAAAAACACTTGTATTAAGTAAAATCGATTACGGTCTAGCCATTTATGGCAATACTTGCAAATCGAATATTAACATCATACATTCTGTATATCATCAAGCTGTCAGAGCCTGTGTATACGCCTTTAGAACAACTCGAATTGAAAATATTCTTTGCGAAGCCAATTTGCCCTCTATAACAGACAGAATATACGAAATAAATTCCAGACTTATTCCTAAACTCCTAAACAGCACAAACTCAGTTTTAGACAAAGACATCTCCTCCGTTATCAAAGCAAGAAGGCCCCGAAGAATCACATCTGCAATAGCCCAATCACTATACTTATGTAACGAATTAAACATATCGATTACCGTTACCAAAAAAAATATCACCAAACCCCCTTGGAGATTCAAAGATATATCGCTCAACACGTCGCTCGCAAAATTCAATAAGATGAACTCTCCAAAAAGTGTTTTTCTCCGCCTTTTCTCTGAAATAAGATCCAACTTGGAAAATAATAATTGGCAGCTCTACTATACCGATGGAAGTAAATCTCAGCACACACTCCCAGCTTACGCTGTAGTAAACGAAACTGGTGAACATTTAATACTCAGCACTCTTGAAGAAATCTCTTCCATTTTTACTGCCGAATCATGTGCAATCTATCAAGCCATCCGCAAGGCACTCTCCGAAAAAAAGAAAACTATAATTTTCACTGATAGTCTTTCGGTAGTTAGCGCCATAAATAACCCCTTTAACAACAAGTGGAACACTATAGTAAAAATAAGGGACTCTCTCATAGACAATGAAAGCAAAATCAGAATCTACTGGGTGCCAAGTCATATAGGAATTTCCGGTAATGAAAAAGCTGATACAGCCGCTAAATACGCCTCATATGCTCCAATAATAGTCGATAATACACAAGAAAAAAATGACATCCGCAGACGCGTTGCGACCTGCATACAAAAAAAGTTAAAACAAAAAACAATTACAGATGACCATTACTCCAACGTAAATCCAAACAATAGCCAACCTATGTACCCTACCACAATCGACAAAAATAAAATACGAATATTCTCCAGATTACGCCTAGGCCACTCTTCATTCTCGCATGAATATATCCTCAAAAAACTACCCAAACCAACATGCAGCAGATGCAACCGTACCCTCTCGATCAAACACACACTTACGGAGTGCTCATCTTGGGCAAACCAGAGGGAAGCAATTTTTGGCAACAAACCAGTTTTGGATTTTCTGAAGGATCCAACCATCGACAATATAAATAAAATCTATTATTTCTTTATACAAACTAATTTAAAAATTTAATAATGTATTTCTCCAACAAACATTGTAATAACTTAACTTTCATTCATTGTTTTATATGTACATAAACTTCTATATCAATTCAGAGCTGATGGCCTATGATGCTAGTGCTCTTAAACTTAAATTTTAGTCTTAGAATTGTATTCTTTAAGATTAAATAAATATAATAATAATAATAATAAAGATGAAAATTCAGAATGTATGATTTATTTGTTTTTTTTTTTCGAGGATTTTCAATGCTTTTTGGTTAAAAAAATATTGTGGTTATTCTTTTATGAAAAAGTAATTAAGTTGCAGCTTTTTCCACATTTTATCCGGTATGTGATGGAAATCGATCGTTTTCTGATACAGTTTTGAGATAATTTTCCCCATTTTCACAAAAAATTCAAACCAAATGAATGACAAGATATCAGGATTATAGCCCAAATTTTTATTTTTTTGGGAAATAACCGAAAATTATCTCAAAAATATATCAGAAAACCATCGATTTTCATCACATACCTGATAAAATGTGGAAAAGGCTACAACTTTCTAGGTTATAGTCTAAAACCACGTCCCATGAAAATGACATCCAAAACATAGGGAACAGCTTATTTAAATAAATTAAGAGTATCCTAAAGTACTTTTTAAAACAAATTCTTTATGCAATTCTAATAACATAGATACCCTTCTTTGTATAAGTCATGCGAGATTTTTAAAACTTAACATGAATTTTTAAACAATCTACTTCTTTTAATACAAATTGTTAAGAAAAAAACCCAGATTTGTTAATTATTTAATGAATACACAACTGCATTGCAAATAATGCGAAAGTGAATGCTAGAAACCAGCATTAGCAATTAACATTAAGGTGCCAAATAGAGGAAATCAATATTCAAACTATTCAAAATTGTGTTAAATCTATTATTATATTTTAAGAAAACAAACTCAGGTAAAAATGTATTAATCGAATCAACTCTATTTTTGAATAGACATACAACTAAGTCATCAAATTGCTTGCCGAACTTTAACAACAGCTTCAGCAACAACTTCAGATTGGAATAACCAAAAGATATATATTACCAAGCATTCACAAAATGCAGCCTTTAAATTACAAATGCCCCTAGACCACCGAACTTTTTGCACAAAATCGACCAAAAAACCTGACAACGCAAGTATTGACGAGTTCCGAGCTAGAGAAGAGAAGCGTGAAGAAGAATTTGAGCAGCAGCAAAGGGCCAAAGCACAACAAGAGGAAGACGAGAAAAATGCTAAACTTGATGCCGTTCGTACACAAATTTTAGAGGCTGCCTTACTGCATGTACCCACATTGGGCTGGACCCGTAATGCCATAGTCAAAGGTGCTGAAGAGACTGGTTATCCTAGTGTAGTGCATGGCATGTTTCCCGAGGGTGGCTTTGATTTGGTCTCCTATTTCAATGGCAAATGTAATAAGCAGCTATTGCAAATGTTGCAGCAAGAAACTAATAATGGTACAAAAGTAATTGAAAATCCCCTGGAGTTTTTAGTACGTTTTGTTAGATTACGTTTGGAAATGATAGTACCCTATAAAGGTCAATGGTCACAGGCTATAGCTTTGATAGCAATGCCACAAAATGCCCATACAGCTTTAGCCCAAGTCTTAACACTAGTCGATGATATTTGTTATTATTCCGGGGATCGTTCGGTTGATGTAAGTACATAAAAATAAACTTTAAACTTTAATTACGACTAAGACAGTTTAGTAATAGATTAAAGATGAAGTTCATATGTATATCGAGAGCCTATATTCAAGACGGTATTGAATATAGGCTCTCGATATAAAGACTGCTCTAAACAAAATTCAACAATAAAGTAGCAAATTTCTTAAACTAATATTATTTATATCTACTACCTTTTAAAGATCGGTTGGTATACGCGACGCATTGGCTTAGCTACAATTATGAAAATGACAGAATTATATATGCTGCAGGACAATTCAGCACAAAACTCTAAGACTTGGGAATTCTTACAAAATCGTATGGATGAAGCTGTACAATTACAATCGGTGCTGCAACAAACGGAAGGTGTAAAACATAATTTCCAAAAATCTTTCAATTCCGCCTTTATTACAGTAAGTTAAAATCATTTAAACTGAGGTTGGATACTGGCCAAATTTTATTTGAACCAAGAATTTTATGTCAGAGGTCGTGGGTTCGAATCCTAACTAATGGCATCTAACAGTTGGTGACACTGTGTGCTGATGAAGTCCGTAGCGGGACAGAAAATGCAGCATTCCACACTGCTGTCACATAGTTTATTCAGTATTTCCTAAAAATTATTAATCTAATTTAAAAATCATAAAAATTTGTAAAAATAAAAAAATTTATGATTTAAACCTGAGCCCGTATTCGAACCCACGACCTCTTACTTAAAAATTTTTCTACAGAAAATTTTATATTAAAAATTTTTCTATAGAAAATTTTAAATTAAATATTATTTCTCTAGAAAATTTTATAGAAAAAAATTTGTATTAAAAATTTGTCTATATAAATTTTGTTTCGAAAATTTATCTTTAAAAATTGTATATCGAAAATTTTTCAATTAACATTTAATATAGATATTTTTTCTATAAAAATTCGATATGAAAAATTTTTCTATAAAATATTTTGTATCAAAAAGATGTCTCTGAAAATTTTGTATTAAACATTTTTCTATATAAAGAAAACTTTTCTATAAAAATTTTAAATCGAAAAATATTCTACAAAATATTCTAGATAAAATTTTTTATAAAAATTCGATATAAAAAATTTTTGTACAAAATTTTTTATATCTACAATTTTTTTTATAGAAAATTTTATATCGAAAAATTTTTCTATAAAAATTTTGTACCAAAAATTTTGTTTCGATATTTTTCCCTAAAAATTTTATATCGAAAAATTTTCTATAAAAATTTTATACCGAAATATTTGTATTGCACTAAGAATCCCAATTTATTACAATTATTTATTATTGTAATAAATAGTTTTTTGATAAAACCAAAAAATGTTGGTGGGGAAACCTTTCCTCGACGCGTTTCGATGGTTGGTCAGGAGGATTATCCCTAATTCTAGAAAGAGCGAAAACCTCACATTATGTATAATTTGAGGGACTAACCAACCATCGAAACGCGTCGAGGAAAGGTTTCCCCACCAAAATTTTTTGGTTTTATCAAAAAACTATTTATTACAATAATAAATAATTATAATAAATTGGGATTCTTAGTGCAATACACTACAGTAAAACTTTTTAATTAAATGTTTGATGTCCCAAATTTTGATAAACCTTTTTAATAAATATTTTTCTATTAAAATTTTATATCGCAAATTTTTCTATAAAAATTTTATACCGAAAATTTTTCTTCAAAAATTTTATACCGAAAATTTTTCTTCAAAAATTTTATACCGAAATTTTTTTTTTTTTAAATTTTATACCGAAAATTTTTCTATAAAAATTTTATACCGAAAATTTTTCTATAAAAATTTTATACCGAAAATTTTTCTATAAAAATTTTATACCGAAAATTTTTCTATAAAAATTTTATACCGAAATATTTTTCTATTAAAATTTTATATAGAAAATCTTTCTATAAAAATTTTATACAATAATAAATAATTGTAATAAATTGGGATTCTTAGTGCAATACACTACAGTAAAACTTTTTAATTAAATGTTTGATGTCCCAAATTTTGATAAATATTTTTCTATTAAAATTTTATATCGCAAATTTTTCTATAAAAATTTTATACCGAAAATTTTTCTTCAAAAATTTTATACCGAAATTTTTTTTTTTTTTAAATTTTATACCGAAATTTTTTTTTAAATTTTATACCGAAAATTTTTCTATAAAAATTTTATACCGAAAATTTTTCTATAAAAATTTTATACCGAAAATTTTTCTATAAAAATTTTATACTGTAGTATGTAAATTTATTCTTTTCTTTATTTAGCACGATGTTTCACAAAGCTGTATCAAATATAAAGTAAAGTGCTCAGACGCGGAAATTAAAAAGTATCGCCATAATATTTTACATAGGGTTGTATTTAGAAGTAATCATAGTTGGAATTTCTGGGTTTGGAGTGTTGCCATATCAAAGACCACTACAATTTCGGCCGACCTGACATACAATCGCCCCCGATTGTCACTCTTCTCCCAAAAAATCCTCCTCTAAAAACTCGTAATCTTCGTACTCGTAAGTGTTGCTATCGTCAGGGCTTCCCCCATTATTGCAGTTGTTCTGTTCCATCCATTTTTTCAGGCGACTAGAGTCTACTACACCCCTATAGGGCATTTGAGTTATTTGACAATTTTCGATGTCTGATATTTCATAGCGGTCGTTGCCCAATTGTTTCTGGATAATATAAGGGCCACGATATTTTGGAATCAACTTTTTATTCAATCCTGGAGACGTATCAACATTCTTTAGTACTACTAAATCGCCTACCTTAAAAGTTCTGGCTGGCACATGATGCTCATTAAAGTATTTTAAATTATCTTTTTGTGACTTCTGTATATTTTTTAAGGCGTTTTCCCTAATTAACGCTAAGTTGCTTGCTCCTTCTTCTATATAGTTTTCAACTAATTGCTCTGTGAATTCGTCAATTATATCTCCCCTCTGCTCTACACCAAACAACATTTCACTTGGAGAATACCCTGTCGCTCGTTGTATGGTGTTATTCATAGCAAACTCTATCCTACTCAATTTATCAACCCAGTCCGAATGTTCTATTGGTTCGGCAAGTTTTGCCAACATAGCTCTCAAGTCTCTATTTATCCTTTCCACTTGGCCGTTCGACTGAGGAGATGCTACAGAAGTTTTCACGTGAACAATATTCCTTTCGGACAAAAATAAGTTAAATTCGTTTGATGTGAAGCATGACCCCCTATCACTTATTATCCGACGTGGTCTACTATAGCTTTCAAAGTACCTCTTTAATGCACAACAAACTTCTTTTGTTCCTGGTGTATTTACAGCATACAGTTTGGTAAATTTTGTAAAAGCGTCTACTACAACTAATATATGTTTTCTTTTCGACTTTATCGACGGTAAAGGACCAAAATGGTCAATGTGAAGTGTATCAAATGGGACTGGTTTCTTATCTATGTTATATAGGTTCCTCTCATTCTTCCTCTGCGGAGCCGAATTAAAAATGCATTTAAGACAATTTCTTATGAACTTGTTTATTTTATCTTTCATATCTGGGAACCAGTAACATTTTTGAATTTGGTTCATGCACTTTCCTATTCCAACATGTCCATATTTCTCATGAACTAATCTTATTATGTTCTCCTCTAACTCTGCCGGAACATACAACTGCTTTCTACCATTCGTTGCTAACCTAAAAATAAGTCCGTTTTCCATTAAGTACCCCTCCAAATTTCCTGTTTCTAACTTGGCTTTAAAACCTTGAATTTTGCTATCTCTCGTTTGTGCTATTTGTATAATAACATCCATATCACTTCCATCAACCACTGCCGCTATACGACTCAAAGCGTCAACGTGAGGCATAAGGTCACCTTTACGATGCCTAACTGTGTAGTTATAGTTTTCTAACTCTAATGCCCATCTGGCTATTCTTGGATTTATCAGTTTCCTATTCAATGTTAAAGCTAAAGAGTTGCAATCAGTGACTATTGTAAATGAAATGCCTTCCAAGTATACTCTAAATCGCTTTAATGCATAAATAATTGCCATTGTTTCTAACTCGAAGCTATGGTATCTGGACTCAGATGCCGTAGAGCACTTCGAGTAATATGCGATCGGGTGGAACTTATTATCACTTTGTTTTTGTAATAGTACTGAACCATATCCCTTTGCACTTGCATCAGTGTGTAATTCTGTCTCGTAGTGCGGATTATAAACTGCGAGAACAGGACTGTTAATAAGCCTATCCTTTAGCGTTAGGAAAGCATCCTCACACTCGTCGGTCCAGGTGAAGCTTTTCTTTCTCTTTAAGTCTGTTAACGGCTTGGCAATTTTTGAAAAATCGTGGACAAACCTCCTAAAATATGAGAAAAGTCCCAGGCATCTTTCTACTCCTTCACAGTCCAACGGCTTTGGATAGTTTTGGATAGTTTTAATATGGTCATTATTAAGTCTTATTCCGTTTCTGTTCACCCTATATCCCAGATAATCTAGTTCCTTATATGCGAATTTACATTTTTCAAGATTTAATTCTAGCCCATTTTGTCTTAAAACACGTAATACATCAGCTAATACTTCTAAATGTTCCTCAAAAGTTTATGTGGCTATGCTAACATCATCTAAATATACCACTATTTTTCCTGCATCGATAAATTCCCTCAAAGTCTTATTTATATAGCGCTGAAATACGGCCCCTGCATTTTTTAACCCAAACGGCATATAGCAGTATTCAAATTGCCCTAATGGAGTCACAAACGCGGTGTATTTAATAGAGTCTTCATGCATTGGTATTTGGTGGAAGCCGTTCTTCATATCCAAGGTCGAAAAATAATTTTTATTACCGAAATAGTCGAGGCAATCTTCTATTAACGGCATAGGGTAATTGTCTTTCAATGTCACCCTATTTATTGAACGGTAATCAACACACATTCTCAGATCTCCGTTCTTTTTCTTTACTAAAACGATTGGTGAAGCATAAGGTGAATCACTTGGACGAATTATCCCCGCTCTTAAAAGTTCGTCTAATTTGTTTTTCACTTCACACTTTTCACGATACGACAGGCGTCTAGGTCCACAAAATAATGGCACATCATTAGATAATGTCATTCGCATACAATAATCAGATGGCTTCAAAACACTTTTCACCTTCTCTAAATAATTATTCACTACCACAGACCTCAGTCTTAAACTGTCTGACTGATCCAGACTACAATCAATATCTATTGTTTCCTCATCCTCAACTACACACACGACATTCAATAATTCCCCAAATTCCTCATTGCTACCAAAAACACCTAATCTTTCATAACCGTAAACTGCCCCTTCTTCTCCAGAAACAATTGGCACAACTTCGTTTGAGTTTCCTTTTATATTCTTAGTCTCGTATATATTCTTTGTTGGTAACCCGTCATTACCAATATTATTTTCATTCGAACTTGGAACCCCTGCAATATCGTTGGAAACCCTATACAATTCAAGTGACACAAGCGCACTAATAACTTTTTCTTTTGGTTTTCCTTTACTTTTTAAATTAATTTTATTGAGATCAATTTTATTATATTTCAATTTTATTTGACATAATCGTAAATTTAATTTGGCCAAAAGATCACGTCCAATCAATACTGGTACCACCGCTTCATCATCCGGTAAAATAATAAGGGTATGTTTTATTATTTTATTTTTATAAAAAACTTCACATTCAACTTGACCAAAAGAACTAATTATATTTTTTCCGACACCGCGGTATGGTGTTAGCATTCTACTCTCTTCTAGGGCGAAGGGTACCAGCGATTTCTTGACGCAACTAATGGGGCTACCCGTGTCAAATAAAGAAAGAAAATTTGTTATTTTTGTGCGCTTACCTCCCTTAACAAAAGCAACACTTACCATCCGGAAAGCTCCAACATCTTCCTCAGCATCAGCTCTACGTATTCCGGCAATCACCCCTTTTTTCTTAGGACAGTCCCGCCGAAAATGGCCAACCTCCGCACAAATAAAACAGGAATTAGGAGGTCGCTTAGGTTTTGGGCATTTGCTTTGGAAATGCCCAAACTCTGAACAATTGTAGCACCGTATTTCCGCCACATTCACTTCGCTAGGCATACCATTGTTGTTGTTGACAGTTTTTTCCTTGGAATAGCTGGCAGTCTTCATCGCACCCATTCGTGCCTGTCGTCTTTGCTCGTAGCTATCCATGCGGCTAATCAACTCCTTAATTGACCTGGCGCCATATAGCCGAGCAATGTCGGTTGAGCGGTCTGGTATCCCGTCAATCACTAGGTCTACCAACTCTTGTTCGTCGATCTCCATCTGTGCCGCAATTGCCTGCATAGATACTAGGTAGCTTAGGCATGACTCATTCGGTTTCAGGGATCTCGCACGCAACTGTCGATATATTTCTTGACGAGTTACAGATCTTTTAAAGACAGTGTATAGGCTCTCCCTTAATTCGTCATAACCCACTAGGCCTAGATTCATAACGTGTTGCTTAGCGGTGCCGGCCAGACGTCTGCGAATCGCAACACATTTTTCTTTATTGGAGTAGCCGCATGTGCTTGTGTAATCATCGAACACCGTAAGCCACTTAACGACGTCATACGGATCGTCTCCACTAAACAATGGCACCGCCGCATCTAACTCCATCAAATCAATACGACGTGTACTCACCATTGTGCCTCCACCCTCTAACGCACGGATTTGTTGTTGCAGTTTTAGTATTTCAAATTGTAATTGAAGCCTTTTCAATTGCTCTTCTTCCGCAAATCCGGCGGCCACCTGAGGCAGTGACTGGTTTTCAGTTGGCACATTATTTGTGGGAAAACCCGCAGGCTTGTTGACAAAATGAGTACATGTGTTCGTCGGCTGAGTGGGAGGTAAAGGACTAGTGGAAGCTTCATTTCCGACAGGCACATTAACACCAGACATCAATGCAGCAGCAAAAATGGCAGAAGGCACAGTACTTGTAGCAGCAGGCACGGTAACTGAAGGCACTTTAACAGCAGGCGCAGTAGAAAAAGTCACGGTAGTAGGAGGCATCGTGGCAGCAGGTAAATTAACAGAAGGCACGCTAATGGACGGCATGATAGAACGAAAGGTAGTAGGAGGCGTCTTGCCATCAGCCAATATGGCGTTTGACAACATGGCGGCAGACAAAATGGCGTCCCGCGTCGTGGCAGCAGGAGTGATAGCACCCGGTTCCTTAGCATCGGGGCTGAAATTTTCAAATAACTCAGTACCGCTTTGTGTGCCGTTTGCTTCTTCAATAGCAGCTTTTTTGAGACTATTAGAGGACGAAGCGGCATCATCATTTTCCGATGCATCATCCTTACCAGCAATTGCTACCGCATACAGACTTCTTAACTGGGTCAACGTCGCAGACTCCGGGAACTCAACACCAGAATCCGTCAACGCTTTAATTAAATGTTGGCGACCCGGCCGCAAATCCATTTGGCAAAGTTTAAAATATTGTTTTTTTTTAATTATAAATTTTTTTATGCACCCCACACCTGATGTGTAGTATGTAAATTTATTCTTTTCTTTATTTAGCACGATGTTTCACAAAGCTGTATCAAATATAAAGTAAAGTGCTCAGACGCGGAAATTAAAAAGTATCGCCATAATATTTTACATAGGGTTGTATTTAGAAGTAATCATAGTTGGAATTTCTGGGTTTGGAGTGTTGCCATATCAAAGACCACTACAATACCGAAAATTTTTCTATAAAAATTTTATACCGAAAATTTTTCTATAAAAATTTTATTTTTCTATAAAAATTTATATTAAAAATTTTTCTATAAAAATTTTGTACCGAAAATTTTTCTATAAAAATTTTATACTGAAAATTTTTCTATAAAAATTTTATACTAAAAATTTTTCTATAAAAATTTGTTGGAAATTACACTATTTACGCAAATCTGGCATCATCTTTCTTTTGCGCCATTATGGCAACCCTATTACTTTTCTAAGAACAAGTTAAAAACGAATTGTTAGTTAACGTATATTTTTCTGCCCGTAACAGTTGTAATAGTTTATAAGTTTCTTTTGTTTCAATAAATGAATTAAATATAAAACCAACAGGTTATGGATCCGCGCACGCTTAAACTGCACTAAAAGAATAAAAATTAAAGAAATTGTTTGAAAAATAACAAAAGAATTTAATAAAAACCGAAATATAAAAAAGACAAAGTAAAAGTTTTTTCTCAGAAGAAGTGTGAACCGAAAGTCTACAATTTTTAAAAAATTAAAAGACAAAAAGAAACATGAGTTACGCGGCAGTGAAAATCGAACCTCTAAACAAAGAAAACTTCGACACATGGAAGATCCAAGTTCAAGCTCTTCTAGTGAAGAACGAGACGTGGAAATATGTGTCCGGGAATTGCGTTAAACCAGAAGCGGCGGCCGAGGCAAATCTATGGAAGGAGAATGATGATAAAGCGAAGTCAGATCTCATATTATCCATCAGCCCATCCGAACTACAACAAATAAAGAATTGTGATACGTCCAAAGATGTTTGGGACAAATTACATTCAGTCTATCAGTCACGCGGGCCAGCCCGTCAAGCTATGTTACTGAAGTCTCTCATTCTAACGAAAATGCAAAGTGGTGAAGACATGCGCGATCATGTACAAAAGTTTTTTGAAGTTGTGGACAAACTTAATGAAATGCAGCTGGTAATAATAGATGAACTGTTAGCAATACTATTGTTGTATAGCATTCCAAGTGAGTATGAAACCTTCCGAATTGCCATTGAGTCACAGGAGAAATTGCCAAAAACAGAAATTTTAAAAGTTAAACTGCTCGAAGAATTTGAAGCACGCAAAAGAAATGTTAACGAACATACAGAAGGGGCTATGTATACTCAGAAAAATTACAACAACAATTACGATAGAAGCAGCAAGAATAACAACAACAACAATCACGCAAATAGAAACAACAGCGGCAACAACGAAAGAGGCAAATTCAAATATGCTTGCCACACATGCGGAAAAATTGGCCATAAAGCGAAAGAGTGCAGAAGTAAAAATTTTAATAAGAAGAAGCAGCACAATAAAGGGGAAGGAGATGTTTCATGTAATGCAAACGAAATAGTAAACAATATCCAAGATTCTTATGGTAAGTGGTGTTTAGATTCCGGTGCTTCCTCACACATGTGCTCCACAGAAGATAAATTCGTCAAATTAGAAAGAACAATTAATAAACAACTCGCCTTGGCTAATAACAACACAACCGAAATACGTGGATTGGGAAACGTACAATTTAAAAGTGCAGAGTGTAAGATCAATTTAAAAGAAGCATTGTTGGTACCCGATTTAAGAACTAATCTTCTGTCCGTATCCAAGATGACCCAAAATGGTTTAGAAGTAACTTTCAAACGAAATGAGGCCATCATACGAAATCCGAACAGCAATGTTAAGCTATTTGTGGCAAAAAGAGAAAATGGTTTGTACTACGTAAAAGAAAATGTTGAAGTTGCTTCAGTTTCGCAAACAAAAGAAAAAACACTACAGGATTGGCACGAAATGTTTGGTCACCTTAACGAAAAAGACCTGAAAGAGATGATAAAGAAAGAAAAAGTTCTCGGAATAAAAATTAATATTGACAAAAATTTACCAACTTGTGAAGTTTGCATTCAGGGGAAGCAGTCCCAAGCGCCATTCCACTTATCTCAAACCAGATGTGAAGAATTACTTTCGTTGGTCCACAGTGATGTGTGCGGTCCAATGAGAGTACCGTCATTTGCTGGTAGCCGCTACTTTGTCACATTTATAGATGACAAGAGCCGTTGGTGTGAAACTTATTTTATGGAAAACAAAAGCGAAGTTGCAGAAAAATTTATTGAATTTAAAAATATGGCAGAAAGAAAAACTGGTAAGAAAATCAAGTGTCTACGTAGCGACAATGGAACCGAGTATGTCAACAACAACATGAAGAGTATTCTGAAGAGCCATGGAATCCGTCATGAACTGACCATCGAATATACCCCCCAGCAGAATGGAGTCTCAGAAAGGAAAAATAGAACGTTACTGGACATGGCACGGTGTATGTTAATTCAGTCCGGCCTACCTCCAAAGTATTGGGCAGAAGCAGTGAATACTGCAAACTACGTAAGAAATCGGTGTCCATCTCAAAGTCTAAATTGTGAAATTCCTTATAAGATATGGATGAACAGAACTCCAAACGTGAAATATTTTCAGAAATTCGGTAGTACAGCATTTATGCTAGACAAAACACCAGGTAAAGGCAAGTTTGAATCTAAATCCATAAAGTGTATATTTGTAGGGTACTCAGAGGTATCCAAGGCCTATAGATTGTGGGATCCTCAAGCTAAGAAGCTACGTCGAAGTCGTGATGTTAAGTTTGTTTCATCAACAAACACGAATGAATTTGAAGAATTCACCCCAGGTGCTACTGAATTCCATTTATGTGAGACTGATCGTGATAACCCCGTACCAGAAAATTCATCAACCCAGCGAACAACCCACAGTGAAGACACCGTAACCGTTAGTAACTCCCAAGAACCTGAAACCGAAAATAGAGCTGCAACGCAAAGAGGCCGTGGTCGTCCTAAGAAAGTTATGACAGGAAAAAGAGGCAGACCCAAGAAAATCCAAACCACCATACCAGAAGATGTCGACAGTGATGATGATCAAAGTGAGTTTTTAGGTTTTGAAAGTCTAGATGATGATGAATATCATTCTGCAAGTTTGATTCAACCCACCGATCCGAAAACCAGTACCGAAGCACTTAACAGTCCCGAAGCCAATGAATGGCGTGAAGCAATGTTGAAAGAATATAAAACTTTATTAAAAAATCAAACTTGGCAAATAGTTAACAGACCAGTTGGTAGAAAAATTGTCGAATCAAAATGGGCATTGCGTACAAAATATAAAATTGATGGTTCAGTAGATTGCAGAAAAGCCAGACTTGTCGCGAAGGGTTTTACCCAATATCCAGGCATAGACTACAACGAGACATTTGCTCCAGTAGCCAGAATGAGCTCTATACGTTTTTTAATGGCAATAGCTGCCAAATATGAGTTGGAAGTGCATCAACTAGATTTTGTTGGAGCCTATTTGAATGGTGTGATAGAAAAAGAGATTTACATGGAGATGCCACACGACTTGCGAGAAGTACTCCACTGAGATGAAGCATCGAAATATGAAAACAAAGTGTGTCTACTCAAAAAGGCTATCTATGGTCTTAAGCAGTCTGGAAGATTATGGTACGAAAAATTAGACAGAAAGTTAAAAGAAATGGCCATGACTCCATCACAATGCGATCCGTGCGTGTATATCAACAAAAATAATAGCAGCATCACCCTCATTGCAATTTACGTTGACGATCTCGTAGTAGCGTCAAGTGATCGAAATATGCTGAAGAATTTGAAGAGAGAACTAGCCAATACATTCGAAATGAAGGACCTAGGACCCATCAAATATTGTCTCGGAATCGAATTTAACCAAGATCTTGAATCAGGAATGATTTCCCTATCTCAGTCTAAATACATTCAACATTTACTAGAACGATTTGGTATGATCGACTGTAAACCTGTCAGCACCCCGATGAACGTAAGCGAAAAGCTTTGTAAAGAAATGTGTCCGAAAGATGAGAACGAAAAACGAGAAGCTGAAAAGTTGCCGTATCAGAGCCTGATCGGATCTTTAATGTATCTAGCTGTTTCGACTAGACCCGATATAGCACATGCAATAAGCGTTTTAAGCCAATTTAACACGAGTTATGGAAAAGCTCATTGGGTAGCAGCCAAAAGGGTCCTCCGTTATTTGAAACACACTCAGAAAGTAGGACTTGTGTATTCGTCCAACAACAAGCCTGTAGAAGGCTATGCCGACGCAGATTGGGGTTCCAATATCGATGACAGAAAATCGTACACCGGTTATGCTTTCATATACGCGAGTGGTGCCATCAGTTGGGAATCTAGAAAGCAGAAGACAGTGGCCGTTTCCAGCACTGAAGCCGAATATATGGCCCTTTCTGATTCAACAAAAGAGGCCATTTACTTGAAGCGTTTTGTGAGCGAAATATTTGGCACCAACAGCGCTATTTGCATTTATAATGACAACCAAAGCGCCGAGAAGTTATGTAGAAATCCAATTTTCCACAATCGAACAAAACATGTGGATATCCGTCATCATTTCATCCGTGATGCTATAGAAAAAGAAGAAGTCACCGTCAAGTACATGAGGACAGATGATATGCCAGCAGATGTCCTTACCAAAGGCTTGGTAGTGCCAAAGCACACTAAGTGCACAGAAACCCTAGGATTAAGATCATTGAATTTTTAAATAATTTGAATATGAAGTCAGATTTGAGGGGAAGTGTTGGAAATTACACTATTTACGCAAATCTGGCATCATCTTTCTTTTGCGCCATTATGGCAACCCTATTACTTTTCTAAGAACAAGTTAAAAACGAATTGTTAGTTAACGTATATTTTTCTGCCCGTAACAGTTGTAATAGTTTATAAGTTTCTTTTGTTTCAATAAATGAATTAAATATAAAACCAACAAAATTTTATACCGAAAATTTTTCTATAAACATTTTATACCGAAATATTTTTCTATTAAAATTTTATACCGAAAATGTTTCTATAAAAATTTTATACCGAAAATTTTTCTTTAAAAATTTTATACCGATTTTTTTTTTTTTTTAATTTTATACCGATTTTTTTTTAAATTTTATACCGAATTTTTTTTAAATTTTATACCGAAAATTTTTCTATAAAAATTTTATACCGAAATATTTTTCTATTAAAATTTTATATAGAAAATCTTTCTATAAAATTTTATACCGAAAATTTTTCTATAAAAATTTTATACCGAAAATTTTTCTATAAAAATTTTATACCGAAAATTTTTCTATAAAAATTTTATACCGAAAATTTTTCTATTAAAATTTTATATCGAAAATCTTTCTATAAAAATTTTATACCGAAAATTTTTCTTTAAAAATTTTATACCGATTTTTTTTTTTTTTTTAATTTTATACCGATTTTTTTTTAAATTTTATACCGAATTTTTTTTAAATTTTATACCGAAAATTTTTCTATAAAAATTTTATACCGAAATATTTTTCTATTAAAATTTTATATAGAAAATCTTTCTATAAAATTTTATACCGAAAATTTTTCTATAAAAATTTTATACCGAAAATTTTTCTATAAAAATTTTATACCGAAAATTTTTCTATAAAAATTTTATACCGAAAATTTTTCTATAAAAATTTTATACCGAAAATTTTTCTATAAAAATTTTATACCGAAAATTTTTCTATAAAAATTTTATACCGAAATATTTTTCTATTAAAATTTTATATAGAAAATCTTTCTATAAAAATTTTATACCGAAAATTTTTCTTTAAAAATTTTATACCGAAAATTTTTCTTTAAAAATTTTATACCGAAAATTTTTCTATAAAAATTTTATACTGAAAATTTTTCGATAAAAATTTTATACTGAAAATTTTTCTATAAAAATTTTATACCGAAAATTTTTCTATAAAAATTTTATACCGAAAATTTTTCTATAAAAATTTTATACCGAAAATTTTTCTATAAAAATTTTATACCGAAAATTTTTCTATAAAAATTTTATACCGAAAATTTTTCTATAAACATTTTATACCGAAATATTTTTCTATTAAAATTTTATATCGAAAATCTTTCTATAAAAATTTTATACCGAAATATTTTTCTATTAAAATTTTATATAGAAAATCTTTCTATAAAAATTTTATACAGAAAATTTTTCTTTAAAAATTTTATACCGAACATTTTTCTATATAAATAGCATGAAAAGTATCCAACCACAAATAACTATCGCCTACATATTTTATATTTAAATCCATTTTTTTGCATTTACTTTTTCTTTACAGGCTCGTAATATCTTGGGTTTAAACTACAATCGATCTTAGAAATTTTAAGTTTCTATTTTGAACTTATTTTACTAAAGTTCTTAAGCTTATCTTGTCAATAACATAAAAACTTAACTTAGTCCAAAGAGGCATTACTACTTTGTATTGTTGCATATTTTATTGCTATTAATTTTAAAATTAATTTTGGTTTTTTATATGTACATATTTTTTTTTTCTCATCAATATTTAAAGTTCCAGTACATAATGGATTTGAATGAATTGTTTGTTAATACATATTTTCATTGATTTTAATGTGAATAAAAAGAAATGTTTAAAAAAAATTAATTCAAGTTTGAATATGTTAAACTACTAAAAGAACCAAATCCGAGTTGAAACACTTAATTATTTCCGATTTGGAATATTTAATACACATAATGAAAACAAATTTGATTTATTTCAATATTTAATTACAGTGGTTTGCATGGAAAGATTATACCCCCTAATTCATAAACAAAAAATCAAATCAAATTTTTCATACAAAATTCTTTAAATAAGCC
This sequence comes from Stomorhina lunata, assembly GCA_933228675.1. Lineage (NCBI taxonomy): Eukaryota > Metazoa > Arthropoda > Insecta > Diptera > Rhiniidae > Stomorhina > Stomorhina lunata. Next base: position 17,318,636 of record OW121744.1, read on the forward strand.
TTTAATAACTTTATAACTCATTTATGAACTAGAGAGATAATATTTAAAAACCTTTTAAAATCTTAAAAACAATCTTTAAAACAATTTGAAATGGCTTTCAGCTAAATTATAAAAAATTTTAATTTGACTAATTTTGTTATTTAAACGTTTATTATAAAATCTCCCACCCACACACATAAAAGTGTATATGTACATAAGTATGTATTGCATTATACAATTGTCTATAGCCAAGGCTACAATACAAAAAATATTATATAAAAGTATAGAAATGTCTGAGGAAGTCTTATAAATAATTCCCTAATTTTTTGCTTAAGTCTTTGCACACCTTAAATTCCGATTATTTTCATTAAAATGAATTATTGTATAAAAGCATTTTGGTCTATTATATAAAATAAAGCTTTTAATGGAAACAAAATATTGTAGGATTATATTAACTAACTATTGAGTTGCAATCGGTCAACTTCGCTGGTCCAATTTTCCACTAGAAAATTTTTCGCTGAAAATATTTTTCTATAGAAAGATTTTCGATAAAAATATTTTTCCATAGAAAATTTTTCGCTAAAAATGTTTTTCTATAGAAATATTTTCGATAAAAATATTTTTCTATAAACAAATTTTCGCTGAAAATATTTTTATATAGAAAAATTTTCGATAAAAATTTTTTTCTATAGAAAAATTTTCGATAAAAATGTTTTTCTACAGAAAAATTTTCAATAAAAATTTTTTCTATAGAAAAATTTTCGATAAAAATTTTTTTCTATAGAAATATTTTCGATAAAATTTTTTTCAAAAAATAACAAAATAGTCGGGATGTAATATTATTCAAAAAGAAGTGTATTTGCATTTGATCCCAAATCTGTTACATTTATTTATTAATGTAACAGACCAATAATGCGAGGTTTTCGATCTGTCTAAATTGGGGATAATCCTCCTGAAGAGATGGCTTAACCAACCATCGAAACGCGTCGAGGAATTTGGTTTCTCCGCAAACATTTTTTGGCTTTTTATCAATAAATTGGTCTGTTACATTAATAAATAAATGTAACAGATTTGGGATCAAATGCAAATACACTTCTTTTTGAATAAAATTTTTTTCTATAGAAATATTTTCGTTAAAAATTTTTTTCTATAGAAAAATTTTCGATGAACATTTTTTTCTATAAAAATATTTTTCCATATAGAAATTTTCTATAATTTTTTTTTTTCTATAGAAAAATTTTTGTTAAAAATATTTTTTATACAAAATCTTCGACAAAAATATTTTCTATAGAAAAATTTTCGATAAAAAAAATTTTATACAAAAAATTTTTATATACAAATTTTATACCGAAAATTTTTTCTATAAAAATTTTACACCGAAATTTTTTTTTTGAGTAAAATTTTATACCGAAAATTTTTCTATAAAAACTCAATTCTAAAAATTTTCTAATAAAAGTTTATACCGAAATATTTTTCTATCAAAATTGTATACCGAAATATTTTTCAATTAGAATTTATATCGAAAATTTTTCTATAAAAATTTTGTATCGAAAATTATTCTATAAAAATTTTATATCGAAAATTATTCTATAAAAATTTTATATCGAAAATTTTTCTATAAAAATTTTATATCGAAAATTTTTCTATAAAAATTTTATTCCAAATATTTTTCTATAAAAATTTCATACCGAAAGTTTTCCTATAAAAATTTGATACTGAAAATTTTCCTAAAAAGTTTTATTCCAAAAAATTTTCTATAAAAATCTTATACTGAAAATTTTGTATAAAAATCCTTTACTGAAAATTTTTTTATAAAAATTTTATACCGAAAATTTTTCTTTGAAATTTTTATACAGAAAAATATTCTAGAAAAATTGTATACCGAAATATTTTTCTATAAAAATTTTATACCAAAAATTTTTCTTTAAAAATTTTATACCGAAATATTTTTCTATTAAAATTTAATACCGAAATCTATTAAAATTTTATACCAAAAATTTTTCCTATAAAAATTTTATACTGAAAATTTTTATACCAAAACATTTTCTATAAAAAAATTTTTGATAAAAATATTTTTCTATAGAAAAGAAACATTTTTTTTAAACATTTTCTATAGAAAAATTTTCGCTAAAAAAATTTTTCTATAGAAAAATTTTCGTTAAAAAAATTTTTCTATAGAAGAATTTTCGCTAAAAAAATTTTTCTATAGAAAAATTTTCGCTAAAAAAATTTTTCTATAGAAAAATTTTCGCTAAAAAATTTTTTCTATAGAAAAATTTTCGTTAAAAAAATTTTTCTATAGAAAAATTTTCGCTAAAAAAATTTTTCTATAGAAAAATTTTCGCTAAAAAAAAATTTTCTATAGAAAAATTTTCGCTAAAAAAAATTTTCTATAGAAAAATTTTCGCTAAAAAAAATTTTTCTATAGAAAAATTTTCGCTAAAAAAATTTTTCTATAGAAAAATTTTCGCTAAAAAAATTTTCTTTAGAAAAATTTTCGCTAAAAAAAATTTTCTATAGAAAAATTTTCGCTAAAAAAAATTTTCAATAGAAAAATTTTCGCTAAAAAAAAATTTTCTATAGAAAAATTTTTTTAGCGAAAATTTTTCGCTAAAAAAATTTTAATATTTTTTATTTTAATAGAAAATTTTTCTATACAAAAATATTTTTATAGAAAATTTTTCTTTAGAAAAATATTTTTATAGAAAATTTTTCTATAGAAAAAAAATTTTATCGAAAATTTTACTATAGAAAAATTTTTTTAGCGAAAATTTTTCTATAGAAAAATACTTTTAGCGAAAATTTTTCTATAGAAAAATTTTCGCTAAAAAAATTTTTCTATAGAAAAATTTTCGCTAAAAAAATTTTTCTATAGAAAAATTTTCGCTAAAAAAATTTTTCTATAGAAAAATTTTCGCTAAAAAAAAATTTTCTATAGAAAAATTTTCGCTAAAAAAAATTTTCTATAGAAAAATTTTCGCTAAAAAAAATTTTTCTATAGAAAAATTTTCGCTAAAAAAATTTTTCTATAGAAAAATTTTCGCTAAAAAAATTTTTCTATAGAAAAATTTTCGCTAAAAAAATTTTTCTTTAGAAAAATTTTCGCTAAAAAAAATTTTCTATAGAAAAATTTTCGCTAAAAAAAATTTTCAATAGAAAAATTTTCGCTAAAAAAAAATTTTCTATAGAAAAATTTTCGCTAAAAAATTTTTCCTATAGAAAAATTTTCGCTAAAAAAAAAAAAAAAAAAATTTTCTATAGAAAAATTTTCGCCAAAAAAATTTTTCTATAGAAAAATTTTCGCTAAAAAAATTTTCTATAGAAAAATTTTCGCTAAAAAAATTTTAATATTTTTTATTTTAATAGAAAATTTTTCTATACAAAAATATTTTTATAGAAAATTTTTCTTTAGAAAAATATTTTTATAGAAAAATTTTCTGAAGAAAAAAAATTTTGATCGAAAATTTTTCTTTAGAAAAAAATTTTTCTATAGAAACAAATGTTTCTATAGAAAAAAATTTTTCTATAAAAAAAAATTTTTATCGAAAAATTTTATATAGAAAAATATTTGAATAGAAAATTTTTCTATACAAAAAAATTTTCGCTAAAATAAATTTTCTATAGAAAAATTTTCGCTAAAAAACTTTTTCTATAGAAAAATTTTCGCTAAAAAAATTTTAATATTTTTTATTTTAATAGAAAATTTTTCTATACAAAAATATTTTTATAGAAAATTTTTCTTTAGAAAAATATTTTTATAGAAAATTTTTCTATAGAAAAAAATTTTTATCGAAAATTTTACTATAGAAAAATTTTCGCTAAAAAAATTTTTCTTTAGAAAAATTTTCGCTAAAAAAATTTTTCTTTAGAAAAAATTTCGCTAAAAAAATTTTTCTATAGAAAAATTTTCGCTAAAAAAATTTTTCTATAGAAAAATTTTCGCTAAAAAAATTTTTCTTTAGAAAAATTTTCGCTAAAAAAATTTTTCTATAGAAAAATTTTCGCTAAAAGTATTTTTCTATAGAAAAATTTTCGCTAAAAAAAATTTTCTATAGTAAAATTTTCGATAAAAATTTTTTTCTATAGAAAAATTTTCTATAAAAATATTTTTCTAAAGAAAATTTTTCGCTAAAAAAATTTTACTATAGAAAAATTTTCGCTAAAAGTATTTTTCTATAGAAAAATTTTCGCTAAAAAAATTTTTCTATAGAAAAATTTTTGCTAAAGACATTTTTCTATTAAAATATTTTTCTATAGAAAAATTTTCGCTGAAAATATTTTTCTATAGTAAAATTTTCGATTAAAATATTTTTCTATAGAAAAATTTTCGCTGAAAATATTGTTCTATACAAAAATTTTCGCTGAAAATATTTTTGTATAGAAAAATTTTCTATTCAAATATTTTTCTATAGAAAATTTTTCGATAAAAATTTTTTCTATAGAAAAATTTTCAATAACAATTTGTTTCTTAAAGTTTTTTTTTGTTTAAGTATAAAAAACGGCAACTCTGCCTACTATTTTGTGCCCACCTCTGGTTATGTATATACAATCTTTTGACTCAAAAGTTCGGAGTTTACCTATTACGAATAATCCTTTTCTATTTATTGATAAGGATTACTATTACTTATTTTTATACGCTTGAATGATTGTATATACATATTATAAATAGGCTTTAGGAGCTGGGATTTATTTTAGAAAGAAGGTACATTTCTTAAAATTTTTTATACGAGGGCAAATGAATAAGTTCGTGTCTGTTGAAATAAAATTTGTTATACCCTCCGAAAAATATGATTTCTCGAGATTATCATTAGTTACTTTTTGTTTGAAATGATTTTGTCGGTGGAGTTAAATCTCTTTGCCACGAAGATATGGGGGAGGGAAGTTTCAATGTCTTTTATTTAAGTAAAACACAATGTTTCTACTACTTTTCAAACCAACTATTAAAACTATATATAAAACAAAAACTTTCTTGTTTCAGATTCTTAACAAAGTTTAGGTAAACTTGTGTAAACAACATTTATTAAAATATTTAATAAAATACACTTAAATCTAATTAAATTAAAAAAAAAATTACATTTACAACAATAAATACATTTAATAAAATCAAAAGATTTATAAATTCGTTTCAAAATAGTTTTTGTTTTATAAACATATGTTGACTTTAAGCATTTATGTATTAACTATGTATATCTTTAGGTATGTATATATTTTGCTAATTCTAATGGTCTTTATTGAAATAATTCTTTAATAACATTTTTAGTCCTTTAGTAAACTGTAAATTTAAAATTTTGTTACCATTTATAAAGACATTCTTTACTTATTTACAGGGGTTTCAAATATGAATCATCACTGGTTTGGATGCTGTAATAAAAGAAAATATAAGAAATTAAACTTTGTGTCAGAAGATCTTAGATGATTTCAATATTTCTAAAAAAATGTATATATCTCGAAAACTAAAGCCAATTCATCTGAATATAAAAGTTAGGTGCAATTAGGAAGAACCCACCTTGTTGGTTTTGTACTAATATCTTTATCCACTTCGGAATAAATTGTTGGGGCATCCTTTGTTTCATCAAGATTATCAAGCATTTTGTTTAGCTTATCAGTGATGTCAGTGAATGTTGGCCTCTCTAGGGGCTCAGCATTCCAACAGGTATACATTAAATCATAACTGAAATTTAAAATTACAAATTTTTCATTAGAAACTTTTAAAATTATTCAAAAATGTACAAATTATTTATAAAAAATTAACAATAGAGCAAATATGTACTTACAAATCTTTGTCACAACCCTTTGGCCTCTCCATGCGATAACCACTTTTCAACAGATGCAGCAGGCGATTTGTTGATATTGAAGGATAAGGTGTAGCGCCCAGCGTAACAATTTCATACAACAAAATGCCATATGACCACCTAAAACGAAATTTTTGACAAAATTTCATCGGAGGTATTTACAAAAGGATTTTTCGAAATCGGTCTTATGTTCGATATTCGAAATTATGTATTAAATATTTAAAAAACAGTAAAATTTTGAACTGATACTTACACATCACTTTGCGTTGTATAAACTTGATGTGTCATCGATTCTAAGGCCAACCATTTAATCGGCAACTTTCCATTGCCGGTTTTTTTGTACATGTTTTCCTGATACACGTCGCGACTTAAACTTTGAAATAGAAAAAAAAAAAATCTCAAATTTTTAAACCGAAAAATTTTCTATAAAAAATCTTAAAGCCGAAAAATTTTCTATAAAAAATGTAAAAAATTTTGTATCAAAAACTTTTCTTAAAAAAATTTTAGACCAAAAAATTTTCTATAAAAAATTTTAAATCGAAAAATTTTCTATAAAAAAATTTAAATCGAAAAATTTTCTATAAAAAACTTTTAATTTAACCGATAAATTTTTTTCGGCTTAAAATTTTTTATACAAAATTTTTTGGTTAAAAAATGTTTATAGAAAATTTTTCGGTTTAAAAATTTTTTATAGAAAATTTTTCGGTTTAAAAATTTTTTATAGAAAATTTTTCGGTTTAAAAATTTTTTATAGACAATTTTTCGGTTTAAAAATTTTTTATAGAAAATTTTTCGGTTTAAAAATTTTTTATAGAAAATTTTTCGGTTTAAAAATTTTTTATAGAAAATTTTTCGGTTTAAACATTTTTTATAGAAAATTTTTCGGTATAAAAATTTTTTATAGACAATTTTTCGGTTTTAAAAATTTTTTATAGAAAATTTTTCGGTTTAAAAATTTTTTATAGAAAATTTTTCGGTTTAAAAATTTTTTATAGAAAATTTTTCGGTTTAAAAATTTTTTATAGAAAATTTTTCGGTTTAAAAATTTTTTATAGAAAATTTTTCGGTTTAAAAATTTTTTATAGAAAATTTTTCGGTTTAAAAATTTTTTATAGAAAATTTTTCGGTTTAAAAATTTTTTATAGAAAATTATTCGGTTTAAAAATCTTATAAAAAAATGTTGAGCTTGAAATTTCTATCAAAACTTTTAAACCAAAAAATTTTCAACAAAAAACTTTAAACCGAAAAATTTTCTATAAAAAATTTTAAACCGAAAAATTTTCTTTAAAAAATTTTAAACCGAAAAATTTTCTATAAAAAATTTTAAACCGAAAAATTTTCTATAAAAAATTTTAAATCGAAAAATTTTCTATAAAAATTTTTAAACCGAAAAATTTAAAAAAAAAATTCTAAACTTAAAAATTTTCTATAAAAAATTTTAAAATGAAAAAAATTAAAAAAAAAAAAATTTTAAACCGAAAAATTTTGTATAAAAAATTTTAAACCGAAAAATTTTCTATCAAAACTTTTTAAACCGAAAATTTTCTATCCAAATTTATAACCAAAAAAATTAAAAAAAAAAAAAAAAAATTGAAAACGAAAAACTTGCTCAAAAAAATTTAAACAAAAAAATTTCTATAAAAAATTTTAAACAAAAATATTTTCTATAAAAAATTTTTAACTGAAAAATTTTCTATAAAAAATTTTAAAACAAAAATTTTTCTATAACAAAATTTTTAAACAGAACAATTTTCTATAAAAATTTTTAAACCGAAAAGTTTTCTATAAAAAATTTTTAAACCAAAAAATTTTCTATCGAAATTTTTTAACCAAAAAATTTTCCAAAAAAAAAAATTGAAAACAAGAACTTTCTCAAAAAAATTGAAACCGAAAAATTGTAAATAAAAAATTTTTCGAACCGAATTTTTTTTTTTTTAATTTTTTAAGCCGTAAAATTTGCTATAAAAATTTTAAACCGAAAACTTTTAAACCATAAAAATATTAAAACCGAATAAAATATTAAAACCGAATATAAAAAATTTTAGAACGAATAATTTTTTATAAAAAATTTTAGACCGAAAAATTTTCTTCAAAATTTTTAAACCGAAAGATTTTCTATTGAAATTTTTTAACCGAAAAATTTTCCAAAAAAAAATATAAAACGAAAAATTTTCTCAAAAAAAATTACAGCAAATAATTTTAAACCGAAAAAATGTCTTTAAAAATTTTAAACCGAAAAAGTTTCTATAAAAATTGAAAAAAAATGTATAAAAATTTGTAAGCCAAAAAATTTTCTATAAAAATTTTTAACTAAAAATTTACTATAAAAAAATTTAAAACCAAAAAATTTTCTTTAAAAAATTTTAAACCAAAAATTTTTCTGTAAAAAAATTTAAACAGAAAAAAATTGTATAAAAATTTGTAAGCCGAAAATTTTTCTATAAAAATTTTAAACTAAAAATTTACTATAAAAAATTTTATATAAAAAAAATTTAAACCGAAAAATTTTCTATAAAAATTTTTAACCGAAAAAAAGTCTAAAATATTTTTAAATGAAAAACTCTCTTTAAAAAATTTTAAACTGAAAATTTCCTTTAAAAACTTTTTAACCGAAAAATTGTCTTTAAAAAAATTTTAACCGAAAAAATTTTCTTTAAAAAATTTTTAACCGAAAAATTTTATATAAAAAATTTAAAGAGAAAAATTTTCTATAAAAACATTTAGACCGGAAAATTTTGTATAAAATTTCAAACCAAAAAATATTCTATTAAAATTTTATACCGAAGAATTTTTTATAAAAATTTGTAAACCAAACAATTTTTTATAAAAATTTTAAAACCGAAAAAAAAAATTTAACAAAAAATTTTCAATAAAAAATTTTAAACTGAAAAGTTTTCTATAAACAATTTTATAGACAAAAAATGTTCTATAAAAACTTTTAAACCGACAAATTTTCCATAAAAACTTTCAAACCGATAAATTTTCTTTAAAAAATTTTTAACCGAAAAATTTTCTATAAAAATTTGTTTATAAAAATTTTAACCAAAAAATGTTTAAGGAAAAAAAATTTCTATAAAAATTTTTAAAACGAAAAATATATATAAAAAATTATTAATTGTCTGTAAAAAATTTATCTAAAAATTTTTAAATGTTCTTAAAAATTTTTTAACCGAAAAATTTTCTTTAAAAATTTTTTAACCGAAAAATTTTATATAAAAAATTTTGAAGAGAAAATTTTTAGACCAAAAAAATTTTCTATAAAATTTTAAACCAAAAAAATTTTTTATAAAATTTTAAACCAAAAAATTTTCTATAAAAATTCTTAAACCAAAAAATTTTCTATAAAAATTTTTGAAACAAAAAATTTTCTATAAAAATTTTTAAACCGAAAAATTTTCTAAAAAATTTTAAACCGACAAAATTTTCTATAAAAAATTTTGAACCGAAAAATTTTCTATAAAAAATTTTGAACCGAAAAATTTTCTATAAAAATTTAAATCAAAAAATTTTCTTCAAAAATTTTGATACTGAAAAAATTTTGATACCGAAAAAATTTTCTTCAAAAATTTTGATCCCGAAAATTTTTTAATAAAAATTTTAAAACTGACAAATTTTCTATAAAAATTTAAATCAAAAAATTTTCTTCAAAAATTTTGATACCGAAAAAATTTTCTTCAAAAATTTTGATCCCGAAAATTTTTTAATACAAATTTTAAAACTGAAAAATTTTCTATAAAAACCAAATTTTTTAACCGAAAAATTTTCTTTAAAAATTTTTTAACCGAAAAATTTTATATAAAAAATTTTGAAGAGAAAAATTTTAGACCAAAAAAATTTTCTGTAAAATTTTAAACCAAAAAATTTTTTTATAAAATTTTAAACCAAAAAATTTTCTATAAAAATTTTTAAACCGAAAATTTTTCTAAAAAACTTTAAACCGAAAAATTTTCTATAAAAAATTTTAAACCGAAAAAATTTGAATAAGAAATTTTAAACCGAAAAATTTTCTATAAAAAATTTTAAACCGAAAAATTTTCTATAAAAAATTTTAAACAAAAAAAATTTTCTATAAAAAATTTTAAACCGAAAAATTTTCTATAAAAAATTTTGAACCGAAAAATTTTCTATAAAAATTTAAACCAAAAAATTTTCTATAAAAAATTTTAAATCGAAAAAATTTGAATAAGAAATTTTAAACCGAAAAATTTTCTATAAAAAATTTTAAACCGAAAAATTTTCTATAACAAATTTCAAACAAAAAAATGTTCTATAAAAAATTTTAAACCGAAAAATTTTCTATAAAAAATTTTGAACAGAAAAATTTTCTATAAAAATTTAATTAAAAAAATTTTCTTCAAAAATTTTGAAACCGAAAATTTTTCAATAAAATTTTCAAACTGACAAATTTTCTATAAAAAATTTTAAACCGACAAATTTTCTATAAAAATTTTTAAACTAAAAAATATACAAAAATTTTCTAAAAATATTTTTAAACCGAAAAATTTATAAAAATTTTCTATCAAAATTTATTACCCAAAATCTGCTATTTTAATCGTTCTATCAGGAGCTACTAAGACATTACGGGCCGCCAAATCACGATGTACGACCTTATTCTTAGCCAAGAATTCCTGAAATTAAAGTTATTATATATTTATATTAAAAATTTCACATATCATTTGTTCTAACAAAAATATTTATTTTCTATCTCATTTATTTTAAACTAATTTATAACTAACCATTCCAACAGCCACTTGTCGAGCAATGTTGATTAAATCGCCACATGAAAGAGGTACCCGATTTGAGTGTTGGCTTTCCTCGTCATTATCCTCATTACAGTCATCGGAAAACGCTTCCGGTGTAGTTGTTTGATCTATATTGGCCGAGAGGAAATCAAAATAGGATTTATTCTCAACAGCTCCCCCGGCAACATTGTTATTGTTGTTGCTGCTAGTAATGTTCAACCGATTTTGCTCCTGCATTTTGCAATTGCAATCTTTAATTTTAATTGTTGCTCTATCGTCGCCTTGTGTTTCGGTAGTACCTAACAGTTGACTCTGTTGCTTTAAAATATTATCTAATTGTTCCACTTGTTTACTCGTATCTGTGGCATCAATATTTTTAATAATGACATCAACATTGCACTTACAGGAATTGGTACAGAAACCATGGTAACCATATGATTTATTCTCTGCAGCTGGAGCAAATGTAATTGCCGTGGAAACATTTCTATCTATTTCTGTTATAGGTGGTTCCTCGTACGTTGTTGCGTTTAAATCCTCCACGTGCTGCAGATTTGAAATTTGTATATTGTTGTTGCTGCATTCAATTGCTGTCTCCCCACTTATATCCTTATACTTTATTTGAAAACGCTCTATTATGTCATTGTTTTCACTGTCGCCTAAAACGTGTGTAACGGTTTGGGTTTTGTGATTTTTTGTGCTGTCAACTTCATTCGAATTTGATAGATTATTGAAACTGTAACGTTGTGGGGAGCGCGGTAATGATGAATCTTGACTGCTGCTGTCCGCTTGATTTAATTCTATATATGCGATGTTGGCATTCAAACGTTGTCTTTTGATTTGTTGTTCGTGCAAAAAATGCCATTCGTCCCTGAAAATACAATAAATAAAAGAAGTTTTTGAAAATTTTTATACAGAAAAATTTTCTTTAAAAATTTTTATACCGAAAAATTTTCTATAAAAAATTGACTAAAAATTTACTGATAAATTTTCTATAAAAAAATTTTAACCAAAAAAATTTTCTATAAAAATATTTTTAGTCGAAAAATGTTCGTAAAAATTTTTCTATAAAAATACAATAATACCGAACAATTTTCTATAAAAGTTTTTATACCGACAAATTTCTATAAATTTTTCTTTTATAATTTTTTACCTCAAAATGTTCTGCAAATTTTTCTATAAAAATTTTTATTCAAAAAAAAATTTCCTATAAAAATTTTTATACCGAAAAATTTTTTATAAAAGTTTTTCTACCGAAAAATATTTATTAAAAATTTTAATTCCGAAAAATTGTCTATATACCGAAAACTTTTAGAAAATTTTTCGATATAGAAAAAAAAATGTTAAGGAAATATTATAGGTATAAAAATTTTAACAGAAAATATTTTTATAGAAAATTTTTGTTTAAAGAAAATTTTTCAGAATAAAAATTTTTCGGTATAAAAATTTGTATAGAAAATTTTTTAAAATAAACATTTTTTCGAAATAAAAATTTTTATAAAAAATTTTTCGAAAAAAAAATGTTTATAGAAAATTTGGTAAGACAATATTATAGGAAATTTTACGTTAAAATTTTTGTTATAAAAAATTTTTGAAAAAATGTTTATACCAAAAAATTTTCTATAAAAATTTTTATACCAAAAAATTTTCTATACAAATTTTTATACCAAAATATTTTTTATACAAATATTTATACCAAAAAATTTTCTATAAAAATTTTTTATAACAAAAATTTTACCGTAAAATTTCCTATAATATTGTCTTACCAAATTTTCTGTAAACATTTTTTTTTTTCGAAAAATTTTTTATAAAAATTTTTATTTCGAAAAAATTTTTATTTTAAAAAATTTTCTATAAAAATTTTTATACCGAAAAATTTTTATTCTGAAAAATGTTCTTTAAACAAAAATTTTCTATAAAAATATTTTCTGTTAAAATTTTTATACCGAAAATATTTCCTTAACATTTTTTTTCTATATCGAAAAATTTTCTAAAAGTTTTTATAATGAAATTTTTTTACAAAAATTTCTATCCTAAAAACATTATGTAAAAATTTGTATACCGAAAAATTTAAGATAGAAATTTTATTTAAAAATTAAAAAAAAAAACAAAAAATTTTTTACAAAAATTTTCTATAAACAATTTTATATCGAAAAATTTTCTTTAAAAATTTTATTCCGAAAAATTGTTTATAAAAATTTTTATACCGAAAAATTTTCTTTTAAAAGTTTTATGCAAAAAAATTTTCTATTAAATTTTTTATACCGAAAAATTTTCTATAAAAATTTTTATACTGAAAAATTTTCTTTAAAAATTTGTATACCAAAAAATTGTCTTAAAAAATTTTTATACCGAAAAATGTTCTTAAAAAAATTTTATACTGAAAATTTTTTTAAAAAATTTTATACCGAAAATTTTTTTTAAAAAATTTTATACCGAAAATTTTTTTAAAAAAATTTTATACCAAAACCTTTTCTTCAAAAAATTTTATACCGAAAAATATTCTATAAAAATTTTTATACTGAAAAATTTTCTATAAAAATTTTTGTACCGAAAAATTTTCGTTAAAAATTTAATACCGAAAAATTTTATACTTTAAAAAATTTTTATACCGAAAAATGTTCTTCAAAAAATTTTTATACCGAAAAATTTATTTTAAAAAATTTTTATACCGAAAAATTTTCTTTAAAAAATTTTTATACCGAAAAATTTTCTATAAAAAATTTTCTTAAAAAATTTTGATACCGAAGATTTTTTTATAAAAATTGTTATACTGAAAAATTTTCTGTAAAAAAATTCTATCAAAATTTATAGACAAATAAATTTTCTTTTAAAAATTTTATACCTATAAATTTTCTTTAAAAAATTCTATACCGAAAATTTTTCTTAAAAAAAAATTTATACCGAAAAATTTTTTTTTTTAATTTTATAGAGAAAAATTTTCTTAAACAAATTGTATACCGAAAAATTTTCTTAAAAAAAATTTATATCGAAAAATTGTCTATAAAAATTTTTATACCGAAAAACTTTTTATAAAAAATTTTATACCAAAAAATTTTTTTTTTTTAAATTTTATAGAGAAAAATTTTCTTCGAAATTTTATATCGAAAAATTGTCTATAAAAATTTTTATACCGAAAAATTTTCTAAAAAATTTTTATACCGAAAAATTTTCTATAAAAATGTTTATACCGAAAAATTTTTTAAAAATGTTTTATACCGAAAAATTTTCTATAAAAATTTTTATACCGAAAAATTTTCTATAAAAATTTTTATACCGAAAAATTTTCTATAAAAATTTTTATACCGAAAAATTTTCTATAAAAATTTTTATACCGAAAAATTTTCTATAAAAATTTTTATACCGAAAAATTTTCTATAAAAATTTTTATACCGAAAAATTTTCTATAAAAATTTGTATACCGAAAAATTTTCTATAAAAATTTTTATACCGAAAAATTTTCTATAAAAATTTTTATACGAAAAATTTTCTGTAAAAATTTTTATACCGAAAAATTACCTATAAATAAATTTATACCAAATACTTTTTATACCGAAAAAATTTCTAAAAAATTTTTGTACCGAAAAATTTTGTAAAAAAATTTTTATACGAAAAATTTTTTATAAAAATGTTTATACCGAAAAATATTATATAAAAATGTTTATAAAGAAAAATTGTATATTCAAAAATTTTCTATTAAAAATTTTATAACAAAAAAAAATTTTTGTTTAAAGAAAATTTTTCAGAATTAAAATTTTTCGGTATAAAAATTTTTACAGAAAATTTTCTTTAAACAAAAATTTTCTATAAAAATATTTTCTGTTAAAATTTTTATACCGAAAATATTTCCTTAACATTTTTTTTTCTATATCGAAAAATTTTCTAAAAGTTTTTATAATGAAATTTTTTTACAAAAATTTCTATCCTAAAATCATTATGTAAAAATTTGTATACCGAAAAATTTAAGATACAAATTTTATTTAAAAATTTAAAAAAATTTTTTGTATACAAATTTTTATAGAAAACTTTTTGGTATAAAATTTTAAAAGAAAATTTTTCGGTATAAAAATTTTTATAGAAAATTTTTCAGTGTAAAAATTTTTATAGAAAATTTTTTGGTGTAAAAATTTTTCGATGTAAAAATTTTTATAAAAAATTTTTCGGTGTAAAAATTTTTATAAAAAATTTTTCGGTGTCAAAATTTTTATAGAAAATTTTTCGGTGTAAACATTTTTATAGAAAATTTTTCGATGTAAAAATTTTTATAAAAAATTTTTCGGTGTAAAAATTTTTATAGAAAATTTTTCGGTGTAAAAATTTTTATAGAAAATTTTTCGGTGTAAAAATTTTTATAGAAAATTTTTCGGTGTAAAAATTTTTATAGAAAATTTTTCGGTGTAAAAATTTTTATAGAAAATTTTTCGGTATAAACATTTTTGTAGAAAATTTCTCGGTTTAAATTTGTGTAAAAAATTTTTCGGTATTAGAATTTTGTAGACAATTTTTCAGTATAAAATTTTTGGGTATGAAATTTTTTTGGAAAATTTTTTATAATAAAATTGTTCGGTATAAATTTTTCTATATAAAATTTTTGTAAAAAAAAATTTCGGTTTTAAATTTTTTGGAAATTTTTTGTTATAAAATTTTTAATAGAAAATTTTTGAATATACTATTTTTCTTTATAAACATTTTTATATAATATTTTTCGGTATAAACATTTTTATAAAAAATTTTTCGGTACAAAAATTTTTTAGAAAATTTTTCGGTATAAAAATTTTTATAGAAAATTTT
Source organism: Stomorhina lunata (assembly GCA_933228675.1). Classification (NCBI taxonomy): domain Eukaryota; kingdom Metazoa; phylum Arthropoda; class Insecta; order Diptera; family Rhiniidae; genus Stomorhina; species Stomorhina lunata. The sequence continues at coordinate 17,333,937 of OW121744.1, forward strand.
TCGGTATAAAACTTTTTTAGAAAATTTTTCGGTATAAACATTTTTATAGAAAATTTTTCGGTATAAAAATTTTTTAGAAAATTTTTCGGTATAAAAATTTTTATAGACAATTTTTCGATATAAAATTTTTTTAAGAAAATTTTTCGGTATAAAAATTTTTATAGAAAATTTTTCGGTATAAAAATTTTTATAGAAAATTTTTCGGTATAAAACTTTTTTAGAAAATTTTTCGGTATAAACATTTTTATAGAAAATTTTTCGGTATAAACATTTTTTAGAAAATTTTTCGGTATAAAAATTTTTTAGAAAATTTTTCGGTATAAAAATTTTTATAGACAATTTTTCGATATAAAATTTTTTTAAGAAAATTTTTCGGTATAAAAATTTTTATAGAAAATTTTTCGGTAGAAAAATTTTTATAGAAAATTTTTCGGTATAAAAATTTTTTAGAAAATTTTTCGGTATAAAAATTTTTTAGAAAATTTTTCGGTATAAAAATTTTTATAGACAATTTTTCGATATAAAATTTTTTTAAGAAAATTTTTCTCTATAAAATTTAAAAAAAAAAAATTTTTTGGTATAAAATTTTTTATGAAAAGTTTTTCGGTATAAAAATTTTTATAGACAATTTTTCGATATAAAATTTTTTTAAGAAAATTTTTCGGTATACAATTTTTTTAAGAAAAATTTTCTCTATATAATTAAAAAAAAAATTTTTTTTGGTATAAAATTTTTTATAAAAAGTTTTTCGGTATAAATTTTTTTTAAAAAAAATTTTCGGTATAGAATTTTTTAAAGAAAATTTGTAGGTATAAAATTTTTAAAAGAAAATTTATTTGTATATAAATTTTGATAGAATTTTTTTTTATAGAAAATTTTTCAGTATAACAATTTTTATAAAAAAATCTTCGGTATCAAAATTTTTTAAGAAAATTCTGCGGTATAAATTTGTTTATAGAAAATTTAGGCATAAAATTATTTATAGAAAATTTTTCGGTATAAAAATTTTTTAAAGAAAATTTTTCGGTATAAAAATTTTTTAAAGAAAATTTTTCGGTATAAAAATTTTTTAAAATAAATTTTTTGGTATAAAAATTTTTTGAAGAACATTTTTCGGTATAAAAATTTTTTAAAGTATAAAATTTTTCAGTATTAAATTTTTAACGAAAATTTTTCGGTACAAAAATTTTTATAGAAAATTTTTCAGTACAAAAATTTTTATAGAATATTTTACGGTATAAAATTTTTTTAAGAAAAGGTTTTGGTATAAAATTTTTTTAAAAAAATTTTCGGTATAAAATTTTTTAAAAAAAATTTTCGGTATAAAATTTTTTAAAAAAATTTTCAGTATAAAATTTTTTTAAGAACATTTTTCGGTATAAAAATTTTTTTAAGAAAATTTTTTGGTATACAAATTTTTAAAGAAAATTTTTCCGTATAAAAATTTTTATAGAAAATTTTTCGGTATAAAAAATTTAATAGAAAATTTTTTTGCATAAAACTTTTTAAAGAAAATTTTCGGTATAAAAATTTTTATAAATTTTTATAAAATTTTTTAAAGAAAATTTTTCGATATAAAATTGTTTATAGAAAATTTTTGTAAAAAATTTTTTGGTTTTTTTCAAAAAATTTTTAATATAAAATTTTAATAGAAAATTTTTCGGTATAAAAATTTTTTATAGAAAATTTTTCGGTATAAAAATTTTTCGGTATAAAAATTTTTTATAGAAAATTTTTCGGTATAAAAATTTTTTATAGAAAATTTTTCGGTATAAAAATTTTTTAAAAAAAATTTTTCGGTATAAATTTTTTAAAGAAAATTTTTCGGCAAAACATTTTTTTAAGAAAATTTTTCGGTATAAAAATTTTTATAGAAAATTTTTTAAAGAAAATTTTTTGGTTTAAAATTTTTGTAAAAAATTTTTATAGAAAATTTTTCGGTATAAAACTTTTTTAGAAAATTTTTCGGTATAAACATTTTTATAGAAAATTTTTCGGTATAAAAATTTTTTAGAAAATTTTTCGGTATAAAAATTTTTATAGACAATTTTTCGATATAAAATTTTTTTAAGAAAATTTTTCTCTATAAAATTTAAAAAAAAAAATTTTTTTGGTATAAAATTTTTTATAAAAAGTTTTTCGGTATAAAAATTTTTATAGACAATTTTTCGATATAAAATTTTTTTAAGAAAATTTTTCGGTATACAATTTTTTTAAGAAAAATTTTCTCTATAAAATTAAAAAAAAAAATTTTTTTGGTATAAAATTTTTTATAAAAAGTTTTTCGGTATAAATTTTTTTTAAAAAAAATTTTCGGTATAGAATTTTTTAAAGAAAATTTATAGGTATAAAATTTTTAAAAGAAAATTTATTTGTATATAAATTTTGATAGAATTTTTTTTTATAGAATATTTTTTAGTATAACAATTTTTATAAAAAAATCTTCGGTATCAAAATTTTTTAAGAAAATTCTGCGGTATAAATTTGTTTATAGAAAATTTAGGCATAAAATTATTTATAGAAAATTTTTCGGTATAAAAATTTTTTAAAGAAAATTTTTCGGTATAAAAATTTTTTAAAGAAAATTTTTCGGTATAAAAATTTTTTAAAATAAATTTTTTGGTATAAAAATTTTTTGAAGAACATTTTTCGGTATAAAAATTTTTTAAAGTATAAAATTTTTCGGTATTAAATTTTTAACGAAAATTTTTCGGTACAAAAATTTTTATAGAAAATTTTTCAGTATAAAAATTTTTATAGAATATTTTACGGTATAAAATTTTTTTAAGAAAAGGTTTTGGTATAAAATTTTTTTAAAAAAATTTTCGGTATAAAATTTTTTAAAAAAAATTTCGGTATAAAATTTTTTAAAAAAATTTTCAGTATAAAATTTTTTTAAGAACATTTTTCGGTATAAAATTTTTTTTAAGAAAATTTTTTGGTATACAAATTTTTAAAGAAAATTTTTCAGTATAAAAATTTTTATAGAAAATTTTTCGGTATAAAAAATTTAATAGAAAATTTTTTTGCATAAAACTTTTTAAAGAAAATTTTTCGGTATAAAAATTTTTATAAACAATTTTTCGGAATAAAATTTTTAAAGAAAATTTTTCGATATAAAATTGTTTATAGAAAATTTTTGTAAAAAATTTTTTGGTTTTTTTCAAAAAATTTTTAATAGAAAATTTTAATAGAAAATTTTTCGGTATAAAAATTTTTTATAGAAAATTTTTCGGTATAAAAATTTTTTATAGAAAATTTTTCGGTATAAAAATTTTTTATAGAAAATTTTTCGGTATAAAAATTTTTTATAGAAAATTTTTCGGTATAAAAATTTTTTAAAAAAAATTTTTCGGTATAAATTTTTTAAAGAAAATTTTTCGGCAAAACATTTTTTTAAGAAAATTTTTCGGTATAAAAATTTTTATAGAAAATTTTTAAAGGAAATTTTTTGGTTTAAAATTTTTGTAAAAAATTTTTATAGAAAATTTTTCGGTATAAAATTGTTTATAGAAAATTTTCGTATAAAATTGTTTGATATAAAATTTTTGTAAAAACTTTTTCGGTATAAAATTGTTTATAGAAAATTTTTGTACAAAAAATTTTTGGTATAAAATTTTTTGATATAAAATTTTTGTTAAAAATTTTTGTTAAAAATTTTTGTATGTAGTAAATTTTTCGGTTTAAAATTTTTGGTAGTAAAATTTTTTATAAAAAATTTTTGGGTATGAAATTTTTTTTAAAAAATTTTTCTATTCAAATTTTTGTTAAATATTTATTATAAATTCTTTTACTCACCTTAAAAAATTCAACAGATTTCCAAAACTACAATATTCGGTCACCAACATTATTTCATTGCTAAAACGCGTACAATGGCCAATAAGACCCACAATATTCGGATGCCTTTCGACCGATTTCATAACTTCTATTTCACGGCGAAAGGCATATATATCCTCAGCGGAGGGATGGTCTGTAAAATATAATAAATATACAAATTTAGATACAAATGAAAGGCTTATTTCCCAGTTATTTCTATCTACCTTTTAACATTTTAACAGCTACTTCCTGGGAGGTGCCCATTTTCTTGTCTGTATAGAGGCCCAGTTTAACCAAACCAAAAGCTCCCTCTCCCAATACCTGATGAAGTATTAAGTTATTCCGATCAATTTCCATATCATCATCGTACAGCATGTGATCGTGTATTTCTCGGGGTTGGGAAAAGCTATTGCCTGTTTCTCTCCAGCTGGCGGAAATATCGAAATTGTGCTTTGGATCGATGGGGGCTTTTTTCTCGAGTTCCTATAGCGAATTAATTAATACTTACTTATAAATAAGTTGTTAACCATTTTTAGACATACTTAAGTAAAGCTTGAAAACGAAAATGTGTTTACATTTGTGACTCTTTGAAGTCTCAGCAATTTTAGTAAATATAAATGAATATTTTACCCCTTTATCCGAACGATATATCAAAAGTTACTACACACCAATTTTTGTCTATTTTTGTTAAAGGTGAAGGTTTAATTTGTATTATATTGTATAAATAGAAGTTAATTCTGTTTTCGTTTACACGCTTTACTTAATCTGCTCTTAATTTAACATTTAACATTGTATTTATCTACTTAGTACTTAACAATTCTTATAGCAAGGATTAAGTATTAGTAACGCTACAACAGTAAGAAATAAGTATTTACCTTAAAAAAAACTTACCTCAAAATATTTACATCTTTTTTGGTAGCGTTTCAATTTGGCTCTGCGATGGTATATAATGAATATTGTTAGGGATAATATCGCAACACAAAATATTGGTGCTAATATGAGGGCAATTAATTTTACAAAAGTATTTTTTTCTGAAAGTAAAAGAAAGTACAAAGAATCCGGTATAATAACAGACTCTAACTATGAGTTTCAGGTGACTGTCGACATAATAATAATTGTTGTAATATGATAAGATACATTCGAAGGAGAACAAAAAATTGTTTATGTTTGTCATGTACTTGTATACATATGCATATGTAGACATCCATACTCCCTATGTCCCAGTCAGCATTTAGAAGATTATTTTTTGAAAAATCACCCAAATGAGTCTTTTTTAACCAGTTTGGAAGACCAAAAAACGATTTGTCGTTTGCGCAATTAAAAAACGAGTCGAAGTAGATTCGCGCTTATGCTTTAAAACTTATTATTTAAAAATACAATAACAAAAAGCATATTCATTAAAAATCAAACATTTAAGGGATTGAAATACGATAGTTTTTATCGCTATTTTGCAAACAGATTTTGCACAGTTAGATGATAAAAAGGTTACTCCTATGGTGTTGGTTTGAAATACTTTTTAACGCGCATAGATAATGGGTGCTGTAGCTAAGTGGGTTAGCATGTCGACTACTAAACAAAAGATATCATTTTTAGCCTGAGTTCGATCCCAGTTCGCGGCCGTCGATAAAGAATAAATAAAATAACAAGAAATAGCGCAGCTTCTTCAGTGTTCTAAAAATAGACTTTACACCACACTTCACCTTTCTACTTTCTCTCTCTCTCTAAGGTAACACAATTCGTATAAACACACTCTACATCAGGCGCGACCACCGCGAAGCAAGTGCTTGCCAGAAGTTTTCTTATTCTCATTTATTTAGTCGTCATTCAACCTTTGACGGACGCACACGCGTGGAGGCTGTTATAAGTTTTGTTAATTTTTTTGTATTTTTGGTTATTGTTTTTTTTCAGATACACTGTGAGATTGAATGTTAAAATAATTATTTTTACGCTAAAAATTCAATCGTTTTTATAGAAAATATTTGATTTTTTTAGTAAAAAATATGTTTATATTTTCTTTATAGAAAAATAAACTTACATTTTTTTCTATGTAAAAGCACGTTTTTTAAAGAAAAAAAAACGTTTTCTAAATAAAAAATACATAGTTTTTCTATAGAAAAAGTAAGTTTTTTAAATTGTATTTATAAAAAATATACTATGCTGAATATACATTGCTAAAAAGTAGTGTTTTCTTTATAGAAACAAAAGAAAATAATTTTTGTTTACATAAAAACAACAAAAAAAAAAGATCAATACTCCACCGCATGTTCATTTCACGCTGGTTCAGCGGTAACTGAAATAAAATAGAAATAAACAACCAAATTTATGTCAATTCTTGCTTCTGCCTGTGTATCCTCTCTTTCGCTCACAAATACAATCACATTCCTCTCTTTGGTCATCCCCGCTCTACATCAGGGTTCACATTTAGTTAGAGCTCCCATATAACCCCGCCCCGGGAAACACATGAATGCTGATAAATTGAATACAATTGTAATGCTATGTCTACATGATGGTCAGATCTTACAATATTGTAAGAAAAATTGTAAGAAAATTTCTTACAATCGTGTAAACTTACAATTTTTTGCTGACAACATTGTCAGCTAAAGCATTGTCAGCACATTGTCACACAACCACCTTACAATGAAATTGTCAGATATCTTACAATCGTGTAAACACTCTATTTAAAATTGGCAGAACATTTTAAAAAATTGTCAGCTTCGTTTTTATTGTCAGCTGCATGAAATTCCACCATCTTACAATGCAATCATTGTCAGACAATTTTAACTTCTTGGTTTTAATTGAAAAAATACGGTTTTTAGGATTTATATCATAAAAAATAAATAAATAAAAATAACAAAATAAAATTATATTGAACATACATTTTTGTTGGGAACATGGTGTTATTATACATCAATCTAAAGAAGTTTTTCGAACAAATTATTATAAAAAGATGAATTAAAAAAGCAAATAAGCAAATAACACTTTTAGTAAAAAACTTAAAAAGCCAACATTTTTGTTTTATCTGAGTCAACATTAATAGATTTTGGATTAGAAAAATTTTTTATAAATATATTTGCGATGGTATAAAACTTTTTAAGCAAAAAATTATGGATCAAAATTGAAATTTCCTGAAACAATAGGTCTATGTCATTAATAAAGTTCAATAGACACTTATTTAAGATATATTTCGGTGTGCTGAAATCAAGTTTGATGAGCTCCTAGATGGCACACCGACATAACTTATATGTATAGGTATTATATGTTATTAGTGTTCTACGAAGTACACTATTAAATTTCAACACGTAGTTCTACTAACAACTGAGATATAGCCAAAATTCGATGCCGAATTAAAATTTTGTATTTTCTTTAAATTGTATTTTTTAATTTGTATAAATTCCTCAATTTACGGATAGTATACCGTATTATTAGATATGAGAAAATCATCCTAAGCAAAACGATATTATATATCATCAAAATAGGTACAATCTGAGATATCGCCAAATCTCGATGTCTCACAAATTACCGAATTTAAAATATTTTTTTGTAAAAAAAACTGTATTTAAAAAAAAATAGTTTTTTGAACTGAGATATTGTGAAAGCATAATATAACGATGTCCTCAAATAGGCAAATTTAAAAAAACCGTATTTATTTTGTCCGAATTATATATCAGATTTTAGGAAATTTTCCAACGCAGCACGCTATTAAATTTCATCAAAATCGGTTTATAAACACTAGAGATGTCGCCAAAATTCAAAATTTTTAAAAAAAAGATTTTAAAATTCGAAGTTTAGTATTTTGACGATATCTTTGACAAGCCGGACATGTCAAATTCGACTCTCTGAGTCGATTTAGACCCCGACTCCTGAGTCGATCGGTATTATTTTTATTTGTTCTAAGACGAATAATGAAAAAATTACTAAGTGAATGGCAAACTTATAATACCCTTTTACCTATTGGTTATAATAGTAAAAAAATCGGTGCAGTGTGGTACAAAAATTAATAAATTTTAATGTTAGGAAAACTGTAAAAATAGGATTTGTATTTGTTATATAGTATGATTCCTCAAATTTGTTGGAATTATATATAGTTTTAAGTGATTTATGAGTCTGAGGTGCCCCACTTTGGGAGCCGGTTGCGCCGCCATAGTAAAAGGAAGGTTTCTCATGTTTAAACATTTCTGCCAAAATTATTTTGAAATCGGCTTAAAGGTTTAAAAGTTGCAGACTTATTTCCATAATTTTTTCCACAATCCCACTGTGAGACGTTTTTTCTCCACTTCACATTCATCTTCACTGCTTTCAAAAACATACACTGTTAAAATTTTGGCAATTGTCTGATTTTTCCATTTTGATTAATATTTTATAATAAACAAATATAAATTTCAAGTCAAAAACACAAAAATAAACAATATTTTTCATGTGCTTTGTGACTGACAATAGATCTGGCAATTTTTTTTGTACACATATCTGATAATCGTGTGAACTGCCAATTTATTGTAAGCTGAGATTGTCAGCTTAATTAATTGTCAGACAATTTCTGACAATGAAATTGACAGCTTTTCTTACAATTGTCTTACAACCGTGTAAACACACAATTTGCCTTTTGCTGACAATTATTTATTGTCATTTTATTGGCAGCACATTGCCAGATGTGACAATATTGTAAGATCTGACCATCGTCTGTACGTAGCTTAATAGCTATGACGACTAAATTTAGTATAGAGAAGTTTTATACAACTATTGGTCAGTATATCAAATTTTATAGGAATCGGTCCATATTTGACTATAACTCTCATATAAAATACACTCCCGGAAACCAAAAAATATTTAGCAAGGACCAGTTAAAAGCTATTAAATTAGAAACTGTGATAGCTATTGCCACTAAATTTTGCAAAAATAAGCTTTACATAAATACCAACCAGTGTGCAAAATTTTGTTACAATCGGTCAACATTTGGCTATAATTCTTATATATATATATATAATATATATATTATATATATATATATATATATATATATATATATATTATATATATATATTACATCCCCTTTTTATATCTACAATTAAAAAGATTCGGAGGTACAAGCAGCATATTAAGATTTGTATATGGTAGATGCATTAGGACCTCCTTACAAAATATATGGACCAGTCGTATTACTATCAACTTCTTTATCCTAACTAAATGTTAAGCTAAAGGAAAAGTATTTAAAAACTTATTAATGTAAAACCATACCCGGTTGTGATAACGAATTTTGTTCAAAGTAAATAAATACTAGGGAAACCACTTACATACTTTTGAATGTTAAACTATAAAGCTACTGCAACCGAATTTATTCCAAATATTTTACCAACAATGACAACTAGCGTAACAACTTTTTTCCAATTTGGTCCACGTTTTGAATTTGCTGCACCCTCGTATATATATGAGATATGTTTCTAAATTTAACATAACTTGATGGTGGGTATATAAGATTCGGCACAGCCGAATATAACACTCTTACTTGTTTTAAATCAACTGAAAAAATAATAAAAATTGAGTCAAAAATGACTCGAAAATGGCTCATAAAAGATTCATAAAGGTGCTCATAAAAGATTCTCTCATGAGAGTCGCGGCTAGGGTACCATTTTCTCCCGAAGGCACAGTCTTTTTTGAAAATGATAGCATATTCGATTGTTTTAATCGTCCGCGGCAGTCGAAAAAGAGTCAAATATGATCAGAAAATAACAAAAATGCTGACTGGGATGTATAGTATGTATTTGCATGAATGTGTATTAGGTCGCAGCTAATTTAAAACAAGTAAGAGTGGTATATTCGGCTTTGCCGAATCTTAGATACCCTTCACCAATGGTGTTCCAAAAGTAAAGTACAAAATCGATTACTTTTTTCGATTACTGACTTAGTTAAGTCCCACACAAATTCTTGATATGCATATTAATTTTCTTTTGTTCATACTAAATGTAATTCCTAGCAATATTTGGTTATACTATTTAGTATTATATGCAATGAGTCTTTAAAGTTAAGAGTCGGAAAACGAAAAGCTTTTCGGTGGCGTCATCATCTAGAATAGTTATGTAGCTTCGATATATATGTCTATTTTACGAACATTTAATAAAGTTCGATAGATCAGATAAATCATGCAGAAAAGATGTTTCAAAATGTAGATGCCCTTAGATTTGCAAGAGCACATCGATTTGATGAAGACTTGATGCCCAGTGAGGGTTCTGTACTTTAATTCGTAAGTATCATCCAACTAGTAAAAGTTCTTGATTAGTTATGTAAAACTCTGAAGTTAGCGGACCGATTTAGATCAAAGCTTTAACAATGATTGCTTTGTCAATGTATACAAGCCTTAGAATGTGTCTTAGTTTTTGATACATGAGTGAAATATATAGCTTTTGAATGGATGGATATCAGCTTTGTCGGAAAAGTTATTAAAGACTTACTTATTAATCTGAAGTTAGTTAACTAATTAAGATGAATACTTCATCAATAATATTTGGGATGTATTGTTCTTCCGATCTGTCCGATGGATGTGTGGAAAGTTTTGCTCTAGTTCTTTGTGCAATTATAATGTGATTTAATTTATCAACATTAAAGTGATTCGCGGTCGGGGTTATATGGGAGATTTCACTAAATGTGAACCGAGCTCGCCCATTTTCAATTCCGAACTTTTCAAGAGATCAGAAATACTTTTGCCAAATGTTGTCCCTCTAGAAAGATTATTTTAGGCTATATCGCCCTGAATAATGTCATTTATTAGCTACTAAGAATTGTCTTAGGCGAAGTTATACCTGAGCAATTGTCAAACGTGAACGGATTTCTCCCAATTACAATGAAATAATAAAATTTTTCGTTGATCGGTACAATTTGAATGGTATTCATAATCAGATTTGTGGAGTTTATATATCCCACAGAGAACGCTGTCAAATTTCATCACAATCGGTCCATAAACACCTGAGATATCGCTGAAACAATACTTACAAAATGTAAACAAAATTTCTTAGACACATACTTTGGGCAATTTGCTGTACATCACAAGTAGTGTTTTAGCGATATCTCAGTTGTTTATGTACCGCTTTTGATAAAATTTAATAACGTGCTTGGCGGGGGAATTTTCTAAAATCTGATATAAAATGTATTTCTGCATTTCAATTTTTCAAAAAACATTCTCTAATGCGTACTTTGGGCAATTTGCGATACATCGAATTTAGTGTTTTGGCGATATCTCTGTTGTTTATGGACCGATTTTGATAAAATTTTACGGAGTGCTTTGGGGAACCATTTACTGATATATAATATTTTATCACATGTACACCAGGAGTATCTTTTTTCTCTTGTTATTTAAAAGTGTGTTTTAATCAAAAACTTTAAAATTTTCGTCTAATTTTTGGTATTTTTTCGATATTTTCGGTGTTCATAATACGATTTTAATGAAATTTAATAGCGTTCATTGCGGGAGAATTTCATAAAATCTGATATATAATTTATGTAGGTCCATCCTCCAGGGGCTTCAGAAACTTGATTTCAACAGGCATACAGACGGACGGACAGACAGACGGACAGACAGACAGACAGACAGACAGACAGACAGACAGACAGACGGACGGACAGACAGACAGACAGACAGACAGACAGACAGACAGACAGACAGACAGACAGACAGACAGACAGACAGACAGACAGACAGACAGACAGACAGACAGACAGACAGACGGACAGACAGACGTCGCTTAATCGATTCTCGGTATAATTTTTATGTGGTCTACGATCACTAATAATTGGTGAAGGGTATAAAAATACAAAATATCACTAATAAAATTTATCAAGCATCTTCTCAAATTATGACCAAAAATGAATGGCTATCTCGAAAACGGCACTAACGACTTTGATAAAATTTGGACGGTGGGTACCTTTTTTGCCGTATAGATCGGGTACAAAGGGACTTCAAGAAATATTGATGCAAAGGGGGCAAAAGGGGAAAAATCTAAAACGTTGTGTTTCCTGAAGTAATAGGTATAGAAACAAAATTTAAGTTACATTTTGAACAGCTATAAAAATAAGCGGTTAGGTGTTTGGTACTTTTTTGAAACTATGCCCGACAGGGGGTAAAAAAGTTTTCAGCCTTTTTTAGATTTAGATTTTTTGGGAACATTTTTTAACTAACTCTTATCATTTGAACCAAAGAATATTGAAAAGGACTTTGTACTGCAATTAGTAGATGTGAAAAATATATTGAATACGTTTTTAGTACTTTTTTGATTTCGGGAGTCAAAATGGGTGAAAAAAGGTATAAAATGATAACAAATGAATAGGAACAATATCTTAATCTTAAAATTTACCGAATTCAATTGGTCTAAAGAAGTACGAAATATGCATATGGAACTTTTTTGAAATAAGGGGATAAAAAAATGGAACAAAATTAGTAATGTTATAGCTTTTAAATAAATTAATGTTTGTCTGTCTGTTTGTTCTTTATAGAATAGTAAACTATGCATTTGATTATGTTATGCTCTTTACCGAAGTTGTTGCGGATAAGCCGGTGAAGGTTTTTAAGTTGGTAAGACTAATTTCCGATAGGTGGCGCCACTGAAAATTACTCAAAATGAATTAAATCGTAAACTGTGCATTTGATCATGCTATGATCTTTAGCAAAGTTGTTGCACATGAGCCGACGAAGGCTTCTTGGTTGATATGAACGATTTCCGAAGGGTGGCGCCACTGAATTTTACTCAAAGTGAATTAAATCATAAGCTGTGCATTTGATCATGCTATGATCTTTAGCAAAGTTGTTGCACATGAGCCGACGAAGGCTTCTTGGTTGATATGAACAATTTCCGACAGGTGGAGCCACTGAATTTTACTCAAAGTGAATTAAATCATAAGCTGTGCATTTGATCATGCTATGATCTTTAGAAAAGTTGTTGCGGATAAGCCGATGGAGGTTTTTTAGTTAGTATGACCAAGTTCTGACAGGTGGCGCCACTGAAAATTACTCAAAGTGAAGTAAATCGTAAAATGTGCATTTGATCATGCTATTATCATTAGCAAAGTTGTTACGCATGAGCCGACGAAGATTTTTTAGTTGGTATGACCAATTTTCAAAATTATTCAAAATGAAATAAACTATAAACTATGCAAAACACGTAAGCTTTATGAAATGTCCGGAAAGTGAGATTAAACTATGGAGTGATGGATGCGATCCAAATCATAAATTCATGTCATTCAATATTTTTTTACTTCGTGTTTCATTTAGCTTTTTTGAAAAGGGTCTTTTGCCATACCTCCAATCATAGACCAGTAGATAGCACTAACCATAGCCCTAGTTCTAGTACAGCTTAAGATATAGCTCTAAACATATCAATTAATTACCTGGTATGTGAACAATATTTTTGGTTAAATCAGTAATAACCGTTGTTGTACGACCGCCCCTCGTATACGCCGTGAGACTCACTTCATAAAATACTCCGTAAATATTTAGTTGTGGTATAAAAAAATTGTGAATATCCTTAAAAAGAAACAATACAAATATGTTAAAAAATTAAAGCAGAAAACATAAAATATTTAAGATATTATTAGTTCAAGAATCAAAAAACATACAAAGGTAGAATATAAATATTTTAGATACATATTTTTGTGCTCATTTACTTGAAAAGGTGGCATAATAAAAATTTTACAATTTTTTAAATTAACAAAAATATGTCTTTCTTCAAAAACTGAAAAGAATGTCGGAAGAAAAAAAAGCAAATAAAAAAATTTTAATTAGGTTCTCGTCAAAACTTAACTTATCAAGTTATGTCACTTTACAGGTAAATGAGCAATATTTTTAAGCTTAAATTGTTTTCTTTGAACTAGAATATTTAGGTTAACTTTAAAGTATCAAGACATATAGTATTTTTAGAAATAATTATATGAAACATACTTATTTTTAAGGATTCGTTGAAATTTTCATTTAAAAAATCAAAAATTTAATATTTTCACATGATAAAAATAGTACGTTATAAGTTTATATAGGAAATTTTTAAAAAATTTACTTTTTATAGGAAATTTTTCAAAAATTTTCATTTTATGGAAATTTTTCAAAAATTTACTTTTTATAAGAAATTTTTCAAAAATTTACTTTTTATAGGAAATTTTTCAAAAATTTCCTATTTTTATAGGAAATTTTTCAAAAATTTCCTATTTTTATAGGAAATTTTTCAAAAATTTCCTATTTTTATAGGAAATTTTTCAAAAATTTCCTATTTTTATAGGAAATTTTTCAAAAATTTCCTATTTTTAGAGGAAATTTTTCAAAAATTTCCTATTTTTATAGGAAATTTTTCAAAAATTTCCTATTTTTATAGGAAATTTTTCAAAAATTTCCTATTTTTATAGGAAATTTTTCAAAAATTTCCTATTTTTATAGGAAATTTTTCAAAAATTTCCTATTTTTATAGGAAATTTTTCAAAAATTTCCTATTTTTATAGGAAATTTTTCAAAAATTTCCTATTTTTATAGGAAATTTTTCAAAAATTTCCTATTTTTATAGGAAATTTTTCAAAAATTTCCTATTTTTATAGGAAATTTTTCAAAAATTTCCTATTTTTATAGGAAATTTTTCAAAAATTTCCTATTTTTATAGGAAATTTTTCAAAAATTTCCTATTTTTATAGGAAATTTTTCAAAAATTTCCTATTTTCATAGGAAATTTTTCAAAAATTTCCTATTTTTATAGGAAATTTTTCAAAAATTTCCTATTTTTATAGGAAATTTTTCAAAAATTTCCTATTTTTATAGGAAATTTTTCAAAAATTTCCTATTTTTATAGGAAATTTTTCAAAAATTTCCTATTTTTATAGGAAATTTTTCAAAAATTTCCTATTTTTATAGGAAATTTTTCAAAAATTTCCTATTTTTATAGGAAATTTTTCAAAAATTTTTTATTTTTATAGGAAATTTTTTCAAAAATTTTTTATTTTTATAGGAAATTTTTTCAAAAATTTTTATATGAAAGTTTTTCTAAAAATTTCCTATTTTTATAAAAAATATTTTAAAAAAATTACTTTTTATAGGAAATTTTTCAAAAAATTTACTTTTTATAGGAAATTTAAAAAAAAAATTACTTTTTATAGGAAATTTTTCAAAAAATTACTTTTTATAGGAAATTTTTAAAAAAATTTACTTTTTATAGGAAATTTTTCAAAAAATTTACTTTATATAGAAAGTATTTTAAAAATTTGCGTTTTATATGAAAATTTTCGAATTTTTATATCGCAATTAAAAAAGAATGGACTTAATCCACTTTCAAAATAAGGTCTTCATATATGCATCTATATTAAGTCTAATAGTAGTTAATAAATAATTACCTTGGCTAGCTCATAGACCGTTAATTTGCCATCTTTCGATAAGTCGTGAACCCGAAGAGTGTAATTTTCGGGCAAATAGGCGGGTAATAGCCAACTTATATTTAGGGAATACATCTGCTTATCAACAATAGTTTGTACGACTTGCAAATTTTGAGGAGCTTCAGGAGCTGTTGGATAGTTAATAAAATTTTTAAAATTTTGATACCCTAATAATCTTATTTAAACACATTTTATATACATATTAAAAAGCAACTTACCACAAATATTAAAATTATAATTATGCCATTCCACACATGAGGGCACTGAAAATGTCTTCCAGAATAATTCACTTTCACGCATATTCTTTGTATTGCTGGACCTGATGCCCACCTTGTACATCGATGAAAATGTTAAATTTTCTAATTGATGTTTGAAAAGTTGACGAGGCTGCAATGAAATAAATTATAAAGTTTTGATAAAAATCATTTATAAAATGACTATGTAGACTATGACTAGAGCTATAACTAGATTTGTGATAAGAGCTAAGATTAGAGTACCAAGTGGGTCGCGGCACTATGATATTTCTGCTGCAAAAAAGCCATTTTTTGACCACCGCTTTGGACAAATCTAATGATGCAGTTCTATAGAGAAGAGTCTAAATATGAAGAATGCATAGAATATAGTTCCATAACATCAATTTTGATGTCGATTTAATTGACATACATAACCTTGCTTTCAGTCTGCAAAAGAAAATAACCTAATCTCGTATATAGTTTAGGAGATATCAGGAAATCAAAAAAGCTCTACAAAATTCTGTGTTTTCGTTTTTCTTTGAACAAAAACTAAATTGAATCGGTTTTGCTCGGTGCTCCCACCATAACCCTGAGAAAGGTCAAAGTCTCTTCTTCAGATTGAGCGAAAAAAAAAATCACGGAAATTTACCGTTCGCAGAACACAAATCAAAATTTTCTGAAAAAAGTCACTTAAATTGTTGCGCATAATCTAAGCAAAAAGTGTTGCAGTCATTTAGGCGTAAATTTTTAATCAAATTAAATTTAAGTGTAAGTCCCGTAGGAGTCGAAGGATTTCAACTGAAATTAGTAGAGCTCTTTTTTTGGCTCAACCAATCGATGTGTGACGAATTTTATCAAATTCTGTTGAGAATTGAGAAGAAAATTAAGTAAAAATGGGGGTCCAAAGCAGGTACACCAAGGAGTGGACGGAATTTAACCAAAATTGGTTAAGCTCTTTGTTGGATAAACTAATAGACGTGTGCCAAATTTTATCAAATTCTGTTGAGAATTCCGGCTTATACATTAAGAAAAATAAAAAAGTGAAAAAATGGGGGTCCAAGCCAGGTACATCAAAGGGTCAAGGGATCTCAGCTAAAACTAGTATAACTGTTTCTTGGATCAATTAATAGACGGACGCCGAATTTCTTCAAATTATGATAAGAATTGTGGCTTATACATTGAAAAAAAAATTGATGAAAAATGGGGATCCAAGGCAGGAGTCAACTGATTTCAACCAAAATTAGTAGGCCTCTTTTTTATCAACTTATAGACTTTTCTCGAATTTCATTAGATTCTGTTAAAAATTGCAGATTGTACATCAAAAAGAAAAATAGATGAAACATGGGGGTCCATTTATAAAATGATATAAAAGTGAACAAGTGTGCAAAATTTAATCGTTGTATGGTCACTGCTTCTATTTTTTGCACTTCGATGTATGAAGAAATATACCACTGTGCTCGGTAGAAACACGGTACCAATCAGGTGTAAAATGTATCAAAAAAAGTACAATTGTACCATGTTAACCATCCCTGGTTGGGATAATATCTGCCTATAGCAAACCAATATCAAAAATGTAATTGAATATTTTTAAACAATAGTTTAATATTTTTATAACTAAATATTCAGTTCTCAATTGTAATATAAGATGCTATATCAAATCAATGTCTATTTAAAATTCATACGTCATTAGAATATATTTTTTGCCCTAAACTATTGGAATTTTTTACATTTATTTTTTGGAAAACTATAACCCGGAACAAGAACGAGAATAAATAGAAACTAAATATAACTAAACAGTTAATTAATATAACAAATTACAATGAATTTCTAGTTTAGAATAATTTTTAAATTTAATATGTATATCGTGATAACTTTTTAATACTAAGTCAAAGTGAAGGGAATATGGATGGAAAATGACAATAAAATATACTATATTAATTTATTAAGTAATAGCCAAGTTAATAAAGACAAGTCAAATATAATGTATTTCATTGGTTATAAATAAAAAAAGTTTATACTAATTTAAATTGAATTTACTAAACATGTTACTGGATGTTTTTCTTTGAAAATGAGATATTAATTATATTATTTTATAAATTTTGAACAAAAACTAATATTAATTAATGTAATATTTAAACATTTCCATGAACACAAAATAGTTTAAAAACAAACAAATTGTTTAAAAATATGATTTAGAAAAAAGAAGAAAAGACATACATGCATACACAAAAGAGTGCCCCAAGATATTTAAGTCATTTTACAGAAAGACGTAAACATTTGTTTATCAAAACTTTTTCTATAAAATTTTTTTTTATCAAAAATTTTTCTTTAGAAATTTTTTTATCAAAAATTTTTCTTTGGAAATTTTTTTATCAAAAATTTTTCTATAAAAAATTTTTTTATCAAAAATTTTTTTATCAAAAATTTTTCTATAGAAAATTTTTTTATCAAAAATTTTTCTATGGAAAAATTTTTCTATAGAAAATTTTTTTATCAAAAATTTTTCTATAAAAAATTTTTCTATAGAAAATTTTTTTATCAAAAACTTTTCTATAGAAAATTTTTTATAACAAATTTTTCTATAAAAAATTTTCTTATAAAAATTTTTCTATAGAAAATTTTTTATTAAAAATTTTTCTATAAAAAATTTTCTTATAAAAATTTTTCTTTAGAAAATTTTTTTATCAAAAATTTTTCTATAGAAAATTTTTTTTATCAAAAATTTTTCTATAGAAAATTTTTTCTATAAAAAATTTTCTTATAAAAACTTTTCCATAGACAATTTTTTTATCAAAAATTTTTCTATATTTTTTTTCAAAAATTTTTCTATAGAAAATTTTTTGATAAAAAAATTTTTTATAGAAAAATTTTTAATAAAAAAATTTTTTATGGAATTTTTTTTTTATCAAAAATTTTTTTATAGAAAATTTTTTTTATCAAAAATTTTTCTATAGAAAATTTTTTATCAAAAAATTTTTCTATAGAAAATATTTTATCAAAAATTTTTCTATAGAAAATATTTTATCAAAAATTTTTCTATAGAAAATTTGTTTATAAAAAATTTTTCGATAAAAATTTTTTTTATCAATAATTTTTCTATAGAAAATTTCTTATAACAAATTTTTCTATAAAAAATTTTCTTATAAAAATTTTTCTATAGAAAATTTTTTATTAAAAATTTTTCTATAGAAAATTTTTTATTAAAAATTTTTCTATAAAAAATTTTCTTATAAAAATTTTTCTTTAGAAAATTTTCTTATAAAAATTTTTCTTTAGAAAATTTTTTTATCAAAAATTTTTCTATAGAAAATTTTTTTTATCAAAAATTTTTCTATACTATAAAAAATTTTCTTATAAAAACTTTTCCATAGAAAATTTTTTTATCAAAAATTTTTCTATATTTTTTTTTTTTAATTTTTCTATAGAAAATTTTTTGATAAAAAAATTTTTTATAGAAAAATTTTTAATAAAATAATTTTTTATGGAAATTTTTTTTATCAAAAATTTTTCTATAAAAAATTTTTTTATAGAAAATTTTTTTTATCAAAAAATTTTTTTATCAAAAATTTTTCTATAGAAAATTTTTTATCAAAAAATTTTTCTATAGAAAATTATTTTATCAAAAATTTTTCTATAGAAAATTTGTTTATAAAAAATTTTTCGATAAAAATTTTTTTTTATCAATAATTTTTCTATAGAAATTTTTTTTATCAAAAATTTTTCTTTAGAAAATCTCCTTACAAAAATTTTTCTATATACATTTTTTTTTCAAAAATTCTTCTATATTTTATTTTTATCAAAAATTTTTCTGTAGAAAATTTTCTTACAAAAATTTTTCTATAGAAAATTATCGAAAATTTTAATCAAACATTTTTCTATAGAAAATTTTCTTACAAAAACTTTTCTATAGAAAATTTTTTTATTAAAAATTTTTCTAAGAAAATTTTTTTTATCAAAAATTTTTCTATAGAAAATTTTTCTATCAAAAATTTTCCTATAGAAATTTTTTTATCAAAAATTTTTTTATGAAAAATTTTTAATCAAAAACTTTGCTATGGAAAATTTTTTATAGAAAACTTTTTTTTATCAAAAGTTTTTCTATACAAAATTTTTTTATCAAAAATTTTTCTATAGAAAATTTTTTATCAAAAATTTTTCTATAGAAAATTTCTTATCAAAAATTTTTCTATAGACAATTTGTTTGTCAAAATTTTTTTATAAAAAAAAATTCTATAGAAAATTTTTTATCATAAATTTCTCCATATAAAATTTCTTTTTGTATAGAAAATTTTTTTATCAAAAATTTTTCTATAGAAATTTTTTTTTATCAAAAATTTTTCTATACAAAATTTTTTTATCAAAAATTTTTTTATCAAAAATTTTTCTATAGAAAATTTTTTATCAAAAATTTTTCTATAGAAAATTTTTTATCAAAAATTTTTCAATAGAAAATTTTTTTATCAAAAATGTTTCTATAGAAAATTTTATTACAAAATTTTTTATCAAAAATTTTTATATATTTTTAAAAAATTTTTTATCAAAAATTTGTACATAGAAAATTTTTTAACAAACATTTTTCTATAGAAAATTTTTCATCAAAAATTTTTCTATAGAACATTTTTTTATCAAAAATTTTTCTATGGAAAATTTGTTATCAAAAATTTTTCTTACAAAAATTTTTTTTAACCTTCCATAGAAAAATTTTTATAAAAAATTTTCTTACAAAAATTTTTCTGTAAAAATTTTTTTATATAAAATTTTTTATCAACAATTTTTCTATAGAAAATTTTCTTACTAAAAACTTTTTATGGAAAATTTTTATAGATAAATTTTTGATAAAAAATTTTCCATAGAAAAATTTTTGATAAAAAAAAAATATTTTTTTTATTATTTTTTTAAATTTTTTTTATAAAAAATTTTTCTATAGAAATTTTTCTATGGAAAATTTTTTATCAAAAATTTTTTTATAAAAATTTTCCATAAAAAATTTTTGATAAGAAAATTTTCTATAGAAAAATTTTTGATAAAAAAATTTTCTTTAAAAAAGTTTTTATAGAAAAATTTTTGTAAGAAAATTTTTTATTAAAAATTTTTCAATGGAAAATTTTTTTATCAAAAATTTTTCTATGGAAAATTTTCTTAGAAAAATTTTTTTATAAAAGTTTCTTACAAAAATTTTTCTATAAAAATTTTTTTATAGAAATTTTTTTATCAAACATTTTTTTATCAAAAATTTTTCTATAGAAAATTTTCTTATCAAAAATTTTTCTATGGAAAATTTTTCTATAAAAAATAAATTGGATTTTGATTTGTTTCATGCCTATTTTGTTATACCCCTCACCTTTTAGTATACCAATAGGTTTAGAATCACTTTATGAGTCGATTTAGCGACCGTCCGTCGGGCTGGCTGGCTGGACCCCCATGTAAACCATGTAATCAAAGTACAGGTCGCAATTCTAAAGTTAATTTGATGAAATTTGACACAAACCATTTTTTGATAATGGGTCCGGCTGTTGAATTTCGTCAAAATCGGTCCATTATTAGCTAAAACGCTTAAATCTATATGCTACATATGTATGTGACGCGCAAAAAAGAAAGTGACCTAAGGGTAAAAACCGCTTTTGTTCAGGAGAGCCATTTTAAAGATTTAAATATTGTTTTTACCTTATTTTTACCCTTTGGTCCCTTACTCTATGCGCTGTCACATATGGTGAAGGTGGAGGTTTCAAATTTGAATATTAATTAAACTTAATACCAGGAAAACTACTTTTAAAAAATTCTGTGCTATATTTCTTAGTATTTTTTTTATATTTTATTCTTATCTTTTAGTTTTGATTTGTATTCGATTACCTATAAAATGTAAATGTTATTTATTAAACTTTGACCCTTTATATATTAATTAGCGCTTTTTTTTCAAGATTTCAAGAGAATCCCGAAACGTAATAAAATTACAGCACATGTAAAAGTATAAACAAGGAAATATGATAACACTAGTCAACAAAATTCAACTTTTTGAATAACATTTTATCACCGCTATATGTTTATTATACGTTATTTTTTTACAAAATTTGATATTTTTGAAAAGTTTGGTCATCGTTTTTATCATATTTTTGGAACTGGCTGTTCGATTTTGTTGAAAATCACCAAATATAATAGCCAATAAAATTATCTTGAAGTCGTTTTAGAACAATTTTCTTATATGTTTAACGGATTCAGAGTTATTTGAACTTCGAAGTAACAAAATCATTTTTTTTTTCGAAAATTTTAGTTTTTTAAAAATTCATAAAAAATTGAAGATAGCAAAATTATAACAAAATTAAAAATATATACTTTATTTTGGCATATGCCTCTTTTCTAGTAAATGAGCGATCAGTTACAATTTAATATATTTGTAAATATTTAAAGTTCTTTACAGATTAATAGTAAAAAATAAATACAAGTTCTAATTGAATTCATTTATGTATTTAACTATAGAAAGGGTGTTTCGAAAATATAATTTATTTATTCATAATGAGCTATAGATATCATTAACAATTAAACACCCTCAGAATCAGGGTAACCACCTTTATATAGGAAGGCTTCACTTAGCCAAAGCTATCATACCTTACGATTGTTTGAAACAAGGTTGGCCATTATATTCGTGACAGGGGAATAACAACTATTAACATTAAACAAGAAACCTTTTTCTTTACTCAATCTCAAAAAAACACAACATAATACAACAACAAAACATACAGCGAATACAATTCTCTGAGTACATTCTCATTTTAAGATTGAGCACTCGTATTTAAAAACGCTCTCATTTGGCCAACCTTGGTTTAAAACAGGCGCGACCACCGCGAAGCAAGTGCTTGCCAGAAGTTTTCTTATTCTCATTTATTTAGTCGTCATTCAACCTTTGACGGATACACACGAGTGGAGGCTGTTATAAGTTTTGTCAATTTTTTTGTATTTTTTGTTATTGTTTTTTTCAGATACACTGTGAGATTGAATGTTAAATAATTATTTTTACGCTAAACATTCAATCGTTTTTAAAGAAAATATTTGATTTTTTTTAGTAAAAAATACGTTTTCTTTATAGAAAAATAAACTTAAATGTTTTTCTATGTAAAAGCATTTTTTTAAAGAAAAAAAAAAGGTTTTCTAAATAAAAAATACATATTCTAAAGAAAACAAACTTTTTCTTTAACAATAAAAACATGATAAACCTTCTTAAAGACATGTTTTTTTTTTATAGAAAAAATAAATTTTTCTATAGAAAAAGTAAGTTTTTCATAGAAAAAAGTAAGTTTTTCATAGAAAAAGTAAGTTTTTCTATAGAAAAAGTAAGTTTTTCTATAGAAAAAGTAAGTTTTTCTATAGAAAAAGTAAGTTTTTCTATAGAAAAAGTAAGTTTTTCTATAGAAAAAGTAAGTTTTTCTATAGAAAAAGTAAGTTTTTCTATAGAAAAAGTAAGTTTTTCTATAGAAAAAGTAAGTTTTTCTATAGAAAAAGTAAGTTTTTCTATAGAAAAAGTAAGTTTTTCTATAGAAAAAGTAAGTTTTTCTATAGAAAAAGTAAGTTTTTCTATAGAAAAAGTAAGTTTTTCTATAGAAAAAGTAAGTTTTTCTATAGAAAAAGTAAGTTTTTCTATAGAAAAAGTAAGTTTTTCTATAGAAAAAGTAAGTTTTTCTATAGAAAAAGTAAGTTTTTCTATAGAAAAAGTAAGTTTTTCTATAGAAAAAGTAAGTTTTTCTATAGAAAAAGTAAGTTTTTCTATAGAAAAAGTAAGTTTTTCTATAGAAAAAGTAAGTTTTTCTATAGAAAAAGTAAGTTTTTCTATAGAAAAAGTAAGTTTTTCTATAGAAAAAGTAAGTTTTTCTATAGAAAAAGTAAGTTTTTCTATAGAAAAAGTAAGTTTTTCTATAGAAAAAGTAAGTTTTTCTATAGAAAAAGTAAGTTTTTCTATAGAAAAAGTAAGTTTTTCTATAGAAAAAGTAAGTTTTTCTATAGAAAAAGTAAGTTTTTCTATAGAAAAAGTAAGTTTTTCTATAGAAAAAGTAAGTTTTTCTATAGAAAAAGTAAGTTTTTCTATAGAAAAAGTAAGTTTTTCTATAGAAAAAGTAAGTTTTTCTATAGAAAAAGTAAGTTTTTCTATAGAAAAAGTAAGTTTTTCTATAGAAAAAGTAAGTTTTTCTATAGAAAAAGTAAGTTTTTTAAATTGTATTTATAAAAAAATATACTATGCTGAATACACATTTCTAAAAACTAATGTTTTCTTAATAGAAACAAACGAAAATCATTTTTGTTTACATAAAAACAACAAAAAAAAGATCAATACTCCTCCTCATGTTCATGTCACGCTGGTTCAGCGGTAACTGAAATAAAATAGAAATAAACAACTAAATTTATGTCAATTCTTGCTTCTGCCTGTGTATCCTCTCTTTCGCTCACAAATACAATCACATTCCTCTCTTTGGTCATCCCTGGTTTAAAACAGGCATGGGCAGAGAGTAAAATACAGTTGTTCTCTTTGGCAGAGAGTAACGAAGAGTGGACACACTGGCAGAAACACGAATTGACATTATTTAGCTTGCTCATTGATATTTTATTCAGTTGCCGCTGAACAAGCTAGACATTCGCATGCGTGGCGGAGTATCGCATTTTTTGTCTCTAAATATGCAGCACAAATTACAAAATAAGTAGTATGTAGAAAACATTTATGGAAGTTTTTTTTATAAAAAACAATTTATTGTAGAAAGAATATATTTTTCCTTTGAAAAATTCCTTTTTCGATAAAAAGTACATTATTTTCTATAGAAATACTTATTTTTTATAGAAAAACTTATTGTTTCTATAGAAAAACTTATTTTTTCTATAGAAAAATTTATTTTTTCTATAGAAAAACTTATTTTTTCTATAGAAAAACTTATTTTTTCTATAGAAAAACTTATTTTTTCTATAGAAAAACTTATTTTTTCTATAGAAAAACTTATTTTTTCTATAGAAAAACTTATTTTTTCTATAGAAAAACTTATTTTTTCTATAGAAAAACTTATTTTTTCTATAGAAAAACTTATTTTTTCTATAGAAAAACTTATTTTTTCTATAGAAAAACTTATTTTTTCTATAGAAAAACTTATTTTTTCTATAGAAAAACTTATTTTTTCTATAGAAAAACTTATTTTTTCTATAGAAAAACTTATTTTTTCTATAGAAAAACTTATTTTTTCTATAGAAAAACTTATTTTTTCTATAGAAAAACTTATTTTTTCTATAGAAAAACTTATTTTTTCTATAGAAAAACTTATTTTTTCTATAGAAAAACTTATTTTTTCTATAGAAAAACTTATTTTTTCTATAGAAAAACTTATTTTTTCTATAGAAAAACTTATTTTTTCTATAGAAAAACTTATTTTTTCTATAGAAAAACTTATTTTTTCTATAGAAAAACTTATTTTTTCTATAGAAAAACTTATTTTTTCTATAGAAAAACTTATTTTTTCTATAGAAAAACTTATTTTTTCTATAGAAAAACTTATTTTTTCTATAGAAAAACTTATTTTTTCTATAGAAAAACTTATTTTTTCTATAGAAAAACTTATTTTTTCTATAGAAAAACTTATTTTTTCTATAGAAAAACTTATTTTTTCTATAGAAAAACTTATTTTTTCTATAGAAAAACTTATTTTTGGATATTTTTGTCTCATGGGGACTCATGAGAGTCTGTATGGGAGCTATGGTCAAATGTGGACCGAAATTTCGTACAGTGATTTTGGTTTACATAAGCAGTATTTGTTTTAAATTTCATGAAAAACAAGTAAGAAAGCGCTATAGTCGGTCAAGCCGACCATACGATACCCTTCACCACTAAGGTCAAAGGTGTTATTTTTCCTGTATAAAGACAAATATTTGCTAAATTTTGCCATCATACAAACATTTTCTCAAAACGTATATATTCAACCTGTTTCCGTCATTTGGACTTATATGAGAGCTAGGGTCAAATGTGGACCGATTATCTCGAAATTTGGCAAATTGATTACAGTTATTACAAAAATTATGTATGCAAAAAATAAACTCAAAATATTCATTATCTTTAGATTTACGAGCGTTTTAGTGATTTTTTGTCTCATTTAGTGCGTTTTTGAAGAAGAATTTGTATGGGAGCTATGGTCAAATGTGGACCGATTTCAACGAAATTTGGTACAGTGATTTAGGTTTACATAAGCAGTATCTGTTTTAAATTTTAAATTAATATTTGTGGCCAATATAGCAATTCCTGGAAGTGGGACCTATGGGAGGTACCATAAATAATGGACCGATTTTGACCAATTTCAATAGCCATGGTCCCATTATCAAAAAAAAAAATATCTGTGCCAAATTTCATCAAATTATCTTTAGAATTGCGACCTGTAGTTTGATTACAAGGTTTACATGGGGGTCCAGCCAGCCAGCCAGCCGTCCAGCCAGCCAGCCAGACGGACGGACGGACATAGCTAAATCGACTCAGAAAGTGATTCTAAGTCTATTGGTATACTAAAAGGTGGGTCTAAGACAAATATTTCTATGCGTTACAAACATCAGCACAAACTTATAATACCCTTTCCACCTATGGTGGTGAAGGGTATAAATATTGATATTTGTGGCCAAAATATCAATTCCGGGAAGAGGGACCTATGGCAGGTACCATTAATAATGGGCCGATTTTGACGAATTTCAATAAACCACTATCAATAAAATGATCTGTGCCAGATTTCATCAAATTATCTTTAGAAATGCGACCTGTACTTTGATTACAAGGTTTACATGGGGGTCCAGCCAGCCGTCCACACGGACGGACTGACATCGCTAAATCGACTCAGAAAGTGATTCTAAGCCTATTGGTATAACAAAAGGTGGGTCTAAGGCAAATATTTCTATGCGTTACATACATCAGCACAAACTTATAATACCCTTTCTACCTATGGTAGTGAAGGGTATAAAAATCGGCCAATTAGAACTATTAATGATACCAATACCTTGAGTCATTTTACTAATATATATATATTTTTTTTCTTGGATGGATCATGTTACATCCTAATTTATAGCCTTAAGTCACCGTATTTTTGAAAAAAAAAAACATCTCCTTTGAAAACACCCTTTGATTTAAGTAATAAAGATTCTCTAAATATAGCCTGTCCTTATATATATATATATATATATATATATATATAAGCAGTAGCCCAGCAGTCTTAGGAACTGTTCAGAAATCGGGCAAGAATGTGTTAAAGTAAAAATCTAAAAAAACAATATCGGGATTTTTACGAACTTTTGGAGCTTAATATGAATCGATTAAAAGATCTAAGTATATAACTGATCATCATTTCTTGTAAATATTGACTACGACCTCAAATAATTCATGAGCTACCATAGACGTCCCAAACGTAAAACAAATAAACAATTCACCGAACTTATATCAAAATTGGGCCACAACCAGCTCTTCCGAAAACAATCCTGTTTTCGTCGTCTTTGAAAAGGTACGGTCCCACTAGTCCACAATCCACACCATTTTTCGAAGTACTTTCAATGCATTTGTCTTTTCTTTACACCAAATATGTGAACTTTGCGGAAAAGAGCTTCGGTATAAGTGGGTCCTTAAATGTACCGATCGATTTGGAATAACTTTTTCTGTTTCTAAATAAGAAATAAAACAATAAAATTTGACAGCGTAGCTTTCAGACTGGGATTACTTTTCATTGAAATTCATTGAAATCGGTTTTAATTCTGACTTCCCGGAATTGAGATTTTGGCGACTATCAGCCACAAAATCATTTAAACTAGCGGAGAAGCTTGTTTAACATAATATTCTATTAGATCCTCAAATTTTAATTCTAAATAAGTAATAGATTTTACGAAGTCCTTTAAATAGGTGTCTGTTTCGGTAAACCTGTTTAGTCTAGAACGAGTTTCAAGAAGTTCATCCAAAATCGGTAATTGTTCCGAAAGGCATTGATACTGTACCTAAACTAAAATTACAAGACCGCCATGTAACTTATGGTGAAATTGAGGTAGCCTTAAATGTTAGTAGGACCACTATACATTCAATATTTAATGTATCGTTCAGAAAAAGGCTCGTGGCAATTGATTGCACTAACTGCTTTGAGATATGATCATGAAGTTTCAAAACATGGGTAATAAGATATTAGCAGGTGACGAGGCTACGCTTTTTGAGGATATTCAAAGACGAGTATAACCGAGAAAGCTTGAGTGATACTCAACCATGTATTTGCCAGAAATCTTCGGAGAAAAAAAGGAAACCTAACTGTCAAAGACAGAACATTTTCCAACTCAACCGACCGAGTTCGTTTATATTCTGAGTTGATTTAACGATGTCCGTCCGGCGGATAGGGCTGCCCACGTAAAGTTCCCATAAAGTTCGCAATTTTAAAGATAATAAATTGAAATTTGGCACTTTCATTTTTTAGACACAAGAATGATCCCTAACCTACTTTTTGGAGGAAAAAAAACTGCCTTAACGGAATTGAATTTTGGCGCTTAACAACCTCAAACGAATTTGTATTTGAAGTTAAGCAAAAATATAGTTTATAGTAGCCGAAATTAGTGTACCAAATTTTGTTGTAATCGGAAAATATTTGACAATCCGGTATGTAATGGAAATCGATCGATTTCATATATGGGCAAATCCTGCGTGACGGACGATACATTTGTACGAATTTTGTTGTACTTAAATGTATCTTATTGTCGTTCTACACTAGATGTCTTTGCACAGATTTCAGAGAATATTAGCCCATCGATTGTGCTATCGAATGGCATTTTTAATTTACATACTTCTTTTGGATGAAAAAGTTATTCGCTTTTAAAGTGCTGTGACGAACGCTACAAAAAATGGAAGTGAGTTTTTTTTTTCAACACGTGTTTCTGCAATTTTCATCAAATCGGTCATAGTAATAAAAAAATTGTAAATACATTTAAGATAGAGGAAAATCGGAGGATTACAAAACAGCTTTTATAACACACTTTAAAGTTTCCAGTTTCACCAAAAATCCATAAATGAACTGTTGCGGACGCTATGTGACGGACGATACAGATTTTACTTGAATATTTTTTACTAGGAAAAAAATCGTATTTCACATTTTTTTTAAAGATTCGTAAATCAGTGAAAATAATGATTTTATTTGTTCATCTCTTTCCTTTTCATGTTCGCGGTTAAAATGCGATTTTTAGACACAATTTAATATTTCACAAAACGGCTACATACAAATATTTATTTAAATTTTTACACTTTTTACATCTTATTCTTCGTCGAAAGAATGCTGCGGCTAGTTGTTTTAATAAATATTATTTTGTAAAAAATATATACTGTGACGGACGCTACACACTTTCCTATACATACACATTATTCTGTAAAATGCTATATAAACATCTATATATCTTTAGCCTAATTTAAATTTCGAAATTCGAGATGGGTACAAATAAAGACCTGCCATTAACGAAGAGAGCAATCAAAAATTATATCCATTATCTTATTATTATATTCTTAAACGAGCAATAATTGTATATATATATATATATATATATATATATATATATATATATATATATATATATATATATATAGAATGGCTATCTCGAAAACGGCTCTAACGATTTTGATAAAATTTGGACAGTGGGTATCTTTTTTGATGTATAGGTCGAAGAAGAAGGGACTTTTGGAACTTTTACCTCTAAGAGGGTAAAAACGGGTAAAAAGGGGAAAAAATCGAAAACGCTATGTCTCCTAAAGTAATAGGTATAGAAACAAAATTAAAATTACGTTTTAAACAGCTTTGAAAATAAGCGGACAGATGTTTGGTACTTTTTTGAAACTATGTCCGATAGGGGGTAAAAAAGGGTGAAAATAGTTTTTTTGGCACCTTTTTAACCCACTCTTATATTTTAAACTAAAGAATATAGAAAGAAACTTGGTACTGCAATCAATAGATGTAAAAAAAAAACATGAAACACGTATTTGGTCCTTTTTTGATTTTGGAGCCAAACTGGGTAAAAAAGGGATAAAATGATAACTTAACATCTCCAAAGTAATATGAATAGGAACATTATACATTATGTTAAATGCGTTTTAAAAAAATGTACCGAATTCAATTGGCACCAAAAAAGTACCAAATATACATATGGAACTTTTAGAAATTAGGGAATAAAAAGGGGGAAAAATTAGTAATGTTATACCTATTAAACAAATAAATGTTTGTCTGTATGTATGTTCTTTATAGAATAGTAAACTGTGAATTTGATTGTGTTATGCTCTTTAGCGAAGATGTTGCGGATAAGCCGGCGAAGGTTTTAAAGTTTATAAGACTTATTTCCGACAGATGGCGCCACTGAAAATTACTAAAAATTATTTAAATGGTAAACTGTACATTTGGTCATGCTATGATCTTTAGCAAAGTTGTAGCGCATGAGCCGACGAAGGCTTTTTAGTTGGTATGAATAATTTCCGACAGGTGGCGCTACTGAAATTTACTCAAAGTCAATTTAATCGTGTGCTGTACATTTAATCATGCTATAATCTTTAGCAAAGTTGTTGCACATGAGCCGACGAAGGTTTCTTAGTTGGTATGAAGAAATTTCGACAGGTGGCGCTACTGAAATTTACTCAAAGTCAATTTAATCGTATGCTGTACATTTAATCATGCTATAATCTTCAGCAAAGTTGTTACGGAAAAGCCGAAGAAGGTTTATGAATTGGAATAAGCAAAGTCCGATAGGTGGCGCCACAGAAAACTACTCAAAATGAATTAAATCGTAAACTGTGCATTTGATCAGACTATAATCTTTAGCAAAGTTGTTGCGCATGAGTCGACAGAGGTTTCTGTTGATATGAATAATTTCCAAAATTATTCAAAATGAGTTAAACTGTAAACTATGCAAACTATGTGTTGGTCGGACAAAATAAATCAAATAATTCAAAATTAACTGAATATTTCTACAATGTCTTTCCTCTAAATTTATTTTAGCACTTTATAATATAAAATATATAAAAACTTTAAAATTTTCCTCAAAATGCTTATCATAAAGCTCCGAGCAAGGCTCGGTCTACCAGGTACTATATTCTTAAGGATCAATATATGGTTAATTTTTCCATAAATACAAATACGCTATTTTGACAGTTTTAAAATTTGTTCCATGGTTTAATGTTTTTCGGATTTGCCCATATACTTTTGAGATAATATGTTTGTTCTCGTACTCCAACGAAACTACCCAAAACAGTCCGAAGTTTTCAGAATTTACTAAAAAAAACAACAATTTGTATTGAAAATTTTGTACGGGTACACGTTTGAGTAAGTTTGGGTTGTTTCGTTAAAGTACGGGAACAAACATAATATGTTTGTTATCGTACTTTAACGAAACAACCCAAACTTACTCAAATGTGTTCCAGTACAAATTTTTCAATACAAATTGATGTTTTTTGAGTAATTTCTTACAACTTCGGACTGTTTTGGGTAGTTTCGTTAGAGTACGGGAACAAATATAATTTTCCCCTTTTCCACAAAAAATTCAAACCAAATGAAAGATAAGATATCAGTCAATTTTTTTTTTTTTTTG
Organism: Stomorhina lunata; assembly: GCA_933228675.1. Classification (NCBI taxonomy): domain Eukaryota; kingdom Metazoa; phylum Arthropoda; class Insecta; order Diptera; family Rhiniidae; genus Stomorhina; species Stomorhina lunata. The sequence goes on from OW121744.1 coordinate 17,364,953, forward strand.
GAATTAACCAAAAATTATGTCAAATATATTTCAGAAATCGATCGATTTGAAAACGATCTATTTTCATTACATATCGGAATACCTTAAATGCAAGACCAACTCTCAAAAGCCACTTAAATACTCAAAAATCACAAAAAGACCTAGATCGTAAGAACTTGGTTATAAAATATCTACTTTGTGTGCCAGAAAGAGTGGAAAAACAGGAATTTTTGCATTACAAAGTGTTCATGAACAGCGGGCGAAGCCGAGCGGCTCGAAGCCGGCGCTGAGTCGCCGCCGGGAGAATTTTTCGTTAGTCAGCCGCCGCCGAAAGAACCGGCTCGTGTCGGCTTAAATTTCAAGCCGAAGTATTTTAGTTTTTAGATAAATATATTTTTTAATACTTAATTTTTTAATAAGAATTGGTTTTTATATTTAATAAGAAGATACATAAAAGTATTATCAACTTAATCTTTCATTTTAAGCTCGGTGGTAGCTGCGTATCTCGATTCGAAAATAAAACTGTTCGAATTTGTATGCTAAAAACATTGTGTTTCGAAAATAATTTCTTTCGAATCGAGTTACGCGGTAACCCCCCTCGTTTTTTCTACGTGAGAAAATGAGGGCAAGTGAAAAAGTATACAATACTGGCAACACGTGTTACTACCCTCAATTTTTGTTAATTTGGCAACGCAGAAAAAATCATTCTTTTTGTATTCGGCTTAAAGCCGGCGCACAGCCGGCGCTGGTTCATTTTTCTCCAGCCGCCGCCGCCGACGACGATTTGTAGTCGGCTTCGCCCTCTGTTCAAATTATTCCGAAACTAATACTAATAAGAATTTTTTTGGTAACCAGATATTTATGACAACTTTTTAGAGGGAAGATTAGCACTCTTAAACTGTCGGGAATGTTTGCGGAATACTACTTAGTTTACTATCAGGGTTTGCTGGGTTTTCCGATTAACGCATGTGGCTTCTGTAACCTGTGATATTATATAAGAAAGAGGAATAATAGCAAATCGATTGTACGAGTATATTTGTGTAGGTTACATTTGTAATAAATTATAATAAATGATGCTAATAGTGAATAATTATAAACAAATTGTTTGCTGCTATAAATACCGAATGTTTTCTTAAAGATAATTAACAGTAATTTTAGAACTTTAGTCCAGTGAAGAACAATAATAAATTTCAGTTATTGAGAGCTTGTGGGAAACAATTACGGAATAATAATGAATAAGTATTTGGTGTGTAATGAGATTTGTTAAGTGACAAGTGAATTTGTTTAATTTTTTGAAATTGTTTTAATTGATTTGCAGGTAGCCTTGGTTGCCCTGGCTGTTATAAGCTGCACTGTCAATGGTCTACCTTATGGCAGTAAAGTAGCCACATATGGTGGTGGTGGAGCAGGAGGTGGCGGTGGAGGAGGCGGTGGTGGTGGAGGAGGTGGTGGTAGTGGTTTTGGTCCTGGAGGTGGTAGTGGAGGTGCAGGTTTTGGCCCCGGCGGTGGTCATGGCGGTTCTGATGGAGGCTTTGGTGGTCCCGGTGGTGGTCATGGTGGCTCTAGTGGTGGTCATGGTCTTTCTGGTGGTGGTGGTGGTTTTGGTCCTGGTGGTGGTTCTGGTTTCGGTGGAGGTAAAGGTTCAGGCGGTGGAGGTGGCTTTGGATCTGGTCTTGGAGGCGGTGGTGGAGGTTTCGGACCTGGTGGTGGCGGCGGAGGCGGTGGTCCAGGTGGTGGTCATGGCGGCGGTGGTTCGATTGGCGGTGGACATGGCGGCGGTGGTGGAAATGATATTGGAGGTGGTGGCGGCTTCGGTCCAGGTGGTGGTTCTGGTGGCGGTAAGGGTTTGGGTGGCGGAGGAGGTTTTGGTTCCGGCTCTGGTCAAGGTGGAGGCTTAGGTTCAGGTAGCGGCTTAGGTTCTGGCAGCGGCGGATCCGGAGGTCACGGTGGTTCGGGAAGTCATGGAGGTGGCTCTAGTGGTTTCGGTCCCGGAGGTGGCTCAGGAGGTCATGGCGGTTCCGGAGGTTTTGGTCCAGGTGGTGGTTCTGGATTAGGAGGCGGAAGTGGTAGTGGTTTCGGAGGTGGAGGTGGTAGCGGTTTCGGAGGTGGCGGCGGTAGCGGAGGTGGTGGCGGCCATGGTCTAAGTGGTGGTGGCGGCTACGGCGGTGGAGGTGGCGGCGGCTACGGTGGAGGTGGCGGTGGTGGCTATGGTGGTCATAAAAAACATGGCTACTAATTGAATTTTCGTATTTAATACTCTGTGATGATATTATTGTTCTTTTTTATATAAATATTTAAAAATAAATTTAAAATTTTTTATGATATCCTGAAAATTTTTTCTGTTTATACTTGAAGACTTTATTTTGAAAGTGAATAAGTCCACATTCCAAAAAAAAATTGAGTTAATGATGGGGAAAGGTTCTGCAATTGTGGATAATATTTAAAAATATTTGCAATTTCCTAAATTTGAAAAAAAAAATACTGAAAATTTGGCGGAATGACTTTTAATTTTTCAAAAATTTACTCTTAATAGGAAATTTTTCAAAAATTTACTTTTTATAGGAAATTTTTCAAAAATTTACTTTTTATAGGAAATTTTTCAAAAATTTACTTCTTATAGGAAATTTTTCAAAAATTTACTTTTTATAGGAAATTTTTCAAAAATTTACTTTTAATAGGAAATTTTTCAAAAATTTACTTTTTATAGGAAATTTTTCAAAAATTTACTTTTTATAGGAAATTTTTCAAAAATTTACTTTTTATAGGAAATTTTTCAAAAATTTACTTTTTATAGGAAATTTTTCAAAAATTTACTTTTTATAGGAAATCTTTCAAAAATTTACTTTTTATAGGAAATTTTTCAAAAATTTACTTTTTATAGGAAATTTTTCAAAAATTTACTTTTTATAGGAAATTTTTCAAAAATTTACTTTTTATAGGAAATTTTTCAAAAATTTACTTTTTAACGGAATATTTTCAAAAATTTACTTTTTATAGAAAATTTTTCAAAAATTTACTTTTTATAGGAAATTTTTCAAAAATTTACTTTTTATAGGAAATTTTTCAAAAATTTACTTTTTATAGGAAATTTTTCAAAAATTTACTTTTTATAGGAAATCTTTCAAAAATTTACTTTTTATAGGAAATTTTTCAAAAATTTACTTTTTATAGGAAATTTTTCAAAAATTTACTTTTTATAGGAAATTTTTCAAAAATTTACTTTTTATAGGAAATTTTTCAAAAATTTACTTTTTATAGGAAATTTTTCAAAAATTTACTTTTTATAGGATATCTTTCAAAAATTTAGTTTTTATAGGATATCTTTCAAAAATTTAGTTTTTATAGGAATTTTTCAAAAATTTACTTTTTATAGGAAATTTTTCAAAAATTTACTTTTTATAGGAAATTTTTCAAAAATTTACTTTTTATAGGAAATTTTTCAAAAATTTACTTTTTGTAGGAAATTTTTCAAAAATTTACTTTTTTGGGAAAACTTTTCAAAAATTTACTTTTTTTAGGAAATTTTTCAAAAATTTACTTTTTATAGGAAATTTTTTTAAAAATTTATTTTTTATAGGAAATTTTTTTAAAAAATTACTTTTTATAGAAAATTTTTCCAAAACTTACTTTTGGGAAATTTTTCAAAAATTTACTTTTTATAGGAAATTTTTCAAAAATTTACTTTTTATAGGAAATTTTTCAAAAATTTACTTTTTATAGGAAATTTTTCAAAAATTTACTTTTTATACGAAATTTTTAAAAAATTTACTTTTTATAGGAAATTTTTCAAAAATTTACTTTTTAAAGGAATTTTTTAAAAATTTGCTTTATATAAGAAATTTTTCAAAAATTTACTTTTTTTAGGAAATTTTTCAAAAATTTACTTTTTAACGGAATATTTTCAAAAATTTACTTTTTATAGGAAATTTTTCAAAAATTTACTTTTTATAGGAAATTTTTCAAAAATTTACTTTTTATAAGAAATTTTTCAAAAATTTACTTTTTATAAGAAATTTTTCAAAAATTTACTTTTTATAGGAAATTTTTCAAAAATTTACTTTTTATAAGAAATTTTTCAAAAATTTACCTTTAATAGGAAATTTTTCAAAAATTTACTTTTTATAGAAAATTTTTCAAAAATTTACTTTTTATAGAAAATTTTTCAAAAATTTACTTTTTATAGAAAATTTTTCAAAAATTTACTTTTTATAGAAAATTTTTCAAAAATTTACTTTTTATAGGAAATTTTTCAAAAAATTTACTTTTTATAGGAAATTTTTCAAAAATTTACTTTTTATAAGAAATTTTTCAAAAATTTACTTTTCGTAGGAAATTTTTCAAAAATTTACTTTTTATAGGAAATTTTTAAAAAATTTACTTTTTATAGGAAATTTTTCAAAAATTTACTTTTTATAGGAAATTTTTCAAAAATTTACTTTTTATAGGAAATTTTTCAAAAATATACTTTTTATAGGAAATTTTTCAAAAATTTAGTTTTTATAGGAAATTTTTCAAAAAATTATTTTTATAGGAAATTTTTCAAAAACAACAACAACTTTAATCAGCCTGTATTTGAACGTCATTCCCCTGGCAACTTCTAACACTATATATGCCTAAAAAATTATACGCAGAGAAATATTTCATACATTTCTCAAAATTGTATGAATTTTTTTTTTGTTAAATCAAATCCTGTAAATCTTATATTCATTAAATTTGAAGACTTCTAAGTCTTTTTGGTTTGATTTGTATTCAGGTGAAAGAGTTTTCTACTGTAAACAAAATAAGTAAATTGCCACTTTTGTAATTAGATTTTACACCTGAGTTTGTCATTTCGATATATCATTTTTAATTGTAATACCCAAGATTAAACAATCGAAATGGCAATATACCCCCTATATTAAGATTGTCATTCCGTTTGTAATTTCCAAAACAACGACTTAAGACTTCAAAACGTATATAGGGAATTCTACGACGATGATAAGGATGATAAGTAAGACAAAAATTTTTAAAAATCGGCAAATTTTTCTACATCATCCAATATAGAGGAAGTGCGGGTAAAGTGGTATACCTATACACCTTTGAAATAAAAACTTATGATATATTAAGACTCTCAGAATTTCGTTATCTGAAGGCAGCAAACTTTTACGCTTATTTTCTGATTCTTTAATCATCAGTTTTAGAGAAATATTACTATACCACATTACCAGCCTATACCATTTTACACGCCCTAACTCTATGGGGCAAAGTTATTCTTTCATTTTTATTTATAAATTAAAAACATCAAATTGAAGTGAGTTTTGAATGTTATTATCTTCAATATTTTTATGAATATGGAATTCTAAGCAGCTGCCAGTTCACTAGAATTCCACAATGAACTTTTTTTTATTTCACCATAATTTACACTTACATTTCGTATTTCCAAAGGTTGCAGATCGTAATCCTCACTTTCAGGCGAAAAACATATAATATCGTAATGACAGGTCATGTCTGTAAAATAAACAAAAAAAAAAAATATTTGCTTAAAGATAATGAAGAATAGTTATGGTATTCATAAGGTCATTAATGTAGTTGTATTGTCCTAAACTTAAAAAATTATATGAAAAATTTTCTATAGAAAATTTTTTAATATGAAAAATTTTCTATAGAAAAATTTTTAATATGAAAAATTTACTATAGAAAAAAATTTTAATATGAACATTTTTGTATAAAAAAATTTTTAATATGAAAAATTTTCTATAGAAAAATTTTTAATATGAAAAATTTTCTATAGAAAAATTTTTAATATGAAAAATTTTCTATAGAAAAATTTTTAATATGAAAAATTTTCTATAGAAAAATTTTTAATATGAAAAATTTTCTGTAGAAAAATTTTTAATATGAAAAATTTTCTATAGAAAAACTTTTAATATGAAAAATTTTCTATAGAAAAATTTTTAATGTGAAAAATTTTCTATACAAAAATTTTTAATTTGAAAAATTTTCCGTAGAAAATTTTTAATATGATAAATTTTCTATACAAAAATATTTAATATGAAAAATTTTCTATAGAAAAATTTTTAATATGAAAAATTTTCTATAGAAAAATTTTTAATATGAAAAATTTTCTATAGAAAAATTTTTAATATGAAAAATTTTCCATAGAAAAATTTTTAATATGAAAAATTTTCTATAGAAAAATTTTTAATATGAAAAATTTATTATTGAAAAATTTTTAATATGAAAAATTTTCTATAGAAAATACATTATTACAAAAATTAAAAAAAAAAAAATTTTTGATACTAAAATTTTTCCATAAAAATAACTTTTATACTAAAATTTTTTTGATGAAAAAATTTTTCTATAGAAAAATATAAAAATTTTTTTAAATTTTTTGCATAGAAAAATTTTTAAACTAAAGTTTTTTCTATAGAAAAATTTTCATATTAAAATTTTTTCTATAGAAAAATGTTCGTATAAATTTTTTCTATACAAAATTTAAAAAAAAAATTTAATACTAAAATTTTTCTTTAAAAATAACTTTTATACTAAATTTTTTTTGATGAAAAAATTTTTCTATAGAAAAATATAAAAATTTTTCTAAATTTTTTTGCATAGAAAAATTTTTATAGTAAAGTTTTTTCTGTTAAGAGGTTGTGGGTTCGAATCCGGGCTCAGGTTCATATCATAAATTTTTATTTTTTAATTTTAATAATTTTTATGATTTTTAAATTAGATTAATAATTTTTTAAGAATACTGAAAAAACTATGTGACACTTAGCAGTGTGGAATGCTGCATTTTCTGTCCCGCTACGGACTTCATCAGCACACTGTGTCACCAACTGTTAGATGCCAGTAGTTAAGATCATCTATTTAACTGAATTCTTAAGCGAAATTGAAAACGAGAATTATTAACACTCATTTCTATTTCACCTATGACCATATGATCGATTCAGTTAGACGAACTTATCCACCATAGTTTTTTCCTTTATGTTTTGTATTCCTATCCTTTATTAATCTACATTTACTTTGTACTTTAACCAACTGTCAGCTGGTAATGAAGACAAAGATTTTTGTTTTGACAAGTTTCTGTTTATTCTTTTACGTTAATGCAAATTTGAAGTTCGTCTAACTGAATCGATCATATGGTCATAGGTGAAATAGAAATGAGTGTTAATAATTCTCGTTTTCAATTTCGCTTAAGAATTCAGTTAAATAGATGATCTTAACTACTGGCATCTAACAGTTGGTGACACAGTGTGCTGATGAAGTCCGTAGCGGGACAGAAAATGCAGCATTCCACACTGCTAAGTGTCACATAGTTTTTTCAGTATTCTTAAAAAATTATTAATCTAATTTAAAAATCATAAAAATTATTAAAATTAAAAAATAAAAATTTATGATATGAACCTGAGCCCGGATTCGAACCCACAACCTCTTAACATAAATTCATGGTTCAACTAAAAATTAATATCTTTCAAGTAAAGTTTTTTCTATAGAGAAATTTTCGTATTAAAATTTTTTCTATAGAAAAATTCTCGTATTAAAATTTTTTCTATAAAAAAATTTTGGTATTAACACTTTTTCTAGAGAAATATTTTCGTATTCAATTTTTTTTAGAGAAAAACTTTCGTATTAATTTTTTTTAAGGAAAAATTTTCGTATTAAAATTTTTTTCTATAGAAAAAATTTCATATTAAATTTTTTTCTATAGAAAAAATTTCATATTAAATTTTTTTCTACAGAAAAAATTTCATATTAAAATTTTTTCTATAGAAAAAATTTCATATTAAAATTTTTTCTATAGAAAAAATTTCATATTAAAATTTTTTCTATAGAAAAAATTTCATATTAAAATTTTTTCTATAGAAAAAATTTCATATTAAAATTTTTTCTATAGAAAAAATTTCATATTAAAATTTTTTCTATAGAAAAAATTTCATATTAAAATTTTTTCTATAGAAAAAATTTCATATTAAAATTTTTTCTATAGAAAAAATTTCATATTAAAATTTTTTCTATAGAAAAAATTTCATATTAAAATTTTTTCTATAGAAAAAATTTCATATTCAAATTTTTTCTATAGAAAAAATTTCATATTAAAATTTTTTCTATAGAAAAAATTTCATATTAAAATTTTTTCTATAGAAAAATTTTCGTATCGAAAAATTTTCGTATTAAAATTTTTTCTATAGAAAAATTTTCGTATTAAAATTTTTTCTATAGAAAAATTTTCGTATTAAAATTTTTTCTATAGAAAAATTTTCGTATTAAAATTTTTTCTATAGAAAAATTTTCGTATTAAAATTTTTTCCATAGAAAAATTTTCGTATTCAAATTTTTTCTATAGAGAAATTTTCGTATTAAAATTTTTTCTATCGAAAAATTTTCGTATTAAAATTTTTTGTATAGAAAAATTTTCGTATTAAAATTTTTTCTATAGAAAAATTTGCGTATTAAAATTTTTTCTATAGAAAAATTTTCGTATTAAAATTTTTTCCATAGAAAAATTTTCGTATTCAAATTTTTTCTATAGAGAAATTTTCGTATTAAAATTTTTTCTATAGAAAAATTTTCGTATTAAAATTTTTCCTATAGAAAAATTTTCGTATTAAAATTTTTTCTATAGAAAAATTTTCGTATTAAAATTTTTTCTATAGAAAAATTTTTGTATTAAAATTTTTTCTATAGAAAAATTTTCGTATTAAAATTTTTTCTATAGAAAAATTTTCGTATTAAAATTTTTTCTTTAAAAAAAATTTTCGTATTTAAATTTTTTCTATAGAAAAATTTTCGTATTAAAATTTTTTCTATAGAAAAATTTTAGTATTAAAATTTTTTCTATAGAAAAATTTTTGTATTAAAATTTTTTCTATAGAAAAAATTTTCGTATTCAAATTTTTTCTATAGAAAAATTTTCGTATTCAAATTTTTTCTATAGAAAAATTTTCGTATTCAAATTTTTTCTATAGAAAATTTTTCGAATTAAATTATTAAACCAGATATGAGACCTTGTTGTATTTTCTATTTACTCTATAAACAAATTGAAATATTATTTACCTGCTCCTGGCTTCCATGTCATCGTCGCTGTTAAGTGCATCTTATCTACTTTGTCCTGTGTGAAATGGGTAATTTTAATTTCGGTTACATTATTGGGCGTATAACTGCGACGTAAAGTTAGAAATTGTTGCTGTTGGGCAATAACCGAATATTTGTTGTTTGAATGCACAGCCCAAACGGAAATGTTGTAGGTTGTATTGGGCAAAAGTTGGTCGAGGGTAAAGAAGTTATCATCTGACTGTAAATAAAATAAAACAGACAAAATAGAAATTAAACTATATACGAGGGCAGGTCAAAAAGTCTGTGGCTTTTTGAATGAAATACAGGTTTTAATACAAAAACTTATTTTTTTCCAACGTTTGTTCCAACGTTTTTTGAACTTTTTTTCATCTCTACCGAAACATATGACTTGTCGAGGTCTTGAAATATATATATATTTTTTAATGATTTCCTCGTTGGAGTTAAATTTCAAATTTTTTAATTTGGATGGGATACCTATGATGTTTACAATCTCTTACACTTTTAAACTTCGATCGGCTTAAACCATATCGTAAATTTTTTCAATTGTTTCGGATGTTAAAATTTCTAGAGGTGTCAAATGACAGTTGTATATTGACAGGAGCAGTGTTGTCATGACATTAAGTAGGCGGGAAATTAAAAAAGACACTGAATTATTGATTTGCCCTCGTATCATAAAATTTTATAAGAAAACTTTAATACAAACCCATTCTTTGAAAATTTAAAAAATTAAAAACTTATACCCCAACAAAGAAGTTTTTAATATCACATTTAATTAAATAAATTGTAAATTAGAAACTTTTTATATTGAAAAATATCGCATTCATAAATTTTAACAGCAAAAAACCGTATATTAACAAAAAATTTTGTATTGAAAATTTTTTAAATAAATTACATATTTTTGAAAAATTTTTATATCCAAAAATTTTATAGAAAAAATTATCGGTTAAAAATTTTAAATTTTAATAGCGAAAAAAATGTATGAAAAAGATGTATTGAAAAAAAATCTTTTTAAAAAATTTTATAGCAACAAAAATTAAATTATTTTTGGTTTTTATTTATTCGGCCTTTTTTATATTAAACAATTTTTATGGTAAACAATTGTAAAATTTTTATAGCAAAAATATTATAAAATTTTTATAGCAAAAAATTATAAAACGTTTATAGCAAAAAATTAAAAAATTTGTATAACACGATATAAAATTTTTATTGCAAAAAATATACAATTTTTATAGCAAAAAAAAAATTATAAAATTTTTGTAGCAAAAAAACATACAATTTTTATAGCAAAAAATTATAAAACTTTTATACAAAAAAATGTTTATAGTAAAAAATTATAAAATTTTTATAGCAAAAAATTATAAAATTTTTATAGCAAAAAATTATAAAATTTTTATAGTAAAAAATTATAAAATTGTTAAAGCACAAAATTCAGAAATTTTTATAGCACAAAATTAAAACATTTTTATAGCAAATTTTAATATCGAAATTTTTTAATAGAAAATTTTAATATCGAATTTTTTTTAAAGAAATTTTTAATATCGAAATTTTTTTATAGAAATTTTTAATATCGCAAATTTTTAATAAAAAAGTTTTACTGTAATAAATAGTTGTTCTTTATAAAATTTCAATATAGAAAATGTTCTATATAAAGTTTCAATATTGAAATTTATCGAAATTTTTTTAAAGAATATTTTAATATCGAAATTTTTTATAGAAAATTTTAATATCGAAAATTTTTTATAGATAATTTTAATATCGAAAATTTTCTATAAAATTTTATTATCGAAAATTTTATATATAAAATTGTAATATTCAAAATTTTCTATATAAAATTTTAATATCGAAAATTTTTTATATAAAATTTTAAAAATCTTCGATGTCTGTATAAAATTTTGATATCGAAAATTTTCTATATAAAATTTTAATATCGAAAATTTTCTATATAAAATTTTAATATCGAAAATTTTCTATATAAAATTTTAATATCAAACATTTTCTATATAAATTTAAGTATATAAAATTTTCTATATAAAATCTTTATATCGAAGATTTTCTATACAAATTTTTATAGCAAAAAAATATAAAATTATTATAGAAAAAAATTATAAAACTTTTATGCAAAAAATTTTTATAGCAAAAAAATTATAAAATTTTTATAGCAAAAAATTATAAAATTTTTATAGCAAAAAATTATAAAATTTTAATAGTAAAAAATTATAAAATTTTTATAGCAAAAATTATAAAATCTTATAGCAAAAAAATATAAAATTTTTATAGGAAAATATTATAAAATTTTTATAGAAAAAAATTATAAAATTTGTTCAGGAAAAAATTATAAAATTTTTTCAGGAAAAAATTATAAAATTTTTATAGCAAAAAATTAAAAAAATTTTATAGCAAAAAATTAAAAAAATTTTATAGCAAAAAATTATAAAATTTTTATAGTAAAAAATTTCATTTTAAAAATCTAAATTTGAAAAGAGTTTTTTCTGTGTCAAAATTTTATATCAAAAAAGTTGTTGACAACAAAATTTTGTACGAAAACTTTTATTTAAAAAAATTTTTAGCTTAAAATTTTTTGTTAAAATATTTTTATTAAAAAATGTATGTATATAAAATTGTTATAGTTACCAGATAAGCCTGAACTTTAACCGTTTCATTAGCCAACTGCACTTTGATCACAAATATCGTATCAAATACCTCAATTGTGGTCTCGTTCAAAATATCCAAAGACGAAGACGATATAGGGGATGATGTTGTGGTCATTGCTATAAAATCAGCCGAACGATTTTCCTCCAACTGGTAACTCGAATTGGTCCTATGGAGATCTATGTTGAAATTTAAACTTGTATCATCTCGACAAATTAAATTTAAACTGTAGTTTTCATGAATTTGTTTGGGAGCTGGTTGTTTTGAGTCATCTCTCGTCTGGTTAGAGCTCGTTTCAATCGAACAATGGTCCAGACAAAATTTAAGGGTCTGTAACAAAAAAAGAAGAAAATCTTAATCATAAGAAGTCTTAATTGGGGGTAACAATGAAAAGGGAATACAAAATTACCCCAGTCAACAAAATTCAACTTTTTGCGTTACATTTAATATCGAAAACTTTTTTATAAAATTTTAATATCGAAAAGATTTTTTAGAAAATTTTAATATCGAAAAATTTTATAGAAAATTTTAATATCGAAAATTTTCTATATAAAATTTTTATATCGAAGATTTTCTATATAAAATTTTAATATCGAACATTTTCCATATAAAATTTGAATATCGAAAATATTCTATTTAAAATTTTACTATCGAAAATTTTCTGTATAAAATGTTAATATCGAAAATTTTATGTATAAAATTTGAAAATCGAAAATTTTCTTTTTAAAATTTTATTATCGAAAATTTTCTATATAAAATTAAATATCGAAAATTTTCGATATTAAAATTTTATTTAGAAAATTTTTGATAATAAAATTTGATAAAGATATTTTTGATAATAAAATCTTTCTGTAAAAAAATTTTTTAAATTAAAATTTTCTATAAAAATTTTCGATATTAAAATTTCTACAAAAAATTTTCGATATTAAAATTTTCTATAAAATTTTCGATGTTAAAATTTTATATAGAAAATCTACTGTGATACAATTTTATATAGAAAATTTTCGTTATTAAAAATTAATATACAAAATTTTCGATATTAAAATTTTATATAGAAAATTTTCGATATTAACATTTTATATAGAAAATTTTTGATATTAAAATTTTTTATAAAAATTTTTCGATATTAAAATTTTATATAGAAAATTTTTGATCTTAAAATTTTACATAGAAAATTTTTGATATTGAAATTTTATATAGAAAATTTTCGATATTAAAATTTTACGCAGAAAATTTTTGATATTAAAATTTTATTTAGAAAATTTTCGATATTAAAATTTTATACAGAAAATGTTTGATAATAACATTTTATATAGAAAATTTTTGATATTAACATTTTATATCGAAAATTTTCGATATTAAAATTTTATAGAAAATTTTTGATATTAAAATTTTATATAGAAAATTTTTGATTTTAAAATTTTATATAGAAATTTTTCGATATTAAAATTTTATGTAGGAAATTTTCGATGTCTAAATTTTATATAGAAAATTTTTGCTATTAAAATTTTATAGAAAATTTTAGACATTAAAATTTTCTATAGAAAATTTTCGATATTAAAATTTTATATAGAAAATTTTCGATATTAACATTTTATATAGAAAATTTCGATATTCAAATATCCTTAAAAAAATAATTCTATAAAATTTTCGATGTTAAAATTTTATATAGAAAATCTACTATGATACAATTTTATATAGAAAATTTTCGTTATTAAAATTTAATATACAAAATTTTCGATATTAAAATTTTATATAGAAAATTTTCGATATTAACATTTTATATAGAAAATTTTTGATATTAAAATTTTTTATAAAAATTTTTCGATATTAAAATTTTATATAGAAAATTTTTGATATTAAAATTTTACATAGAAAATTTTAGATATTGAAATTTTATACAGAAATTTTTCGATATTAAAATTTTACGCAGAAAAATTTTTTTATATAGAAAATTTTTGATATTAACATTTTATATCGAAAATTTTCGATATTAAAATTTTATAGAAAATTTTTGATATTAAAATTTTATATAGAAAATTTTTGATTTTAAAATTTTATATAGAAATTTTTCGATATTAAAATTTTATGTAGAAAATTTTCGATGCCTAAATTTTATGTAGAAAATTTTTGCTATTAAAATTATATAGAAAATTTTTGACATTAAAATTTTCTATAGAAAATTTTTGATTTTAAAATTTTATATAGAAATTTTTCGATATTAAAATTTTATAGAAAATTTTCGATATTAAAATTTTATATGGAAAATTTTCGTTATTAAAATTTTATTAGAAATTTTTTGATATTAAAATTTTATATTGAAAATTTTCGATATTAAAAATTTATATAGAAAATTTTCGATACTAAAATTTTATATAGAAAATTTTCGATAATAAAATTATATATAGAAAATTTTTGATATTCAAATTTTATATAGAAAATTTTTGATATTCAAATTTTATATAGAAAATTTTTGATATTAAAATTTTATAAAGAAAATTTTCGATATTAACAATTTATATAGAAAATTTTCGATAGTAAAATTTTAAATAGAAAATTTTATATAGAAAATGTTCGATAGTAAAATTTCATACCGAAAATTTTCTATAAAAAATTTTAATATCGAAAATTTTCTATAAAAAATTTTAATATCGAAAATTTTCTATAAAAAATTTTAATATCGAAAATTTTCTATAAAAAATTTTACGCAGAAAATTTTTGATATTAGAATTTTTTATAGAAAATTTTTGGTATTAAAATTTTATTTAGAAAATTTTCGATATTAAAATTTTATACAGAAAATGTTTGATATTAAAATTTTATATAGAAAATTTTTGATATTAACATTTTATATCGAAAATTTTCGATATTAAAATTTTATAGAAAATTTTTGATTTTAAAATTTTATATAGAAATTTTTCGATATTAAAATTTTATGTAGGAAATTTTCGATGTCTAAATTTTATATAGAAAATTTTTGCTATTAAAATTTTATAGAAAACTTTTGACATTAAAATTTTCTATAGAAAATTTTCTATATTAAAATTTTATATAGAAAATTTTCGATATTAAAATTTTATAGAAAATTTTCGATGTCTTAATTTTATATAGAAAATTTTTGCTACTAAAATTTTATAGAAAATTTTTGACATTAACATTTTCTATAGAAAATTTTCGATATTAAAATTTTATTAGAAATTTTTTGATATTAAAATTTTATATTGAAAATTTTCGATATTAAAAATTTATATAGAAAATTTTCGATATTAAAATTGTATATAGAAAATTTTTTATATTCAAATTTTATATTGAAAATTTTTGATATTAAAATTTTATATAGAAAATTTTCGATATTAAAATTTTATATACAAAATTTTTGATATTAAAATTTTGTATAGAAAATTTATTATATTCAAATTTTATATAGAAAATTTTCGATAGTAAAATTTTAAATAGAAAATTTTCGATATTTAAATTTTATATAGAAAATGTTCGATATTAAAATTTAATATCGAGAGTTTTCTAAAAAAATTTTTAATATCAAAATTTTCTATAAAAAATTTAATATCAAAAATTTTCTATAAAAATTTTAATATCGAAAATTTTCTATAAAAAATTTTAATATCGAAAATTTTCTATACAAAATTTTAATATCGAAAAATTTTAATATCGAAAATTTTCTGCAAAAAATTTTATATCGAAAATTTTCTATAAAAAATTTAATATCAAAAATTTTCTATAAAAATTTTAATATCGAAAATTTTCTAAAAAAAAATTTTAATATCGAAAATTTTCTATTTAAAATTTTACTATCGAAAATTTTCTATATAAAATTTTAATATCGAAAATTTTCTGCAAAAAATTTTATATCGAAAATTTTCTATAAAGAAATTTAATATCGAAAATTTTCCATAAAAAATTTTAATATCGAAAATTTTCTATAAAAAATGTTAACATCGAAAATTTTCTATAAAAAAATTTAACATCGAAAATTTTCTATAAAAAATTTTAACATCGAAAATTTTCTATAAAAAATTTTATATCGAAAATTTTCTATAAAAAATTTTAACATCGAAAATTTTCTATAAAAAATTTTAACATCGAAAATTTTCTATAAAAAATTTTAACATCGAAAATTTTCTATAAAAAATTTTAATATCGAAAATTTTCTGTAAAAGATTCTAATATCGAAAATTTTCTATGTAAAATTTTAATATAAAAAATTTTCTATATAAAATTTAAATTGAGTGCTATCAAAAAATAAATATAAATATAAAGAGTACTTATGTTACTCAGTGTAAATCTTTTTTACACATTCAAAGAACCAACAAGATATAAACACGTGTCAGGTTGCGTTAAGGCGAATAAAATAAATGTATTCAAAAAACACATTGCAAAATTCAGAATCTTATTCGTGCGTTTTATAAATGTTTGAAGAATAATTTATAAGTATAAAAGCAAGATAATTAAAAGAAGCTTTTCATAGGCTTGGGACTTTATTTCTTGAACTTCGATTCCTAGAAAACCGGAGAAAAAAATAAAAAAAAACCTATCTCAGAAATTTTCGTTTTAAAACAAACTTATGCAAAAAATGGATTCAAACTTTGTAATATTAAACATTTACACAGACTTTTTAAACCACCCTCGTAATTGATTGTTGATGTTGAAATCCATCATTCAAATTCTTTAGCGGAATTAATACATTGATTGTTTTCACATCTCGCAAATTCTTATTAAGTCGAAGCACATGCCTAAAAATTCTTAATACAAAATATAATGACGTACATATATGAACTTATGTCATACAAGTGTATTACATTTATAAATATATAAAAAATACTTAAAAAGATTTGCTTAAAAGTGGGTCAAAAGAATGATTGATAAATGATTCTGTAATTGGCTCAGCAGGAGATCAAGTCATTCTTTAATACACACTCAGTAAAAAAAATTAGGATAAGAGCTATTTATATAAATAATTTGTATTCTATGTAAAGGGTGGGCAAGTTTGAGGTTAGGTAGTAAATTGGCTTAAAAACAAACTTTTCTTGAGAAATTTAGTTTGTCTTTTTATATTAAAAAACTTTTCATCAAAAAGATTTAAAGCAAAACACTTCCATCAATTTTATATCGACAAGTTTTCTTTAAAAAAGTATCTAGAAATTTTATATAAAGAGTTATATATCAAAATTTTCTATAAAAAATTTGTATATTTAAAATTATTACATCAAAACAATTTTGAAGAAATTTTTAGTTGTCTAGAAAATTTTTCGATGTAAAAATTTTATATCGAAAATTTTCTATAAACAATTTTGTATTAAAAATTTTGCATAAAAAATATTCTATTCAAAATTTTATGTCGAAAAAATATTCTATAAAAAATATATAAATTTTTTATAGAAAAATTTTGAATATAAAATTTTTTAAAACAAAATTTTTCGATATAACATTTTTATATAATTTTTTTGTACAAAATTTTTTGATATAACATTTTTAAAAGAAAATTTTTCGATTTTAATTTTTTATACAAATTTTTTCTACATAAAATTTTTTATGTCGAAAAAATTTTCCACTAAAAATTTTACATCCAAAAATTTTATGTCTAAAAAATTTTCCATAAAAAAGTTTATTTAAAAAAATGTTCTATAAAAAATTATATCGAAAATTTTTCTATAAAAAAAAAAATTCCATAAAAAAGTTTATTTAAAAAAATTTTCTATAAAAAATTATATCGAAAAATTTTCTATAAAAAATTCTATAGCGAAAAAATTCAAACAAAAAATTTTATTCCGAAAAATTTAAACCAAAAATTTTATTCCGAAAAATTCAAACAAAAAATTTTATTCCGAAAAATTTAAACCAAAAATTTTATTCCGAAAAATTTAAACCAAAAATTTTATTCCGAAAAATTTTCAATAAAAAATTTTATGTCTATTAAAAATTTTATGTCGAAAAATTTTTAATAAAAAATTCTATATCGAAAAAATTAATACCAAATATTTTGATACGAAAAATTTTTCATAAAAAATTCTATATCAAAAAAATATTTATAAAAAAATTTTATATCGTAAAATTTTTATAAAAAAATCTATATCGAAAAAATTTATACTAAAAATATCATATCGAAAAAATTTCTAAGAAAAAATTTTATAACGAAAAAATATAATATAAAAACATAAAATTCCTTCAAAAAATTTTAAAGTCGAAAAATTTTTTATATAAAAGTATCCAGAAATTTTATGTCAAAAAATTTAATATAAAAAATTGAATAACAAAATCTTTTCTATCAAAATTTTTATATAAAAAAAATTTTTAAGAAAACATTTTTTATTAAAAATTTTTCAAGAAAATTTCTTTTTGAAAAAATTTATATCGAAAAATATCCACTAAAAATTTTATATAACAAATTTTCAAAAAAAAAAAATACTATCAAAAAATTTATTGTCGAGAAATTTTTTAAAAAAATTCTTTATCAATTTTATAATGTCAAAAATTTTGTGTCAAAAAATTGTTAATAAAAAATTCTATGTCAAAAAAATATTTATAAAAAAAAATTATGAAAAAATTTGTTCTATTAAAAATTAAATGTCGAAAAATTTTCAATAAATTATTCTATATCGAAAAAATATTTATAAACAAATTTTATATCGAAAAATTTTCTACTACAAATTTCATATCGAAAAATTTTCTATAAGAAAAGTTTTTTCAACAAATTTTTAAATCAAAAATTTTTTTATATAAAAGTTTCCAGAAATTTTGTATCAAAAACTTTTCTATCAAAACTTTTCAAGAAAAATTTTTTTCGATTCAAAAATTTTAATTCAAAAAATTTTTTTTTTTAATTTTTTTGTTGAAAAATTTTCTACAAAAAATTTCATATCCAAAAATTTCTTTAAAAAAATATTATACGAAAAATTTTGTATAAAAAATTTTGTATAAAAAAATTTTTATAAAAAATTTTATATCGAAAAGTTTCTTCAACAAATTTTTATATCAACAATTTTTTTATATAAAAGTTTTCCGAAATTTTTTATCAAAAACTTTTCTATAAAAAATTTTATATCGAAAAAATATCTATGAAAAAATTTTCTATGAAAACATTTTTAGAAAAAATTATATGAACAAATTTTTATAAAAAATTTTCTATAAAAAAATTTTTATAAAAAATTTTCTACAAAAAAAATTTTATAAAAATTTTTATATCGAAAAGTTTCTTCAACAAATTTTTATATCAACCAATTTTTTAATATAAAAGTTTTCCAAAATTTTATATCAAAAACTTTTCTATCAAAACTTTTATATAGTAAAATTTTTTTATAAATAATTTTACATCAAAAACTTTTCAGAAAATTTTTTTTATAAAAAAATTTTTGTCAAAAAATTTCCTACTAAAAATTTTATCTCGAAAAATTTTCTATAAAAAATGTATGTCGAAAAAATTTCTATAAAAAATTTTATATCAAAAAATATCTATAAAAAAATTTTCAGTAAAAAATTTTATATCGATAAAAAAATTTTATGTCGAAAAATTTTCAATAAAATTTTCTATATCGAAAAGTTTTTCAACAAATTTTTATATCAAAAATTTTTTTATATAAAAGTTTCCAGAAATTTTTATCAAAATTTTTATATAGAAACAATTTTTTATAAAAAAATTAACATCAAAACTTTTAAAGAATTTTTTTTTTTATAAAAAATTTATATCAAAAAAATTTCCTACTAAAAATCTTATGTGAAAAATGTTTTACCTGAAATTTTATATCGAAAAATTTAAAAAAAAAATCTATAAAAAATTTTATGTCAAAAAATCTATAAAAAATTTTATGTCAAAAAATTTTTATAAAAATTTTATTTCAAGAATTTTTTTATGACAAATTTTATTTCAAGAAATTTTTTATGAAAAATTTTATGTCGACAATTTTTTTATAAAAGATTCTATATCAATTTTTCGATGTCAAAAATTTTCTACAAAAAAATTTTTGTCAAAAAATTTTCTGTAATAAAATTTGATGTCAAAAAATTTTCTATAAAAAGTTTTTATACAAATTTTTTATATCAAAAATTTTTTTATATAAAAGTTTCCAGAAATTTTTATCAAAATTTTTATATAGAAACAATTTTTTATAAAAAAATTAACATCAAAACTTTTAAAGAATTTTTTTTTATAAAAAATTTTTATCAAAAAAATTTCCTACTAAAAATTTTATGTGAAAAATGTTTTACCTGAAATTTTATATCGAAAAATTAAAAAAAAAAGCATTCTATAAAAAATTTTTATAAAAATTTAATTTCAAGAATTTTTTTATGACAAATTTTATTTCAAGAAATTTTTTATGAAAAATTTTATGTCGACAATTTTTTATAAAAGATTCTATATCAGTTTTTCGATGTCAAAAATTTTCTACAAAAAAATTTTTGTCAAAAAAGTTTCTGTAATAAAATTTGATGTCAAAAAATTCTTTATATAAAAATTTTCTATAAAAAGTTTTTATACCGAAAAGTTTCGTTAACAAATTTTGATATCGGAAAATTTGCTAAAAAAAAAAATTTATATGAAAATTTATATCATCTTTTAAAAAATATGTTAATGAAAAAGAAACGAAAAATTTTATACAAAAAAATTTTATATCGAAAAATTTTATAAATATATCTAAAAAATTTTCTATAACAAATTTTTATATTTGCTAAAACTTTTTTTGAATATCTCACACTGATTTTTTTGATGGCTTATTTTAAGAACTTTTAATGTAAAAAGACTTAAAATTTAAGTGGCTTTTAAAATATGAAGTGACCTTTTTATTAAATGGAATTTCAAAGGAAGATTTACTAAAAACATTCGATTGCGGAATGATTTTACAACATAAGCTTTAAGCATTCTTAACCTTTTGTAATGGGAAGCTTTCATATTATTTTGACCTCAGGCTTTTTGCCAACAGACTAATACTCAGTTGAAAATATGCCTTTGTCTGGCTTAGCATATGGGGTATGTGGTATTACACTAAGCAACAAAAACATGAGAAGGAGTATCACTTCTTATGGTAAACAGGCAAATTTTAAAATTAATATTAAGTGGTTTCCGCTAGTAGTACTTATAGATATAACTAGGGGCTATGGCAAATTCTGTACAACAATTCAAATACGCGGTCAGTGAATAAACACCAAAAAGTAAAAACATTTTAATTTGAAAACGCAAATTTCCCAGAACTCCCGTTTGCGTTTACGGCCACCTATAGTTGTGTAATGAACTTTTGATTGAATATTTATGATGTTTTCGTTTTTTGTTATTTTAAGATTTGTGTTCATTAATAATGACAAAAATGTTATTTTATAATATTTTTCAATGATGCTTTATAAAAGTTTTGTAATCCAGAAAAATGTTCTCAAATTATAAAGATGCGTGCAGCTTGCGAGGGTTAATTCAAAATTGCTTTGTTAAAAAAATTTGTAAAACTATGAATAGTAAAAGCAAAGACTCTGTAATAAAATACATTGATTTGTGGTATGGTCGTTTTTAAAAATCCCACAGAAAAGAGAGTATACCACTTTTACTCTAATTCGGAAACAACTAATGGAGACGATTATTAAATGAGAGAAAGCTAAGGCACACACACGGGCTCATGAAATGTATGTTTATTTCAGGCACAGAAAATAACTGTTATTTTTGAATTTTTGATTAAAAAAAAGCAACCTCAAGGAAATGCGGAGAATAAAGACAAGTATACCATTTTGATAGTCTTGGACCAAAAATTTCATAAAATTTGATTTTTATTTTTTAGAAAAAAAAAAAATAACAGTTATTTTTTGATTTTTATTTTTTGAGCAAAAATAACAGTAATTTTTATTTTTTTGAGCAAAAATAAGAGTAATTTTTAACTTTTATTTTTTCGAGCAAAAATAACAGTTATTTTTTTATTTTTATTTTTTGAGCAAAAATAACAGTAATTTTTAACTTTTATTTTTTCGAGCAAAAATAACAGTTATTTTTAACTTTTATTTTTTCGAGTAAAAATAGCAGCCAAAAAATAAATTTTATTCCAGCTCGAAAAAATAAAAGTCAAAAATAATAGTTATTTTTGTTCAAAAAAATAAAAATCAAAAATAACTTTTATTTATACTCGAAAAAATAAAAATCAAAAATAACTTTTATTTCTGCTCGAAAAAATAAAAGTCAAAAATTAACTTTTATTTTCTGACTTTTACCATAAAAGTTATAACAATTACGCTCCCTGGTTTGTTTATGCGTTTTTCATGGTTCTGTATCCACTTTGCAATATCTTTATATTATAGAGTCTTTGGTAACATAAAATCATACATGCTTTCAAAGACTTTAGGATAAAAATTGTTTCTGTTATTAAATTTATGCTACAGTAGGTACCTTGAGGTAAATTTAAGTACTTATCAAAACACCCTCGTAGATACCTTTTGCTCAATTCTACTCGTGCTGAGATAATATTTATAGTTCGTGTTAAAAAAAAAACTTTCAAAAGATAATATAACTAATGGCCTTTAAATTCCTTGTTTTCTTTCATTAAAAGGGAATAAAAGATTTGGTTACATTCATTTTGTATTTGTTTATAAAATTAAAATATTGTCTTTAGAAATACATACATTTTTTTTGAAAATTTTTCGACATAAAACTTTTTATAGAAAATTTTTTAGATCAAATTTTATTACAGAGAATTTTTTGACAAAAAGTTGTAGAATATTTTGGTTATCGAAAAACTGATATACAATTTTTTATAAAAAGTTTCTTGGCATACAATTTTTTGTAGAAAATTTTTCGATGTTAATTTTTATTTTGAAAATTTTGGAAATATAAAATTTAGTTGAAAATTTTTTATAAAAAATTTTTAGTGGAAAATTTTTCGATATCAAATTTTTTCGGTATAACAATTTTTTTTAGGAAATTTTTATATATCGTCGTTGAAAATCCAAAACTGCGTATCGTCAAAAATATCAAAATCAATTTTGATTTTGATTGATTATGATTCCTAAAGTTGTCTTACATGTCTCTACCAAATTTTAGATTTTTACGACCAAAAATAACGGTTTTATATCAATAATTCAAAATTGCGTATCAACATGTGCACTATTTTCAAAATTCAAATATGCGTATCATCAAACTTGGGGTAAGATATGAAAATAAAAAATTTGAATTTAAAAAAAATATATATTTGAATTTTTGCTTCTCCTGTAAAATTTGAAAAAGTGTTGTTACGCAGTTTTGGATTTTTAACGACGATATATAATTTTTTATTGAAAATTTTTCACATAAAACTTTTTATAGAAAATTTTTGAGATCAAATTTTATTACAAAGAATTTTTTGACAAAAAATTTTTTATAGAAAATTTTTGACATCGAAAAATTGATAAACAATTTTTTATAAAAGATTACTCGACATAAAATTTTTTATAGAAAATTTTTCGACAAATTGATATAGAATTTTTGAAATTTTGATATCGGAAAAATTTTCCACTAAAAATTGTATATGAAAAATTTTCAATCAAAACTTTTATATTTTCAAAATGTTCAAAAAAATTTAACATCGAAAAGTTTCCTATAAAAAATTTTATGTCGAGAAATTTTTTATAAAAATAGTATATCAATTTTTTGATGTCGAAAATTTTTTATAAAAAATTTTTTAAAAAATGTTCTATAAAAAGTTTTATATCGAAAAATTTTCAAAAATTTTCTATACATAAAAATTTTCTATAAAAAAATTTTATACCGAAAAGTTTCGTTAACAAATTTTGATATTGGAAAAATTTTCAACTAAAAATTTTATATGAAAAATTTTCAACTAAAAATTTTATATTTTACAAATTAAAAAAAAAAAAATTTAACATCGAAAAATTTCCTATATAAAATTTTATGTCGAGAAATTTTTTATGAAAAATTTTCTATAAAAAATTTTATGTCGAGAAATTTTTTATGAAAAATTGTATTTCAATTTGTCGATGTCAAAAATTTTATATAAACAATTTATTGTCAAAAAATTCTCTGTAATAAAGTTTGATCTCAAAAAATTTTCGATAAAAGTTTTATGTCAAAAAAATTTCAATAAAAAATTCTATATATAAAAATTTTCTATAAAAAAGTTTTATACCGAAAAGTTTCGTTAACAAATTTTGATATCGGAAAATTTTTCCACATAAACATTTTTTATTAAAAATTATTCAACTAAAAATTTTATATTTTCAAAATTTAAAAAAAAATTTAACTTCGAAAAATTTCCTATATAAAATCTTATGTGGAGAAATTTTTTATGAAAAATTGTATGTCAATTTTTCGATGTCAAAAATATTCTATAAAAAATGTTTGTCAAGAAATTTTTTATAAAAAACTGTATATCAATTTTTCGATATCAAACATTTTCTATAAAAATTTTTTTGTCAAAAAATTTTCTGTAACAAAATTTGATATCAAAAAATATTCTATAAAAATTTTATATCGAAAAATTTTCAATAAAAATATTCTATATATAAAAATTTTCTATAAAAAAATTTTATACCGAAAAGTTTCGTTAACAAATTTTGTTATCGGAAAAATTTTCCACTTAAAATTTTATATGAAAAATTTTCAACTTAAAATTTTATATGAAAAATTTTCAAAAAATATAAAATTAACATCGAGAAATTTTCTATAAAAAATTTTATGTTGAGAAATTTTTTATGAAAAATTGTATTTCAATTTGTCAATGTCAAAAATTTTATATAAACAATTTTTTGTCAAAAAATTCTCTGTAATAAAGTTCGATCTCATAAAATTTTCTATAAAAATTTTATATCGAAAAATTTTCAATAAAAATATTCTATATATAAAAATTTTCTATAAAAAAATTTTATACCGAAAAGTTTCGTTAACAAATTTTGTTATCGGAAAAGTTTTCCACTTCAAATTTTATATGAAAAATTTTCAACTTAAAATTTTATATGAAAAATTTTCAAAAAAAAAAAAATTAACATCGAGAAATTTTCTGTAAAAAATTTTATGTTGAGAAATTTTTTATGAAAAATTTTTTGTCAAAAAATTCTCTGTAATAAAGTTGGATCTCATAAAATTTTCGATAAAAAATTTTCTGTCGAAAAATTTTCAATAAAAAATTCTATATTTAAAAATTTTGTATAAAAAATTTTTATATCAAAAAAAATTTTATATGAAAATTTTTCAACTCAAAATTTGATATTTTAAAAATTTTCAAAAAAAAATTAACATTGAGAAATTTTCTATAAAAATTTTATGTCGAGAAATTTTTTATGAAAAATTGTATATCAATTTGTCGATGTCAAAAATTTTATATAAACAATTTTTTGTCAAAAAATTATCTGTAATAAAGTTTGATCTCAAAAAATTTTCAATAAAAAGTTTTATGTCGAAAAATTTTCAATAAAAAATTCTATATATAAACATTTTATCAAAAAATAACAAAATAGTCGGGATGTAAATATTATTCAAAAAGAATGACTATTCGCATTTGATCCCAAATCTGTTACATTTATTTATTAATGTAACAGACCAATTTATTGATAAAAAGCCAAAAACCATCGAAACGCTTCGAGGAATTTTTGTTTCTCCGCAAACAATTTTTGGCTTTTTATCAATAAATTGGTCTGTTATATTAATAAATAAATGTAACAGATTTGGGATCAAATGCGAATAGTCTTTCTTTTTGTATAAAAATTTTGTATAAAAAATTTTTATACCAAAAAGATTTAGTTAACAAATTTTGATATCGGAAAAATTTTCCACTAAAAATTTTATTTGAAAATTGTCCAACTCAAAATTTGATATTTTCAAAATTTTCAAAAAAAAATTTAACATCGAAAAATTATCGATAAAAAATTGTATGTCGATTAAAGTTAAGAATTTTCGTTTTTTCTAAAATTCTGATAGATAGCTTCTGCTGACACTGCAGATTTTAATGCAATTTATTTTTTGTTTCCATCCCTTTTGGTTTACGAGATATAACGTTACGAATATTTCCCGTTTTTACTCCAGATTTTCCAAAACGGTTTTAAATAATTATGTCTATCAGTCATGACACCAATCCGATTCGTAATGATTTTAGGGGCTGTTCACAATTTATGTAACGCTATTTTCGTAGATTTTTACCTCCCCGCCCCACCTTGAGTGACACATTTTATTTAATTAAAATACGCATAAATTCAATAACTTATCAAACCACTCTCGTAGTGAGCTTGTGTTCAATTGTACTTGTGCTGAAATAATATTTATTTTTCATCTAAAATACTCTTTAAATTTACACAATATCAAAGAGAATGTAAGATTTAAGTGCATTTCCCTCTTTTCCATGAAAATAAAATTTTAAGTTTAAAATTGTTTGCACAAAATGGAAACCAATTTCATAAATTAAACTTCTAGAAATAACATTAAAAAATAATCCCCTTTTACCCCCAAAATGCCCGAATTTTTAATATAAAAAGTGCATTTTTAAAAAATTCTTGTGAGTATATTTCAAGATACTTTTAAACTTCAAAGATAACAAAAGTACATTTTCAACCAATGGTCAACTTTAAGTTAAATTTTTTATAATTATCCCGTTTAAGGGGCAAAAAGGATGAATTCGGTAATGTGATATCTCCTGTACTAATTATGCTAACGGTAATATAAGCGGACTGGTACTTGGTACTTTTTTTGAAAACTGTTTTAGTAAAATAAGTAGTAAAATTGTTACAAAATGTGTCTGGTACTTTTTGAAAATTTCATTATTTAGACAGTGTTTTTTAGTTCTAAAGCAATCACAAATTAACGTGTGAGAAAATCCAAAAAAAAATTTAGAGGATATACAAATTAGTTAAAAAAAAAATTTGATTTAAAAATTATTTGTATACAATTTTTCGATACAGATTTTTTTCGTTTCCTTTTAATCAACATTTTTTTTTAATTTGTAATAAAAATTTGCATAAAATATTTTGATAGGAAATTTTCCGATATCAAAATTTGTTAACGAAACTTTTCGGTATACAATTTTTTTATAGAAAATTTTTATACATAGAATTTTTTATTAAAATTTTATAACATAAAACTTTTTATAGAAAATTTCTTAGAGTTCAAATTTTATTACAGAAAATTTTTTGACAAAAAATTTTTTATAAAAAATTTTTGACATCGAAAAATTGATACATAATTTTTTATAAAAAATTTCTCGACATAAAATTTTTTTTAGACAATTTTCCAATGTTAAATTTTCTTGAATATTTAAAAAATAAAAAATTTTTAGTTGAAAATTTTTCATATAAAATTTTATGTGGAAAATTTTTCCGATATTAAAATTTGTTAACGAATCTTTTTGGTATGAAAATTTTTTTATAGAAAATTTTTATTTAAAACTTTTCGACATAAAACTTTTTATAGAAAATTTTTTTGAGACCAAATTTTATTACAGAAAATTTTTTGACAAAAAATTTTTTATAGAAAATTTTTGACATCGAAAAATTGATATACAGTTTTTCATAAAAAATTTTTCGACATAAAATTTTTTATAGAAAATTTTTTGAGAACAAATTTTATTGCACAGAATTTTTTGACAAAAAAATTGTAATAGAAAATTTTTAACATCATAAAATTAATATACAATTTTTATAAAAAAATTTCTCGACATAAAATTTTTTATAGAAAATTTTTGACATCGAAAAATTGATACATAATTTTTTATAAAAAATTTCTCGACATAAAATTTTTTATAGACAATTTTCCAATGTTAAATTTTCTTGAATATTTTGAAAATAAAAAATTTTTAGTTGAAAATTTTTCATATAAAATTTTATGTGGAAGATTTTTGCGATATCAAAATTTGTTAACGAAACTTTTTGGTATGAAAATTTTTTTATAGAAAATTTTTATTTAAAACTTT
Organism: Stomorhina lunata; assembly: GCA_933228675.1. NCBI lineage: Eukaryota > Metazoa > Arthropoda > Insecta > Diptera > Rhiniidae > Stomorhina > Stomorhina lunata. The sequence continues at coordinate 17,392,510 of OW121744.1, forward strand.
TCGACATAAAACTTTTTATAGAAAATTTTTTTGAGACCAAATTTTATTACAAAAATTTTTTGATAAAAAATTTTTTATAGAAAATTTTTGACATCGAAAAATTGATATACAATTTTTCATAAAAAAATTCTCGACATAAAATTTTTATAGAAAATTTTTTGAGAACAAATTTTATTACACAGAATTTTTTGACAAAAAATTTGTAATAGAAAATTTTTAACATCATAAAATTAATATACAATTTTTATAAAAAAAATTTCTTGACATAAAATTTTTTATAGAAAATTTTTGACATCGAAAAATTGATTTACAATTTTTTAGAAAAAATTTCTCGACATAAAATTTTTTATAGACAATTTTTCGATGTTAAATTTTCTTGAATATTTTGAAAATATAAGGTTTTTAGTTGAAAATTTTTCATATAAAATTTTATGTGGAAAATTTTTCCGATATTAAAATTTGTTAACTGACTTTATTCTACGAGTATATATAAAAATTTTTTATAGAAAATTTTTATATATAGAATTTTTTATTGAAAACTTTTCGACATAAAACTTTTTATAGAAATTTGTTTTGAGACCAAATTTTATTACAGAAATTTTTTTGACAAAAAATTTTTTATAGAAAATTTTTGACATCGAAAAATTGATATACAGTTTTTCATAAAAAATTTATCGACATAAAATTTTTTGTAGAAAATTTTTTGAGAACAAATTTTATTACACAGAATTTTTTGACAAAAAATTTGTAATAGAAAATTTTCAACATCATAAAATTATTATACAATTTTTCTAAAAAAATTTCTCGACATAAAATTTTTTATAGAAAATTTTTGACATCGAAAAATTGATTTACAATTTTTTAGAAAAAATTTCTCGACATAAAATTTTTTATAGACAATTTTTCGATGTTAAATTTTCTTGAATATTTTGAAAATAAAAAATTTTTAGTTGAAAATTTTTCATATAAAATTTTATGTGGAAGATTTTTGCGATATCAAAATTTGTTAACGAAACTTTTTGGTATGAAAATTTTTTTATAGAAAATTTTTATTTAAAACTTTTCGACATAAAACTTTTTATAGAAAATTTTTTTGAGACCAAATTTTATTACAGAAAATTTTTTGACAAAAAATTTCTTATAGAAAATTTTTGACATCGAAAAATTGATATACAGTTTTTCATAAAAAATTTCTCGACATAAAATTTTTCATAAAAAATTTCTCGACATAAAATTTTTTGTAGAAAATTTTTTGAGAACAAATTTTATTACACAGAATTTTTTGACAAAAAATTTGTAATAGAAAATTTTTAACATCATAAAATTAATATACAATTTTTATAAAAAAAATTTCTCGACATAAAATTTTTTATAGAAAATTTTTGACATCGAAAAATTGATTTACAATTTTTTAAAAAAATTTCTCGACATAAAATTTTTTATAGACACTTTTTCGATGTTAAATTTTCTTGAATATTTAGAAAATAAAAAATTTTTAGTTGAAAATTTTTCACATAAAATTTTATGTGGAAGATTTTTGCGATATCAAAATTTGTTAACGAAACTTTTTGGTATGAACATTTTTTTATAGAAAATTTTAATTTATTTAAAACTTTTCGACATAAAACTTTTTATAGAAAATTTTTTTGAGACCAAATTTTATTACAGAAAATTTTTTGTCAAAAAATTTTTTATAGAAAATTTTTGACATCGAAAAATTGATATACATTTTTCATAAAAAATTTCTCAACATAAAATTTTTTGAGAACAAATTTTATTGAACAGAATTTTTTGACAAAAAATTTGTAATAGAAAATTTTCAACATCATAAAATGAATATACAATTTTTATAAAAAAATTTCTCGACATAAAATTTTTTATAGAAAATTTTTGACATCGAAAAATTGATTTACAATTTTTAAGAAAAAATTCTTCGACATAAAATTTTTTATAGACAATTTTTCGATGTTAATTTTTTTTGAATATTTTGAAAATATAAGGTTTTTAGTTGAAAATTTTTCATATAAAATTTTATGTAGAAAATTTTTCCGATATCAAAATTTGTTAACGAACTTTATTCTAAATATAAAAATTTTTTATAGAAAATTTTTATATATAGAATTTTTTATTGAAAATTTTTCGATATAAAACTTTTTATAGAAAATTTTTTGAGATCAAATTTTATTACAGAAAATTTTTTGACAAAAAATTTTTTATAGAAAATTTTTGACATCGAAAAATTGATATACAATTTTCCATAAAAAATTTCTTGACATACAATTTTTATAGAAAAGTCTTCACATCGAAAAAATGATATACAATTTTTTATAAAAATTTCTCGACATAAAATTTTTTATAGAAAATTTTTGACAACTAAAAATTGATATACAATTTTTTATAAAAAATTTCCCGAAATAAAATTTTGTATACAAAATTTTTGACATCGAAAAATTGATATACAATTTTTTACAAAAAATTTTTTTCAAAATAAAATGAAGTAAAAGTACAACATCACTATGTTTTCGGAATTTTCAAAACACCCCTAAAATCTTGATTTTCGTATAAAAAAACGGGTTTTCAAACCTATTAAGCTTGATCCCTCCTCAACAATTCTCTCATACATACTAATGCAATCAGACTTACAGTTTTGAAGATACATATTTATTACCAATTTTTTTGTTTCAAGCCACTGTGCGGCATCTAGAAATTAAAACCAACTCACCTGATTTTTGTCTTTATCCAATGATAATCTTTCCAATGATGTTTTTGCTTTGTTCTTGCGCTCCAGACACTGTGCCACACAGACCTCCTGCGGCAGATATTCATAATCAAAATTTTGTAGAGTTTTTGTTAAATCACTGTTTCGTTGGAACGTGGGCAGGCTCAGGTAGAATAACAGGGAATGCGTATAGTAATGCAGCAACATTTTTTTGTTTGTTTTATTTTTCAAATTCAATTTTAAAATGAATTTAAATTTATTGGAAATTGTTGGTTGAATAAATTTAAAACATTTTGTTAGACAAAATTTAATGTCTGACAGAAATATTTCATTACTTGAATATTCAGCTTAAACATGCGAGTAATTTTAATTTGAACTTTGTTTTTGAAAAAAGAATTTTAATTATTGTTAATTTCTTTATATTTGTTTATTTTTTTTTTTAATTATTTTAATGCACTTTTAAGTTAAACAAAAAAATTTGTTTTTGTTTCTTTAAAAAAATAAACGCACTTTTTACATAAAATTCCATTTACATTTTTACTTTGTAAAATGAACTATAAGTCTACGTATGTATGTAACATGTTTTATATACACATACATATTTACATATATACTAAGTAGGAATTATCAAAAGTAGGCTCGTCTCTTACATTTGATTACATATTCCCTTTTTTTGCTGTTACATATTTCAAATTCCTACTATTTTTCCCCTTTATTTTCTTTATGTTTTATCCTTTATTTCCGAATGTTTACATTTTATGGCAAAATATTTCAATATAAAATTTTTTAAAGCTGTTGACACTTTGAAGTTTCTTTTACATTTGATTCGGCTTGATTTCTTTTTAAAACAAATATCTACCAAATGTAGTTGTTTTTAATACCCTTCACCATCACAGGCGGAAAGGGTATGATAAGTTTGTGCTGATGTATGTAACGCAAAGAAATATTAGTCTGAGATCTCCTTTAAGTATACCGATATAAATACTTGGAAACCATTCCTTAGTCAGGGATGGATTCCAAGGCAAGGGCCCTTGTAAACTTGTAAATTTGAATAATCAATAATCAATAAAAATCAATTTTTTCGTGTGATTCTAGCAAATCTGCGAAAATAGCGTTACGTAATATATGACAGCTCCTTAGCATACCAATAGGTTTAGAATCACTTTCCGAGTCGATTTAGCAATGTCAGTCCGTCCGTCCGTCCTGGCTGGACCCCCATGTAAACAATGTAATCAAAGTACAGGTCGCAATTCTAAAGATAATTTGATGAAATTTACTTTTTTTAGGAACGTTTTTCAAAAATTTACTTTTTATAGGAAATTTTTTCAAAAATTTACTGTTTATAGGAAATTTTTCAAAAATTTACTTTTTATAGGAAATTTTTCAAAAATTTACTTTTTGTGGGAAATTTTTCAAAAATTCACTTTTTGTAGGAAATTTTTCAAAAATTTACTTTTTATAGGAAATTTTTCAAAAATTTACTTTTTGTGGGAAATTTTTCAAAAATTCACTTTTTGTAGGAAATTTTTCAAAAATTTACTTTTTATAGGAAATTTTTCAAAAATTTACTTTTTATAGGAAAATTTTCAAAAATTCACTTTTTATAGGAAATTTTTCAAAAATTTACTTTTTATAGGAAATTTTTCAAAAATTTACTTTTTATAGGAAATTTTTCAAAAATTTACTTTTTATAGGAAATTTTTCAAAAATTTACTTTTTATAGGAAATTTTTCAAAAATTTACTTTTTATAGGAAATTTTTCAAAAATTCACTTTTTATAGGAAATTTTTCAAAAATTTACTTTTTATAGGAAATTTTTCAAAAATTTACTTTTTATAGGAAATTTTTCAAAAATTTACTTTTTATAGGAAATTTTTCAAAAATTTACTTTTTATAGGAAATTTTTCAAAAATTTACTTTTTATAGGAAATTTTTCAAAAATTTACTTTTTATAGGAAATTTTTCAAAAATTTACTTTTTATAGGAAATTTTTCAAAAATTTACTTTTTATAGGAAATTTTTCAAAAATTTACTTTTTATAGGAAATTTTTCAAAAATTTACTTTTTATAGGAAATTTTTCAAAAATTTACTTTTTATAGGAAATTTTTCAAAAATTTACTTTTTATAGGAAATTTTTCAAAAATTTACTTTTTATAGGAAATTTTTCAAAAATTTACTTTTTATAGGAAATTTTTCAAAAATTTACTTTTTATAGGAAATTTTTCAAAAATTTACTTTTTATAGGAAATTTTTCAAAAAATTACTTTTTATAGGAAATTTTTCAAAAATTTTCTTTTTATAGGAAATTTTTCAAAAATTTACTTTTTATAGGAAATTTTTCAAAAATTTACTTTTTATAGGAAATTTTTCAAAAATTTACTTTTTATAGAAAATTTTTCAAAAATTTACTTTTTATAGGAAATTTTTCAAAAATTTACTTTTTATAGAAAATTTTTCAAAAATTTACTTTTTATAGGAAATTTTTCAAAAATTTCATTTTATAGTAAATTTTTCAAAAATTTACTTTTTATAGGAAATTTTTCAAAAATTTACTTTTTATAGGAAATTTTTCAAAAATTTACTTTTTATAGGAAATTTTTCAAAAATTTACTTTTTATAGGAAATTTTTCAAAAATTAACTTTTTATAGGAAATTTTTCAAAAATTTACTTTTTATAGGAAATTTTTCAAAAATTTACTTTTTATAGGAAATTTTTCAAAAATTTACTTTTTATAGGAAATTTTTCAAAAATTTACTTTTTATAGGAAATTTTTCAAAAATTTACTTTTTATAGGAAATTTTTCAAAAATTTACTTTTTATAGGAAATTTTTCAAAAATTTACTTTTTATAGGAAATTTTTCAAAAATTTACTTTTTATAGGAAATTTTTCAAAAATTTACTTTTTATAGGAAATTTTTCAAAAATTTACTTTTTATAGGAAATTTTTCAAAAATTTACTTTTTATAGGAAATTTTTCAAAAATTTACTTTTTATAGGAAATTTTTCAAAAATTTACTTTTTATAGGAAATTTTTCAAAAATTTACTTTTTATAGGAAATTTTTCAAAAATTTACTTTTTATAGGAAATTTTTCAAAAATTAACTTTTTATAGTAAATTTTTCAAAAATTTACTTTTTATAGTAAATTTTTCAAAAATTTACTTTTTATAGGAAATTTTTCAAAAATTTACTTTTTATAGGAAATTTTTCAAAAATTTACTTTTTATAGGAAATTTTTCAAAAATTTACTTTTTATAGGAAATTTTTCAAAAATTTACTTTTTATAGGAAATTTTTCAAAAATTAACTTTTTATAGTAAATTTTTCAAAAATTTACTTTTTATAGGAAATTTTTCAAAAATTTACTTTTTATAGGAAATTTTTCAAAAATTTACTTTTTATAGGAAATTTTTCAAAAATTTACTTTTTATAGGAAAGTTTTCAAAAATTTACTTTTTATAGGAAATTTTTCAAAAATTTACTTTTTATAGGAAATTTTTCAAAAATTTACTTTTTATAGGAAATTTTTCAAAAATTTACTTTTTATAGGAAATTTTTCAAAAATTTACTTTTTATAGAAAATTTTTCAAAAATTTACTTTTTATAGGAAATTTTTCAAAAATTTCCGTTTTATAGGAATTTTGCTGTGAAAAATATTTGGCAAAAATTTTTTGAAACAAAATTTTTTGTTTTATTTGTTTTGAAAGTGGATTAAGTCCAATACATTTTTCAATTCAAAAGTAATATTTTTTTCATACCAAACCTAAACTGTTTTGAAAACAGCTTAAGTGCCACACATTTTTCAATTAAAGAAATGAATTTGGAAATGCTAAAAACGCATTTCCAAATGGTTTTAATAAATTTATTTTTATTAAAGAAAAAATTTGATAGGTTCAGATCATTTTTTTTTGATAGTGTGACCAGTTCATTTTTTTGGTAGTGGGACCATGGCTATTGAAATTCGTCAAAATCAGTCCATTATTGAGGGTACCTCCCATAGGTCTCACTTTCGTTGAAATCGGTCCATATTTGACCATAGCTTCCATACAAAATCTTCTGACAAAAATGAAAACAAAAATCTCTAAACACTCATATAACTTTGAGTCTATTTTTTGCATACGTAATTTTTAATTAATCAATTTGCCGAATTTCGAGATAATCGGTCCATATTTGACCCTAGCTCTCATGTAAGTCCAAATGACGGAAACAGCTTTAATATATAAGTTTTGAGATAATGTTTGTATGATGGCAAAATTAAGCAAATATTTGTCTTTATACAGGAAAAAGAACACCTTTGACCTCAGTGATGAAGGATAACATATGGTCGGGCTTGACCGACTATAATACCTTCTTACTTGTTATTTTATAGCGAATTTATATTGAAATTTTATTTCATGTAGTTCATTTATTTATATGTAAAATATGTACATTAGGGTGGTAACTTATTTCCATTTTTTTTTTTGTTATAAAAATGGTCTTAGCATAAACGAATAAATTGTCCATTGAAAACTATTGGAAAAATTATAATACTTTTTCGCGGTTTTCAAAAAAGGTCACCCACCCAAAATGCTGTCAAGTTGGAAAATTAATTTCCTTTTTCATATTGTTAGAGAATTGGTCTATTCATTTCTAATCAGGATTTTTAAGAAACATTTTTCATTTGTTAAAAAAATATTAAATTAAAAACATAAAAGTAGTCTTAGTAAATAACACAATATTCGCTATCGCATAGTACTAGAGCCAAAATTTGGTTACATCCCTAATATACATTAGAGTAGGTCGTTTTTGTCGCTACGACTTTTAGGCCACGATCCCTCTTAACAAGCCTAAAGTTTGGAAACTAAGAATGGTCAAAAATAAGAGTATTTTTGGTTATTGCCACATTCCAACTAATATACGACGGCAGGTCAATAAGTTCGTGTCTTTTTGAATAAAACACAGTTTTTTTTTCATTTGAGCTCACCCTTTCACCTAGGGGGTGACTGACTCGACTTTTTTTTGGAACCACTCTAGTGTCCATAATATCCCACATATTTAATCTTCGATTGGCTAAAACTATGTCGTGATTTCTTTTAAATCGTTTCGGATATACATAGAGAATGTTCGGCATCTTCTGTGCTTGTACGGTCAAATCGAAATTCAGAATCCACATTATGTATTAAGAATAACCATTATGTTTACGAAATCAAGAAATGACCACCGAAAGGCAAGGCCCAAAGAGGTTGCAACAAGGTCTTTTACATAATTTTAGATTACGGTAAAAATAAGCTGAGCGAAACATCTGAATTATGGAACGAGGTGGGTATATAGTGAATCTAAGCTGGAACCCGAATTTTCGCATCGATAAGAGGCAATGGTTACCACTATCGTTTTACACCGAATCCTATCGGGGGTCAATTGAATGAACTGTACATAATGACTTCAAATCGTGTCAGTATTTTTGAATGCCAGAATCATAAATCCTATCCAGTAGGAATGATTAATAACAATGGTATTTCCGAGACAAAGATTATGTCTGGAGGCTATGGCGCAAACCCGTCGACACACATCAATGTGGATAACTAGGTTATTGGGTATGTAGGTACCTTTAATTACGTTGCTTTTATGGAGGTATGTCAACGGAAACACACACACACACTTCGAAGGCCAAATACCAACAAGCGATTTGTTCGAATCCACAGGGAAGCGGCCGTCGCTTAGTGCACCTGCTAGAACGTGGAGACGGTTAACTGATGCGGAGCAAACTATTCATGGAATGGAGTGGGCCTAACATCTCTGTATCGGCAGTCAGGCTGAAATAAAATCCCTATCTAATGTCCACACGACATTTGTTCTTAACCGTAAATGCCAGGCATCTCTTAACGAGATGGCCAGACATTGCAATATCGAACTTTTTTGGGTACCCGGGCACAAAAACATACCTGGTAACTCCTCTGCGGATAGACTTGCTAAATTCGATGCTCTCCTGAGTCAGGATAACATCGATCAATTTACGGGCTTACCGTTATCCGCCTGCAAATCAGTAATTAGGCAACTTCTTTACGGATTAGCGCAGAATATCTTTTCCTTTGAAACCACTTGTTCAATATCCAAGCAAACATGGTCCACCTATGACAATAAACGTTCAAAATGCTTGGTTTCTCTACCTCGCCACAGACTCCGCAACCAGAATGCCAGAAGGCTTAACCTTCAACACATGACTACTGTCGTAGCTGTCACAAAGTCGAAGAACAGAAAATGGTAACTCATTTTCTCTGCCACTATCCCGATCTTTCAATTTTGAGAGCTCTCTTTGTCTGGGGGCGCCTTATCTGCTTGATTTATCCGATCTAGCGAGTATTGATATTCGTAAAATAGACTCATTTATCAGGGCCTGTAATTAATTATCTATGTTTTCTTTTCCAGTCTATCCCCTGCATGTACCATAAAGGGAACGTTTCTAGGACCCAAGTGACACTGACTTAACAACGGCTGCCTGCCTAACCTAATATCTCGCAATAGAGTTCGATATAAAAGGAAGGTTGAGGCCGTATGCTCCACTGGGAGTCAATGATAGCATAAGAAGAATTGTATAGATTGAATATACGAATTGGGTTATCTTCTTTGGAAAGGGGATAGTAGAAATATAATTTTGAAAAGACTCGTTATTAAAGCTTTTTCTGTTTTACAGCCTATTTTAATTTCTTACATCGACGACGTGTTAATAATATGTAGGGCATACCGCTAATGGATAATGGTATTTAATAATTTTTCTTGAAATTATTAATTACAGTAATTCATGTTGCCTTGACTGGGGCTCGAACCTAGACAGAATTTGATATGTTATTCTTATAAGTCGTTGTGCTAACTAACTAAGCCACAGCATTCACCTACAAACCGCTCGTGCAGAATATCCATTGTAGCAGGAGCTGTGTAGCATAAGTCATAGCTCTGTTAAAATCATAGGGTAATGGTGTTGAAATCATTCCATACAGACCTAAGAAGTTGGTAATCATCGTCTTTAGTGATGGCGTGGCCAACGTCTTTTTCAAAACTAACATAGACTGAAACAAGTAAAAAAGTGCTATAGTCAGTCAAGCCCGACTATACGATACCCTTCACCACTAAGGTCAAAAATGTTCTTTTTTCTGTATAAAGAAAATAAATTTTGCCATCTTACAAACATTTTCTCAAAACTTATAAAGGGTGGTTAAATTGTAAGGGCCGATGTTGAATGTAAACCACACCTAAACGCCAAGTTTTTTTTCCGAATTTTATTTGACATTTCTCTATTTCAGACTTACTCAATTTGAACCATAGAGAGATACACAATCCAACAACGTGTTAAAGTTATCCAGACTTATTATGAAAATGGGCGTTCAAATCAAAATGCATATCGTGCACTTCGTGATTTTTTTGATCAATTTGATCGTCCAAATGTGCGTACAATCGCAAAAATCGTGGAAAAATTCGAGCAAACCTGGTCTGTAGAAGATGTGAGAACACCAGTGCATGCTCGTACTGCAGAAAATATTGCTGCTGTTTGCGATAGTGTGGATGAAGAGCCGTCCACCTCACCTCATCGTGGTGCCCAACAATTGCACCTCTCACGCTCGTCGTTAATGAACATTATGCATAAAGACTTGCATTTACACGCTTACAAGGTGCAATTGGCTCAAAAACTAAAGCCTCTTGACCATTCCAAACGTCGTGAATGGGCAGAATTGTGACAAGAAATGGCAACAGTGGATGATCAATTTTCGAAGAAAATCATCTTCAGTGATGAGGCACATTTTCACCTCAGTGGATTCGTCAATAAACAGAATTAGAATCCAAGAGTGATTGTCGAAAAACCAATGCACCCACAAAGAGTGACTGTTTGGTGCGGTTTATGGGCTGGCGGCATCATCGGACCGTATCTTTTCCAAAATGAGGCCGGTCAGGCAGTTACTGTGAATGGTGTTCGCTATCGTGAGATGATAACGAACTTTTTATGGCCCGAATTGGAAGATATGGATGTGGACGATATGTGGTTTCAGCAGGACGGTGCCACTTGCCACACAGCTAACGAAACAATGGCTCTTTTGCGCAACAAATTCAATGGCCGTGTTATCTCACGTAATGGCGATGTCAATTGGCCGCCAAGATCATGTGATTTGACACCGTTGGACTTTTTTCTTTGGGGTTTTTTGAAAGAAAAGGTGTACGTCGATAAGCCAGCAACAATTCAAGAGCTAAAGGATGAGATAATTCGGCACATTAACGGCATAGAACCTCCATTATGCCTCAGGGTCATCGAAAATTTGGACCATCGGATAAAGGTGTGCCGTCGTGGTTGCGGCGCCCATTTGGCCGATATTTTGTTCCATACATAATTGAGTAATACCAATAAATCATAATAAAATAAAATTACAATAATTTCCTAAATAGTTTGTGTTTTATTTAAAATCAACATCTGCCCGTCATTTGGACTTATATGAGTCATTTGGACTTATATGAGAGCCATGGTCAAATGTGGACCGATTATCTCGAAATTTGGCAAATTGATTTAGGTTTTTACAAAAATTATGTATACAAAAAATAAACTACATAAAATTAAATAAAAATGTGGACCGATTTCAAAGAAATTTGGTACAATGATTTAAGTTTATATAAGCAGTATTTATTTTAAATTTCGTGAAAAAATATTGATATTTGTGGCCTATAGGAGGTACCATAAATACTGGACCGATTTTGACGAATTTCAATAGCCAATAGCCATACTATCAAAAAAATGATTTGTACCAAATTTCATCAAATTATCTCTAGAATTGCGACCTAAACTCTGATTACATCGTTTGCATGGGGGTCCAGCCAGACGGACGGACGGACGGATAGACATCGCTAAATCGAATCAGAAAGTGTTTCTAAGCCTATGGTATACTAAAAGATGGGTCTAAGACAAATATTTCTTTGTGTTACATACATCAGCACCCTATTAAAATTCACACCAAATAGTAACTTTTTCGGGATGCATTGAGCGCTTTAGGATTTCATGTGGATTGGTATCGTACCAAATTTGACAATTTTATCTGTTTCCGTACCCATTTATCCCGAAATAGAATCGCCGCTGAAGATGATTTTTCGCATGATATGTTACCCGAACATAACTATTTTGATATATAATTTCCGTTATTTCCCCAAAAAAAAATCAAACCAAATATATCAGTCAAAAGGATTTAAGCCTAAATTTCTATTTCTTTGATGGAAATAACCGAAAATTATCTCAAAAATATATCTGAAATCGATCGATTTGAAAACGATCGATTTCCATCACATACCAGATAGGAATATTATTATTTGTAAGTGGATATTTTGTAGGTTGTACCAAAATTTGTATTGAAAATAGTACTTAAATTCAATTAAATACTATTTAGCCGTACCGGCAATTCGAAAATATCGAATTTTGTGAAAATGTCAGTTTTTGGCCATAATATGAATAGATCCTTGGAAAATGTTAATTAAGTTAATTTTAATAAAAATAATAACGAATAATGACCAGATTATTAAAACTGTGTTTCTGATTTTTTTCTTCCGAAGTTTAGAGTTAAGATTAATCCTTTTATTATTTAATATTTTATGAGAAAATTTTTAAATTTTTGTTTAATAAAATTTTCAAAAAATTAATTTTGAAACCGGATTGCGAAGAAGTACCATTTCAATATAAAAAAATTGCTATACACTCCAATTTATATTTAAAAAAAAAATTAATCACTTTCTTATTACAAGTTTAAAAATAGTAAATCACTTGTTATTTTGCAAGGACCACCAACGTGAAAGGATTCTTTAATGTAAATCTGTTTGTCGATTTTACACGTGTATTTTTTATTTATTTTTTTAAACAATGTGATACGTCCACAATGAAAGCACGATAACGACTAAAGGAAATTTATTATTTTCCAAAAATAACATAAGTACAAATAATAATCCTGAACTGCGTTGCCGATGATGTGTAATTTGATTAAACAAAAAATCCCGAGTAAAATATGTACTTTTAGTGTTTTCATTTAATAAACTAAGAAACATTCTTATCTTATCTTATATTCTTAAACGAGCAATAATTGTATATATATATATATAAATATATATATAGAATGACTATCTCGAAAACGGCTCTAACGATTTTGATAAAATTTGGACAGTGGGTACCTTTTTTGATGTATAGGTCGAAGAAGAAAGGACTTTTGGAACCTTTGCCTCTAAGAGGGTAAAAACGGGTAAAAAGGGGAAAAAATCGAAAACGCTATATCTCCTTAAGTAATAGGTATAGAAATAAAACTTAAATTACATTTTAAACAGCTATGAAAATAAACGGACAAGTGTTTGGTACTTTTTTTAAACTATGTCCGATAAGGGGTAAAAAAGGGTGAAAATAGTTTTTTTGGTACCTTTTTAACCCACTCTTATATTTTAAACTAAGGAATATAGAAAGAAACTTTGTACTGCAATCAATAGATGTGAAAAAAGCATGAAACACGTATTTGGTACTTTTTTGATTTTGGAGCCAAAATGGGTAAAAAAGGGATAAAATGATAACTTAACATCTCCAAAGTAATATGAATAGGAACATTATACATTATGTTAAATGCGTTTTAAAAAATTGGCACCAAAAAAGTACCAAATATACATATTGAACTTTTAGAAATTAGGGAATAAAAAGGGGGAAAAATTAGTATTATTTTAAACAAATGAATGTTTGTCTGTATGTATGTTCTTTATAGAATAGTAAACTGTGAATTTGATTGTGTTATGCTCTTTAGCGAAGATGTTGCGGATAAGCCGGCGAAGGTTTTAAAGTTGATAAGACTAATTTCCGACAGATAGCGCCACTGAAAATTACTAAAAATTAATTAAATCGTAAACTGTACATTTGATCATGCTATGATCTTTAGCAAAGTTGTAGCGCATGAGCCGACGAAGGCTTTTTAGTTGGTATGAATAATTTCCGACAGGTGGCGCTACAGAAACTTACTCAAAGTCAATTTAATCGTAATCTGTACATTTAATCATGCTACAATCTTTAGCAAAGTTGTTGCACATGAGCCGACGAAGGTTTCTTAGTTGGTATGAAGAAATTTCGACAGGTGGCGCTACTGAAATTTACTCAAAGTCAATTTAATCGTATGATGTACATTTAATCATGCTATAATCTTCAGCAAAGTTGTTACGGATAAGCCGAAGAAGGTTTATGAATTGGAATAAGCAAAGTCCGACAGGTGGCGCCACAGAAAACTACTCAAAATGAATTAAATCGTAAACTGTGCATTTGATCAGACTATAATCTTTAGCAAAGTTGTTGCGCATGAGTCGACAGAGGTTTCTGTTGATATGAATAATTTCCAAAATTATTCAAAATGAGTTAAACTGTAAACTATGCAAACTATGTGTTGGTCGGACAAAATAAATCAAATAATTCAAAATTAACTGAATATTTCTACAATGTCTTTCCTCTAAATTTATTTTAGCACTTTATAATATAAAATATATAAAAACTTTAAAATTTTCCTCAAAATGCTTATCATAAAGCTCCGAGCAAGGCTCAGTCTACCAGGTACTATATATATATATAGAATGACTATCTCGAAAACGGCTCTAACGATTTTGATAAAATTTGGACAGTGTGTACCTTTTTTGATGTATAGGTCGAAGAAGAAGGGACTTTTGGAACCTTTGCCTCTAAGAGGGTAAAAACGGGTAAAAAGGGGAAAAAATCGAAAACGCTATATCTCCTTAAGTAATAGGTATAGAAACAAAACTTAAATTACATTTTAAACAGCTATGAAAATAAACGGACAAGTGTTTGGTACTTTTTTTAAACTATGTCCGATAAGGGGTAAAAAAGGGTGAAAATAGTTTTTTTGGTACCTTTTTAACCCACTCTTATATTTTAAACTAAGGAATATAGAAAGAAACTTTGTACTGCAATCAATAGATGTGAAAGAAACTTTAAGCACGTATTTGGTGCTTTTTTGATTTTGGGGCCAAAATGGGTAAAAAAGGGATAAAATGATAACTTAACATCTCAAAAAGTAATATGAATAGAAACATTATGTTAACTGCGTTTTAATAAAATGTACCGAATTCAATTGGTACCACAGAAGTACCAAATATGCATGTGGAACTTTTTTGAAATTAGGGGATAAAAAGGGGAAAAAATTAGTAATGTTATACCTTTTAAACAAATTAATGTTTGTCTGTATGTATGTTCTTTATAGAATAGTATACTGTGCATTTGATCATGTTATGCTCTTTAGCGAAGATGTTGCGGATAAGCCGGCGAAGGTTTTAAAGTTGATAAGACTAATTTCCGATAGATGGCGTCACTGAAAATTACTAAAAATTAATTAAATCGTAAACTGAACACTTAATCATGCTATGATCTTTAGCAAAGTTGTAGCGCATGAGCCGACGAAGGTTTTTTAGTTGGTATGAATAATTTCCGACAGGTGGCGCTACAGAAACTTACTAAAAGTCAATTTAATCGTAATCTGTACATTTAATCATGCTACAATCTTTAGCAAAGTTGTTGCACATGAGCCGACGAAGGTTTCTTAGTTGGTATGAAGAAATTTCGACAGGTGGCGCTACTGAAATTTACTCAAAGTCAATTTAATCGTATGCTGTACATTTAATCATGCTATAATCTTCAGCAAAGTTGTTACGGATAAGCCGAAGAAGTTTTATGAATTGGAATAAGCAAAGTCCGACAGGTGGCGCCACAGAAAACTACTCAAAATGAATTAAATCGTAAACTGTGCATTTGATCAGACTATAATCTTTAGCAAAGTTGTTGCGCATGAGTCGACGGAGGTTTCTGTTGATATGACCAATTTCCAAAATTATGAAAATGAGTTAAACTGTAAACTATGCAAACTATGTGTTGGTCGGACAAAATAAATAAAATAATTCAAAATTAACTTTATAAAATAAAATATATAAAAACTTTCAAATTTGCCTCAAAATGCTTATCATAAAGCTCCGAGCAAGGCTCGGTCAACCAGGTACTATGTCATTATCTGTACTTTAATTGGACTAGTCTGCGTCAATAACACAGTACGACAAGGATTTTTTTCCAGAGAGTTAAGTTGCTTTAATGTAGACATTTGACATACTGACTCTGAAAATAAAAGCCGTTTTCTTGTATCAGCTCTATATATTGAGATATTTAATGGTCGTTATTTTCAAAAAAATCAAATTTCGAATTTGAGTGCCAAGTACGACTAAACTATGAGAGATATCGACCTCATTCTTTTTTTTGTATTATTTCTGTAAATGTTCTTAATAAAACAGTTTCAATCGATTTTCGATATTTCAAATTTATTTAAACAAAATTTTCAAAAAACCGGAACTGATGTTTTGAAAATGGCCTTAAAACAAAATGTTCAATTTGCAGTATTTAAAATTTGCCTAAACCTGGCTGGATGCCTTGATAAAAAATATTAATGGACTTTATATTTGACACAGATGAATAAATTTTTGCTGTATATTTTCAGGGCCTTTCACAATGTTCGGAAAAACTACGAATAAATTTGGAAAATTTTAAACGATTTTTACTTTATTTATATCGTTGGAAAAAAATATTTTCAATAAAGTTCATTAGATTTTATGTACATATTTTAGATCCTGGCTTTGAAAATAAAAATTATTTTCATGCACCAGCTCTGCTTTAACGATCTCTTTAACGATTTTCTGCAATGGGAAGCCTGTGGTAAATCTCGCTTTAAGCACCAGCAGTAATCTGCCATCATGTGTACATCCCATTTGCCCTTGTATCGTTCCTCCATTGTCCGAGTTTCCTGGTGAAATCTCTCACCTTGTTCGTCACTTAAGTGGCCGAGATTTTCAGGGAAGTAATTCAGATGAGAATAAAGATAATGGAGTTTTACGCTCATGTTGCAACCAAGATCTTTCATTGAACTTCTTTTTCCATTTGTCCATTGTCGCAAGCTAACAACGCACTTTTGGCAAACAGTTTGCGGTAGCCACGGCTAATCTAAATTACACATTTCGACTTTAAAGTAGTCAGTATACACGGTTTTTACAAAGTTAGTAATTGATTTTCTATATTTTTTGAATACGTATTCACCGCAGATGAGGCAAAAGCACTCCGGATCAATTAAGCAACGTCTCCTTGATGTAGTCATCGCGAAAGTTTTATCACAACTGATATCAAAACTATCTAAAATTCGTAAAAGTGCACTTAACCTCACTTAAATATAAAAAAAGCTATTTACAAAAAACTAAAGCTGATAGAAAAAAAACGGCTACTTGTTTTGAAATTGTGACATAAAAATCTAATGGAAAATCGAAAAATATTTCTGGCCAGAGCATATTGTGCATATGGATAAAAATACTTCAGCAATAAAAGTGTTCGAAAATTATCCCGAGGGAACTCGTAGAAGAGTACGTCCGAAACTTCGTAGTAGAAGAAAATCTTTTAAAGCTTGGCCTACAAAATTGGAGAATATGCCTAAAAGATTGAAGCGCATGGAATTATAAAATATGCTCGACCTTTGACTTTAACAGGTTATAAATATAGGCCATTATTTAAGCGATGACTTCGGTTATGTTGGTTTTAAGTATCGCTGTGGATTATTCGCATAAACCCTTAAGAAAAGTCTTCAAGAAAAAAATTTTGAAGGAAAAATTGCAATAACTCAAAAACTGAAATTTTTCAAAAACAAAATAAAACATTTTTTGGTTTTATCAAAAACCATTTATTACAATAATAAATAATTGTAATAAATTGGGATCTTAGTGCAATACACTACGGTAAAACTTTTTAATTAAATGTTTGACGTACCAAAATTTTTGAAAAACCCTTTTTATTTTAATAAAATCAGAAACATTTGAAATGATCCGATTGATCTACCGGAGCATAATATTATTTGGAGAAAAAGGGAAAAAATGATCTTCCCTAATGCCTATATCAACTCATTTATATTAATAATGGTATAACACAAAACATTCCATTCTAAATAAAAATACTAAAAGTTAATTCTTAAACTCTTTACAAAGGATAAACTTAATTTTTCGTTTGTATCCACCTTCAATAATGTTCCCCGAAGAAAATTTTTTGATAACAGTTTTTGAAAAAACTTTTAAATAAATTTTTCGATAAAATTTTTCTTACAAAATTTTATGTTCAAAAATTGTTCTTTTGAAAATATTTCGATCAATAAAGACTTTTATAGAAAATTAAAAACAAAAATTACAGGTAATTTCTAAGTAGACAATTTTTAGTTAAAAAAATGTCTATACATATATAAAAAATTACTTTTCGTTAAGATAATTTTTTTAACGAAGTTAAATATAAGTGCATTAAAAAAGATGACCAAATTTTGATTAAACTTATAGAAAACGGCAACACTGCTAACATTTTATTCTCAATTTCCATACTCTCCTCTTTGTGGCTGCCAAAGTTCTAACGTTATTATTCAACAAGTAAGAGTGATATATTTGGCTGTGCCGAATCTTATACACCCACCACATTCAAATTTATTAAATATGTTCCTAAAAAAAATCAATAAAATTTTTCTATAAAATTTTTTTATAAAAAAATTTCATCAAAATTTGTCTAAAAAGACAAAATTCCATAAAATTTTTCTAAAGAAAAAATTTCATCAATATTTTTTTAAACAAAAAATTTCATCAAAATTCATCTAAAGAAAAAATTTTTCTCATGAAAAAATTTCATCAAAATTTTTCTCAAGAAAAAATTTCATCAAAATTTTTCTCAAGAAAAAATTTCATCAAAATTTTTCTAAATAAAAAATTTCATTAAAATTTTTCTGAAAAAAAATTTCATCAACATTTTGCTAAAGAAAAAATTTCATCAAAATATTTCTAAAGAAAAAAGTTCATTAAAATGTTTCTAAAATGTTTCATAAAAATTTTTCTAAAGAAAAAATTTTATCAAAATTTGTCCAAAGAAAAAATTTCATCAAAATTTTTCTAAAAAAAAAAAATTCTATAAAAAAAATTTCATCCAAATGTTTCTATAGAAAAAATTTTATCAAAATTTCTCTAAAGAAAAAATTTCATCAAAATTTTTTTAAAGAAAAAATTTCATAAATATTTTTTTTAAGAAAAATTTCATCAATATTTTTCTAGTTTCATCAAAATTTTTCTATAGAAAAAAATTTTTTCAAAATTTTTCTAAAGAAAAAATTTCATCGAAATTTTTCTAATGAAAAAAATTAGTTAAAATTTTTTTAAAGAAAAAATTTCATTAAAATTTGTCTACATTTTTCTAAAGAAAAAATTTCATCAAAATTTTTCAATAGAAAAAATTTCATCAAAATTTTTCTATAGAAAAAATTTTATCAAAAATTTTCTATAGAAAAAATTTTATCAAAATTTTTCTTAGAAAAAATTTCATCAAAATGTTTCTATAAAAAAATGTCAACAAAATTTTTCTATAGAAAAAACTTCATCAAAATTTTTCTCAAGAAAATTTCAACAAAATTTTTCTCAAGAAAATTTCATCAAAATTTTTCTCAAGAAAAAATTTCATCAACATTTTTCTATAGAAAAAATTTCATCAACATGTTTTTATTGAATAAATTTTATCTACATTTTTCTATAGAAAAAAAATTTCTGTACAAAAATTTCATCAAAGAAAAAAGTCATCAAAATTTTACTAAAGAAAAAATTTCATAAAAATTTTTCTTAAGAAAAAATTTCATCAAAATTTTACTAAAGAAAAAATTTCATAAAAATTTTTCTATAGAAGAAATATCATCAAAATTTTTCTATAGAAAAAATTTCATCAAAATGTGTCTATAGAAAAAATTTTACCAAATTTCTATAAAATATTTCATCAAAATTTTTCTAAATGAAAATATTTTTAAAAAAAATTTTATTAAAATTTTTGTATAGAAAAAATTTCATCAAAATTTTTCTATAGAAAAAATTTCATCAAAATTTTTCTATAGAAAAAATCTCATCAAAATTTTTCTATAGAAAAAATTTCATCAAAATTTTTCTATAGAAAAAATTTCATCAAAATTTTTCTATAGAAAAAATTTCATCAAAATTTTTCTATAGAAAAAATTTCATCAAAATTTTTCTATAGAAAAAATTTCATCAAAATTTTTCTATAGAAAAAATTTCATCAAAATTTTTCTATAGAAAAAATTTCATCAAAATTTTTCTATAGAAAAAATTTCATCAAAATTATTCTATAGAAAAAATTTCATCAAAATTTTTCTATAGAAGAAATATCATCAAAATTTTTTATTGAAAAAATTTCATCAAAATGTTTCTATAGAAAAAATTTCATCAAAATTTTTCTATAGAAAAAATTTCATCAAAATTTTTCTATAGAAAAAATTTGATCAAAATTTTTCTATAGAAAAATTTTCATCAAAATTTTTCTATAGATTTTATACATTTTGATGAAATTTTTTCAATAGAAAATTTTGATGATATTTCTTCTATAGAAAAATTTTCATCAAAATTTTTCTATAGAAAAAATTTCATCAAAATTTTTCTATAGAAAAAACTTCATCAAAATTTTTCTATAGAAATAATTTCATCAAAATTTTTCTATAGAAAAAATTTCATCAAAATTTTTCTATAGAAAAAATTTCATCAAAATTTTTCTATAGAAAAAATTTCATCAAAATTTTTCTATAGAAAAAATTTCATCAAAATTTTTCTATAGAAAAAATTTCATCAAAATTTTTCTATAGAAAAAATTTCATCAAAATTTTTCTATAGAAAAAATTTCATCAAAATTTTTCTATATAAAAAATTTCATCAAAATTTTTCTATAGAAAAAATTTCATCAAAATTTTTCTATAGAAAAAATTTCATAAAAAATTTTTCTATAGAAAAAATTTCATCAAAATTTTTCTATAGAAGAAATATCATTAAAATTTTCTATTGAAAAAATTTCATCAAAATGTTTCTATAGAAAAAATTTCATCAAAATTTTTCTATAGAAAAAATTTCATCAAAATTTTTCTATAGAAAAAATTTCATCAAAATTTTTCTATAGAAAAAATTTCATCAAAATTTTTCTATAGAAAAAATTTCATCAAAATTTTTCTATAGAAAAAATTTCATCAAAATTTTTCTATAGAAAAAATTTCATCAAAATTTTTCTATAGAAAAAATTTCATCAAAATTTTTCTATAGAAAAATTTTCATCAAAATTTTTCTATAGAAAAATTTTCATCAAAATTTTTCTATAGAAAATTTTTCATCAAAATTTTTCTATAAAAAAATTTTCATCAAAATTTTTCTATAGAAAAATTTTCATCAAAATTTTTCTATAGAAAAAATTTCATCAAAATTTTTCTATAGAAAAAATTTCATCAAAATTTTTCTATAGAAAAAATTTCATCAAAATTTTTCTATAGAAAAAATTTCATCAAAATTTTTCTATAGAAAAAATTTCATCAAAATTTTTCTATAGAAAAAATTTCATCAAAATTTTTCTATAGAAAAAATTTCATCAAAATTTTTCTATAGAAAAATTTTCATCAAAATTTTTCTATAGAAAAAATTTCATCAAAATTTTTCTATAGAAAAAATTTCATCAAAATTTTTCTATAGAAAAAATTTCATCAAAATTTTTCTATAGAAAAAATTTCATCAAAATTTTTCTATAGAAAAAATTTCATCAAAATTTTTCTATAGAAAAAATTTCATCAAAATTTTTCTATAGAAAAAATTTCATCAAAATTTTTCTATAGAAAAAATTTCATCAAAATTTTTCTATAGAAGAAATATCATCAAAATTTTTTATTGAAAAAATTTCATCAAAATGTTTCTATAGAAAAATTTCATCAAAATTTTTTCTATAGAAAAAATTTCATCAAAATTTTTCTATAGAAAAAATTTCATCAAAATTTTTCTATAGAAAAAATTTCATCAAAATTTTTCTATAGAAAAATTTTCATCAAAATTTTTCTATAGAAAAATTTTCATCAAAATTTTTCTATAGAAAATTTTTCATCAAAATTTTTCTATAAAAAAATTTTCATCAAAATTTTTCTATAGAAAAATTTTCATCAAAATTTTTCTATAGAAAAAATTTCATCAAAATTTTTCTATAGAAAAAATTTCATCAAAATTTTTCTATAGAAAAAATTTCATCAAAATTTTTCTATAGAAAAAATTTCATCAAAATTTTTCTATAGAAAAAATTTCATCAAAATTTTTCTATAGAAAAAATTTCATCAAAATTTTTCTATAGAAAAAATTTCATCAAAATTTTTCTATAGAAAAATTTTCATCAAAATTTTTCTATAGAAAAAATTTCATCAAAATTTTTCTATAGAAAAAATTTCATCAAAATTTTTCTATAGAAAAAATTTCATCAAAATTTTTCTATAGAAAAAATTTCATCAAAATTTTTCTATAGAAAAAATTTCATCAAAATTTTTCTATAGAAAAAATTTCATCAAAATTTTTCTATAGAAAAAATTTCATCAAAATTTTTCTATAGAAAAAATTTCATCAAAATTTTTCTATAGAAGAAATATCATCAAAATTTTTTATTGAAAAAATTTCATCAAAATGTTTCTATAGAAAAATTTTGATGAAATTTTTTCTATAGAAAAAATTTCATCAAAATTTTTCTATAGAAAAAATTTCATCAAAATTTTTCTATAGAAAAAATTTCATCAAAATTTTTCTATAGAAAAATTGTCATCAAAATTTTTCTATAGATTTTATACATTTTGATGAAATTTTTTCAATAGAAAATTTTGATGATATTTCTTCTATAGAAAAATTTTCATCAAAATTTTTCTATAGAAAAATTTTCATCAAAATTTTTCTATAGAAAAATTTTCATCAAAATTTTTCTATAGAAAAATTTTCATCAAAATTTTTCTATAGAAAAATTTTCATCAAAATTTTTCTATAGAAAAATTTTCATCAAAATTTTTCTATAGAAAAATTTTCATCAAAATTTTTCCAAGAAAAATTTTCATCAACATTTTTCTATAGAAAAATTTTCATCAACATTTTTCTATAGAAAAATTTTCATCAAAATTTTTCTATAGAAAAATTTTCATCAACATTTTTCTATAGAAAAATTTTCATCAAAATTTTTCTATAGAAAAATTTTCATCAAAATTTTTCTATAGAAAAATTTTCATCAAAATTTTTCTATAGAAAAATTTTCATCAAAATTTTTCTATAGAAAAATTTTCATCAAAATTTTTCTATAGAAAAATTTTCATCAAAATTTTTCTATAGAAAAATTTTCATCAAAATTTTTCTATAGAAAAATTTTCATCAAAATTTTTCTATAGAAAAATTTTCATCAAAATTTTTCTATAGAAAAATTTTCATCAAAATTTTTCTAAGAAAAATTTTCATCAAAATTTTTCTATAGAAAAAATTTCATCAAAATTTTTCTATAGAAAAAATTTCATCAAAATTTTTCTATAGAAAAAATTTCATCAAAATTTTTCTATAGAAAAAATTTCATCAAAATTTTTCTATAGAAAAAATTTCATCAAAATGTTTCTATAGAAAAAATTTCATCGAAATGTTTCTATAGAAAAAATTTCATCAAAATTTTTCTATAGAAAAAATTTCATCAAAATTTTTCTATAGAAAAAATTTCATCAAAATTTTTCTATAGAAAAAATTTCATCAACATTTTTCTATAGAAAAAATTTCATCAAAATTTTTCTATAAAAAAAAATTTCATCAAAATTTTTCTATAGAAAAATTTTCATCAAAATTTTTCTATAGAAAAATTTTCATCAAAATTTTTCTATAGAAAAATTTTCATCAAAATTTTTCTATAGAAAAAATTTCATCAAAATTTTTCTATAGAAAAAATTTCATCAAAATTTTTCTATAGAAAAAATTTCATCAAAATTTTTCTATAGAAAAAATTTCATCAAAATTTTTCTATAGAAAAAATTTCATCAAAATTTTTCTATAGAAAAAATTTCATCAAAATTTTTCTATAGAAAAAATTTCATCAAAATTTTTCTATAGAAAAAATTTCATCAAAATTTTTCTATAGAAAAAATTTCATCAAAATTTTTCTATAGAAAAAATTTCATCAAAATTTTTCTATAGAAAAAATTTCATCAAAATTTTTCTATAGAAAAAATTTCATCAAAATTTTTCTATAGAAAAAATTTCATCAAAATTTTTCTATAGAAAAAATTTCATCAAAATTTTTCTATAGAAAAAATTTCATCAAAATTTTTCTGTAGAAAATATTTCATCAAAATTTTTCTATAGAAAAAATTTCATCAAAATTTTTCTATAGAAAATATTTCATCAAAATTTTTCTATAGAAAAAATTTCGTCAAAATTTTTCTATAGAAAAAATTTCATCAAAATTTTTCTATAGATAAAATTTCATCAAAATTTTTCTATAGAAAAAATTTCATCAAAATTTTTCTATAAAAAAAATTTCATAAAAATTTTTCTATAGAAAATATTTCATCAAAATTTTTCTATAGAAAAAATTTCGTCAAAATTTTTCTATAGAAGAAATATCATCAAAATTTTCTATTGAAAAAATTTCATCAAAATGTTTCTATAGAAAAAATTTCATCAAAATTTTTCTAAAGAAAAAACTTCATCAAAATTATTCTAAAGAAAAAATTTCATCAAAATGTTTATAAAGAAAAAATTTCATCAAAATTTTCTATAGAAAAAATTTCATTAAAATTTTTCTAAAGAAAAAAATTTATACAAATTTTTCTATAGAAGAAAATTTATACAAATTTTTCCTCAAAATTTTATGATTAATAAAGTTTTCTCAAAATTTTTCTATACAAAAAGTTCCCTCAAAATTTGTCTACAAAAAAGTTTTCTTAAAAATTTTTTATAGAAAAATAAAAAAAAAAATTTTGGGCTTATATCACTGTTATAATAAATAAGCTTGTCTTATATTGTTTTGTATATTTTCAATTTATTTTTGGAATATCGTCATATTTCGAATGCATTTACATATTTATTTATGTACAAGACTTCTTTTTCGATGGAAGAATATAAATGCAAAGAAACAACAAATTAGACATACGAAAAAGATTTTATAATTCCAAAATTTATTGTAACGAATTCAATGAATTTCAAATACCCTACAAAAGGTTCAAAAAACATCAGATAAATATTCGTTAATATCTCATATATTTCGGGAACTTCACAAATTTTTTTTAATATCTGAAAGCAGTTCAATAAAGTTTTATTAAGAAATATATTTATTTGTTGTATATATTTTAACCTTGGACTTGGTGTTATGGGACTATATAATGAACCAATTTCGGACATTTTAAGAGTTTCGTATCAAAACATTTATTTATCTTAAACTTCGGTCTCAGATTAAATAAGAAGA
This sequence comes from Stomorhina lunata, assembly GCA_933228675.1. Classification (NCBI taxonomy): domain Eukaryota; kingdom Metazoa; phylum Arthropoda; class Insecta; order Diptera; family Rhiniidae; genus Stomorhina; species Stomorhina lunata. The sequence continues at coordinate 17,417,574 of OW121744.1, forward strand.
TTTCAAAATAGAAAGCTTCGACTCAGGAAGTGATTGTTAATATCGAAAAAGTTTGGCGGGAATTTTTTAAGTTTGAATGATGGAAGTAAGTAACAAAAATTGGAATAATCCTTAATAAACAGAAAAACAAATGAACTAAATTGACCAACCGACTTTAAGTAGCGTCCATTCTTATGGTGAAAATTTCGTAAAGGTAACGACATTAATTTGCAATTCATTTTACACTTCCTTCGTCGCTCACGCAGGAAAACAATACATTTTAATTAAAAACACAAATTCAATAAATACTTTTAGTATAAAATTTCCACAAATGATTGAAACTTTATAAAAGATTTTGAAATAATTTTGAAATTGTTGAAATCTTTGAAAATACGTTTTGTGTTAAAATGAAAAAAAAAAAAAAACAATTTAAAACCATAAACATTTTGTATAGAAAATTTTTCGTTACAAACATGTTTAAACGACAATTGAAAATTTTTCGCTATAAAAATTTTTTACTGAAAATTTTTTGATATAAAAATTTTTTACAGAAAATTTTTCGGTTTAAAAGTTTTTTTTATAGAAAATTTTTTGCTTTTAACATTTTTTTTTCAGAAAATTTTTTTATATAAAATTTTTCGGGCATAAAAATTTTTTATAGAAAATTTTCCGGTAGAAAATTTTTTATAGAAAATTTTTCGGTATAAACATTTTTTATGGAAAATTTTTCGGTATAAACATTTTTTATAGAAAATTTTTCGGTATAAAAATTTTTTATGGAAAATTTTTCGGTATAAAAATTTTTTATAGAAAATTTTTCGGTATAAAAATTTTTTATAGAAAATTTTTTGGTATAAAAATTTTTTATAGAAAATTTTTCGGTATAAAAATTTTTTAGAGAAAATTTTTCGGTATAAAAATTTTTTATAGAAAATTTTTCGTTATAAAAATTTTTTATAGAAAATTTTTCGGTATAAAAATTTTTTATAGAAAATTTTCCGGTATAAAATTTTTTTATAGAAAATTTTCCGGTATAAAATTTTTTTATAGAAAATTTTTCGGTATAAAAATTTTTTAGAGAAAATTTTTCGGTATAAAAATTTTTTATAGAAAATTTTTCGGTATAAAAATTTTTTATAGAAAATTTTTCAGTATAAAAATTTTTTATAGAAAATTTTTCAGTATAAAAATTTTTTATAGAAAATTTTTCGGTATAAAAATTTTTTATAGAAAATTTTTCGGTATAAAAATTTTTTATAGAAAATTTTTCGGTATAAAAATTTTTTATAGAAAATTTTTCGGTATAAAAATTTTTTATAGAAAATTTTTCGGTATAAAAATTTTTTATAGAAAATTTTTCGGTATAAAAATTTTTTATAGAAAATTTTTCGGTATAAAAATTTTTTATAGAAAATTTTTCTGTATAAAAATTTTTTATAGAAAATTTTTCGGTATAAAAATTTTTTATAGAAAATTTTTCGGTATAAAAATTTTTTATAGAAAATTTTTCGGTATAAAAATTTTTTATGGAAAATTTTTCGGTATAAACATTTTTTATAGAGAATTTTTCAGTATAAAAATTTTTTATAGAAAATTTTTCGGTATAAAAATTTTTTATAGAAAATTTTTCGGTATAAAAATTTTTTATAGAAAATTTTTCGGTATAAAAATTTTTTATAGAAAATTTTTCGGTATAAAAATTTTTTATAGAAAATTTTTCGGTATAAAAATTTTTTATAGAAAATTTTTCGGTATAAAAATTTTTTATAGAAAATTTTTCGGTATAAAAATTTTTTATAGAAAATTTTTCGGTATAAAAATTTTTTATAGAAAATTTTTCGGTATAAAAATTTTTTATAGAAAATTTTTCGGTATAAAAATTTTTTATAGAAAATTTTTCGGTATAAAAATTTTTTATAGATAATTTTTCGGTATAAAAATTTTTTATAGAAAATTTTTCGGTATAAAAATTTTTTATGGAAAATTTTTCGGTATAAAAATTTTTTATGGAAAATTTTTCGGTATAAAAATTTTTTATGGAAAATTTTTCGGTATAAAATTTTATATAGAAAATTTTTCGGTATAAAATTTTTTATAGAAAATTTTTCGGTATAAAATTTTTTATAGAAAATTTTTCGGTATAAAAATTTTTTATAGAAAATTTTTCGGTATAAAAATTTTTTATAGAAAATTTTTCGGTATAAAAATTTTTTATAGAAAATTTTTCGGTATAAAAATTTTTTATAGAAAATTTTTCGGTATAAAAATTTTTTATAGAAAATTTTTCGGTATAAAAATTTTTTATAGAAAATTTTTCGGTATAAAAATTTTTTATAGAAAATTTTTCGGTATAAAAATGTTTTAAGAAAATTTTTCGGTATAAAAATTTTTTATAGAAAATTTTTCGGTATAAAAATTTTTTATAGAAAATTTTTCGGTATAAAAATTTTTTATAGAAAATTTTTCGGTATAAAAATTTTTTATAGAAAATTTTTCGGTATAAAAATTTTTTATAGAAAATTTTTCGGTATAAAAATTTTTTATAGAAAATTTTTCGGTATAAAAATTTTTTATAGAAAATTTTTCGGTATAAAAATTTTTTATAGAAAATTTTTCGGTACAAAAATTTTTTATAGAAAATTTTTCGGTATAAAAATTTTCTATAGAAAATTTTTCGGTATAAAAATTTTTTATAGAAAATTTTTTGGTATAAAAATTTTTTATAGAAAATTTTTCGGTATAAAAATTTTTTATAGAAAATTTTTCGGTATAAAAATTTTTTATAGAAAATTTTTCGGTATAAAAATTTTTTATAGAAAATTTTTCGGTATAAAAATTTTTTATAGAAAATTTTTCGGTATAAAAATTTTTTATAGAAATTTTTTCGGTATAAAAATTTTTTATAGAAAATTTTTCGGTATAAAAATTTTTTATAGAAAATTTTTCGGTATAAAAATTTTTTATAGAAAATTTTTCGGTACAAAATTTTTTTATAGAAAATTTTTCGGTACAAAAATTTTTTATAGAAAATTTTTCGGTATAAAAATTTTCTATAGAAAATTTTTCGGTATAAAAATTTTTTATAGAAAATTTTTTGGTATAAAAATTTTTTATAGAAAATTTTTCGGTATAAAAATTTTTTATAGAAAATTTTTCGGTATAAAAATTTTTTATAGAAAATTTTTCGGTATAAAAATTTTTTATAGAAAATTTTTCGGTATAAAAATTTTTTATAGAAAATTTTTCGGTATAAAAATTTTTTATAGAAAATTTTTCGGTATAAAAATTTTTTATAGAAAATTTTTCGGTATAAAAATTTTTTATAGAAAATTTTTCGGTATAAAAATTTTTTATAGAAAATTTTTCGGTATAAAAATTTTTTATAGAAAATTTTTCGGTACAAAAATTTTTTATAGAAAATTTTTCGCTATAAAAATTTTTTATAGAAAATGTTTCGGTATAAAAATTTTTTATAGAAAATTTTTCGGTATAAAAATTTTTTATAGAAAATTTTTCGGTATAAAAATTTTGTATAGAAAAAATAACATTTTTTTATAAAAATTTTTTATAGCAAATTTTTAGCTATACAAATTTTTTATAGAAAAATTTTTTTTACTAAAAATTTTTCGCTATAAACATTTTTTATAGAAAAATTTTAGCTATAAAAATTTTTTATAGAAAATTTTTCGATCTAACAATTTTTTTATTGAAAATTTTTTAGCTATAAAAATTTTTTATAGAAAATTTTTCGATCTAACAATTTTTTTATTGAAAATTTTTTGCTATAAAATTTTTTTTATAGAAAATTTTTCGGTATAAAAATTTTTTATAGAAAATTTTTCGGTATAAAATTTTTTTACAGAAAATTTTTCGGTATAAAAATTTTTTATAGAAAATTTTTCGGTATAAAAATTTTTTATAGAAAATTTTTCGGTATAAAAATTTTTTATAGAAAATTTTTCGGTATAAAAATTTTTTATAGAAAATTTTTCGGTATAAAAATTTTTTATAGAAAATTTTTCGGTATAAAAATTTTTTATAGAAAATTTTTCGGTACAAAAATTTTTTATAGAAAATTTTTCGGTATAAAAATTTTTTATAGAAAATTTTTCGGTATAAAAATTTTTTAAAGAAAATTTTTCGGTATAAAAATTTTTTATAGAAAATTTTTCGGTATAAAAATTTTTTATAGAAAATTTTTCGGTATAAAAATTTTTTATAGAAAATTTTTCGGTATAAAAATTTTTTATAGAAAATTTTTCGGTATAAAAATTTTTTATAGAAAATTTTTCGGTATAAAAATTTTTTATAGAAAATTGTTTGGTATAAAAATTTTTGGCATGAAAAATTTTTTATAGAAAATTTTTATACCAAGAAAATAGAAAATATTTGAATATTTTTCGGTATAAAAATTTTTTATAGAAAATTTTTCGATCTAACAATTTTTTATAGAAAAATTTTCTCTATAAACATTTTTTATAGTAAATTTTTCGCTATAAAATTTTTTATCGAACTTTTTTTTTTACTATAAACTAGAAAATTTTTATGCCAAAAAGTAGAAAATTTTTTATAGAAAATTATTTTTCTGTTTAAAAATTTTCGGTTAAACATTTTTTATAGGAAATTTTTTATAGAAAATTTTTTAAATAAAAATTTTTATAGAAAATTTTTCGCTATAAAAATTGTTGATAGAAAACTTTTCGCTATACAAATTTTTTATATAAAATTTTTTTATTGAAAATTTTTTGGTATAAAAATTCTTTATAGAAAAAATTTCGGTATAAAAAATTTGTATACCAAAAAAATAGAACATTTTTTATAGCAAATAATTTTTCGGTATAAACATTTTTTATAGATAATTTTTTGGTATAAAAATTTTTTATATAAAATTTGTTATAAAAATTTTTTTGTATAACAATTTTTTATAGAAAATTTTTGGGTACAAAATTTTTTTTATAGATAATTTATCGTTGTAAAATTTTTTATAGAAAATTTTTCGGTTTAAAAACTTTTTCTAGAAAATTTTTTGTATAAAAATATTTATGGAAAATGTTTCAGTATAAAAAATATTTATGAACAACTTTTTATAGCTAATTTTTCGGTATAAAAATTTTGTCGCTAAAAAAATTACTAATAGAAAATTTTTCGGTATAAAATTTGTTTTAAAAAATTTTTACTACGTGATAAAAGGTTATATCAGAAATATTCTAATTTAGTTATAAATAACTCTTAAGTAAGATATCGTCGGTCACAGGTTGACAACTCTTAACTCGCAAAAAAATCGAAACATGTTAAGAGTTGTCAACCTGTGTCCGCGGATATGTCTTTCAGCAATAATATTTAAGAGGTAGTATTCTGTCAACATTTACAAAGCTTTAAAGCATACATATATTAGAAATAAAACCTTTAAAAGTAAAATATGCAAAAGACATCTGCTTGTAAAACCATTAAATTTGCTAAATTTGTGAATTAATACAACTATTTTTTTCTTTTTAACTATAAAAAAGTTTGTAGGTTTTATGGGTTTTTTTTTATTAATAATGAAATCTTATATTTAGTTAAAAAATAAAACCTCTTCTTCGTTTGTGTAACTGATGATGACATGAAAATATGTAGGTATGTAATTCCACATTGATGTTATTGTTGTTTCTTGCAGAGGTAGTTTTCTACACATTTACATTAAGGGAATGAATTTCATTCAAAGGAAATCTCTAAACAATCAGCGTGGACTAATTAAGCTTGAACTTTGCTTTTGGTGGTGACAGCAAAGTAAGCAATGGCGGCCACTAATAAGGCAGCAACCAATTCAGCCTTGACATAGGGTCCCTTGTAGGCGCTCTTGGTGCTGATGGTGATGTCAACCAAAGACTTGACTGAGGAAACTTTGCCGCCATCACGTTGAACCTTGCGCAAGCTGGAGTAACCTTCTTCATCGAAAAGACGTACTACAACACTGCCGCTGGAGCCCTTCTTGATTTCTTCAGTCCAGCTGACCTAAAATGAAGTAAGAAGAAATTTATTAAGGGCCTTAAGTTGAATGCAATTGCTACTCACTTGATATTTCTCTTCGGCAACTTGGGCTACAGGCACAACTTTACCGCAGGGGAATTCAGCAAACAAAGAGGGTTTAGCTCCATTGCCACACTTTAAGGTGAACTCACCGATATGGGCTAATTGTGTTAGGATGGTGGCATCTTGAGTGCTGAAGGAGGTGACGGTAGCTTTGGGACTGGTGCAACTGCTGGCATAGGCAGAAGCGGCCAACAAAGAGATCAACAAAACATTTACAAATTGACGCATTTTGTTTTCTTTAATTTATTATTTTTCTTTTATTTTGTAATTAAATGAAATCTCACACACTCAATGTCTTTCGTTTGCTTTGAAATTGAAAAACAAATCAAAATGCAAGTGCTTTCGGCTGTTCACTTTCACGTTTGACAATTCGAAACGTCAAAATGCCACGACAACACCGACCACGTCACAAATCGTTTTTTGTTTTGACATTACTTACGTGACGTAAAGTAAATGGAGTGGCCAGACGTTTATTAAAGTTAAAAGAAGGGTATGTGGCAAATGTGAATCAGAGAACTTCACTTGCTGATTAAAAAACATTCAACAATAACAAAGGCACAAAAAACTTGTCTTTTATTTGTAAAAGATCAAACTTGCCTACACACACTCTTTTGCTATTCATTTTAAAGCAACCGAACATATTTCCCTTCATTGAAAATGATTTTCTTTAAACTGGGAGTGAATGAATTAATCAAACTTGTTCGAACTTGTATACATGTTGTTCATTTTAAGGCAATCGAACAACTCGCATGTTGAATACAGTCTTATTTTTGTCATAGGTCGAACCAAACTTGTCCATTCGTGTGCTTTGCTTTTCCACTAAACATACAAAAATCTGATAAACATTGAAATGCAAAAAGCAAGAAATCATTGTGTATGAATTTGTTCAAAGGTAAGATCTTTTTTTTATTTTAGTTTACATTGGTTTTTGATGTCTATTCGTATTGCCTAGACAAAATAGGTAATTTTTGTAAGAAAATGTTAATTTAATTTTTTTATAGAAAAACTTACGTTTTCTATAGAAAAACTTACTTTTTCTATAGAAAAACTTACTTTTTCTATAGAAAAACTTACTTTTTCTATAGAAAAACTTACTTTTTCTATAGAAAAACTTACTTTTTTAATAGAAAAACATACGTTTTCTATAGAAAAACTTACTTTTTCTATAGAAAAACTTACTTTTTCTATTGAAAAACTTACTTTTTCTATAGAAAAACTTACTTTTTCTATAGAAAAACTTACTTTTTCTATAGAAAAACTTACGTTTTCTATAGAAAAACTTATGTTTTCTATAGAAAAACTTACTTTTTCTATAGAAAAACTTACTTTTTCTATAGAAAAACTTACTTTTTCTATAGAAAAACTTACTTTTTCTATAGAAAAACTTACTTTTTCTATAGAAAAACTTACTTTTTTTCTATAGAAAAACTTACTTTTTCTATAGAAAAACTTACTTTTTCTATAGAAAAACTTACTTTTTCTATAGAAAAACTTACTTTTTCTATAGAAAAACTTACTTTTTCTATAGAAAAACTTACTTTTTCTATTGAAAAACTTACTTTTTCTATAGAAAAACTTACTTTTTCTATAAAGAAAATATAAACGTATTTTTTACTTAAAAAATAAAATATTTTCTATAAAAACGATTGAATGTTTAGCATAAAAATAATTTTTCTATATATTCCATCTCACTGTGTATATATATATATTTTTCTGAATAACGCTTATTGCTCTATTCAATTATACAATTAGAATGTTATATAATTGTTATATAATATATATAATAATTATACATTCACATTTTTCTCTATTTACTACGTCAATTAAAAAGTTACCAAACTAATAAAAAAAATCTTATAAACCACTGTGCATTTTCCAATGCGTATTCCTTCTAATTTTGCCTTTGATAAACAAATTCAAAATGATGAAAAATTCAAATAAGCTCACTTATCAATGTTGAATTGTAAATGTTGTTTGTATTGTTGGCATATTATATTGCTCAATTCATATAGACGTTCGGTTCAAACATGTTGTGTGTGTTAATGAGAATAAGATCGTTTGGACACGATGAATTTACTGCAAGCCCTTCTCTTGCCTGTTCGAACTTGTTCATAAAATGCTTTTGTTAATTATTCACAAAATCAGAATTTGATGTGTACAGTAGAATGAATATGATTTTTAATCACGTTGAATTTTTCTTTATTCTTTAAAATGAACAAAAATTTTTGTGCTGAATGAAATCAAGAAATCCCGTGATTTTGAAGTTCTCTGATGTGAATACAAATTCATATTAAAATAACTGTTTTCTTAAACTGAATTTTAAATTTATAATTAAGAAATAGACATCAGAACAAGCAATTATATTTCTATCACTTTTGTTTTAAAAATTTGACATTTGACCAGAAAAAAGAAAGGGTTAAGCTTATCTAATTTCGAAAAAAATGTTCAGCATGTATTCTCCTTAGTCTACTTTTATATTAGTCAGGTTTTGCTTATCAAGTCTTGAATTCGTATGAAAGAAAACTGACAGAATTAAAATTGAGCAAAATTTTGAAAATTTTTATAATAGTCCCGTTTCACACGATTCAGGTTTACTTGATCAGTTTTTCTTTAAATTTCTTTTGAACCTGCATTCACGTTCACACACGAACATTTTCTTAATCAGTTTTCATTTTATTTTCCTTAAATTTCATACAAATTTTCAAAATTTTCGTAAACTTGATTTTTTTTCATACAAATTCAAGACTTGATAAGCCAAACCTGACTAGTATAAAAGTAGACATATTGAGGGAAAATAAAATGAAAACTGATGAAGAAAAAGTTAGTGTGTGAACGTGTATACAGGTTCAAAAGAAACTTAAAGAAAAACTTATCAAATAAACCTGATTCGTGTGAAACGGGACTTAGCAATAATATCAGGTTATCCATTTTGCGGTTTCAAAAGTGAACGTAAATAAAACATATATCTTGCTTATACCCTTCACCACCATAGGTGGAAAGGGTATTATAAGTTTGTGCTGATGTATGTAACGCATAGAAATATTTTTCTTAGACCCACCTTTTAGTATACCAATAGGCTAAGAATTACTTTCTGAGTCGATTTAGCGATATCAGTCCGTCCGTCCGTCTAGCTGGACCCCCATGTAATCAAAGTACAGGTCGCAATTCTAAAGATAATTTGATGAAATTTGGCTATTGAAATTCGTGAAAATCGGTCCATTATTCATGGTACCACCCATGGATCTCACTTCCCGGAATTGATATATTGGCCACAAAAATCAATATTTTTTCATGAAATTTAAAACAAATACTGTTTATGTCAACTAAAATCACTGTACCAAATTTCGTTGAAATCGGTCCACATTTGATCATAGCTCCCATACAAACTCTTCAGTTAAAACGCACTAAATGAGACAAAAATCAGTAAAACGCTCGTAAATCTGAAGATAATGAGAATTTTAAGTTTATTTTTTGCAAACATAGTTTTTGTAACAACTGTAATCAATTTGCCAAATTTTGAGATAATCGGTCCACATTTGACCCTAGCTCTCATATAAGTCCAAATGATGAAAACAGCTTAAATATATAAGTTTTGTGAAAATGTTTGTATGATGGCAAAATTCAGCAAATATTTGTCTTTATACAGGAAAAAGAACACCTTTGACCTTAGTGGTGAAGGGTATCATATGGTTGGGCTTGACCGACTATAGCTCTTTCTTAGTTGTTTATTATAAAGTTTGAACGTTGACATTATGTGTGAAACACTACATCATTTAAATGACCACCACGCGAAATGTTGAAAGCATTGATTCTTTTGAGGTAATCTTTGACCACTTTTTGACACATATTAAGCGGTATTTCAGCCATAACTTGATAAATGTTGAATTTTAAGTGCTCAACAGTTAAAGGTTTATCTACATAAACACGGTCTTTAGCATAGCCCCACAAAATAAGTCTTATGGTGTCAAATCGCATGATCTTGGTGGCCAGTTAATATCGCGACGACGATGAATTACCAGGCCAGGAAATATCTCTTGCAATAAAGCCATAAAGTCTTGTTGAAACCACATATTCTCCAAGTCGTATTCTTTAATAGCAGGCAAAAAGAGTCGGTTGTCATATAACTATAATGCTCCGAATTCACGGTGACAGTCGTTCCATCGTCGTTTTCGAAGAAGTAAGGTCCAAAGAGCGCACCAAACAGTGACTTTTTCCGGATATAATGGCCTTTCTTCAATTAGATCTAAATGCAAAAAATCTAAATGCAAAATACGCCATAATTTGTCGTAAGACAGTTTTAATTCTTGAGAACGATGCGGAATCGACACATTCGGGTCTTCGGCAACACTTTCACTTACAGCAGCGATATTTTCAACGGAACGAGTGAAACGATGATGCACAGGCCTTACAATATTTATAACCGCTCTAGTCTCTTCTTCACAATTTTGCCAATTGCTTGCGTAGTTGGGCGATTATGTAAACCATAATCTCCTCTTAAAGTACGATATGTGGCTGTTGCGGAGTCAACTGAAGAAAATTGGTTTAACAACTTAGTTTGACAGATGACGAATTCCAGTCCTATACTTTTGAAACCAAGAAATGGATAACCCTGTACTAAGCACAACGAAAAGTATTTAACAGCTTGTTATGAGACCAAATTTTGCCCAAATTCAGGGTAACCACTAAAATACTTTTAAATGTCGAACCATAAAGCTACTGTAACCAAATTTAGTCCAAGGATTTACCATCAATACTAAACTAGCGTAATCGAATTTGGTCCACATTTTAAATTAGCTGCACCCTTGTATGAGATATGTTTCTAAATTTAACACAATTTGATGGTGGGTGTATAAGATTCGTCACAGCCGAATATAACAAACACTCTTACTTGTTTAATATTGGTTTCGGAAAGAGGCTTTTTTCGAACTTCGTAAGTCTTAAAATCATGGGAATGCGAAAAGTTTCTTCTTTTCTGTGAAGTCAGCTCTGCTCAGATCATGTGGACCACAGATAGTAAGCATTTTGAAGTTTTGGTATCTCTCCTGCGCTATAGACTTTAGGAGTTGTTGAGCGGCTCTAGCAAATTGTAGGGCTTATCAGCTGCGCGATCCATGTATCTGAGCCTACGAACATTCACGATCTTTGAATAAATTAATTTATTGCAGCTTCTAAGTGGCTATAACAGGCCGTTGTTAAATCTCTGGTTGTCCAGAAATAATTGCTTTCTCTATAATGCTGGTACCGGAAAACGACCATCTATAGGGCTTAAAGAGTGCTCTAAATAAAATTTGTAGTTGGATTTTCTTAAATAAAAATCAAACCTTTTAATATAAAAACTCTACAAAATACGCAAATATAATGACATATTATACAAAATCATTTAGCATTAAAATGTTTACTTAGTACTCGGGTTTTGCAAAATTATCGACTTTTTTCGGAAACCCTCCCATTAAAGATTTTACAGTTGCTTCTGATACCTTTTGGAGCATGTGTTCCACCTGCGCTTAAAATCGGACATGTTCTTGGAAATCTTTCCTGTGTTCTTCAATTCCTTTTTTACCAGAGCCCAATACCTTTCCACAGGCCGAAGTTCTGGACAGTTAGGTGGATTTGCCTCTCGTGGTACAAAAATTACATTATTCTTTGAGTACCACTCAAGTGCCTTTTTTCCATAATGACATGATGCCAAATCGGGCCAAAAAAATGTAGTCACTCTGTGCTCTCTTAAAAAGGGTAACAACCGTTTTTGTAGGCACTCCTTTATATAAATTTCTGTGTTTATTGTGCCAGATGCCACAAATACTTTACTTCTTTTGCCACAACTGCAAATAGCTTGCCACACGAGAAACTTCTTAGGGAATCTTTTTTGTTTTTTTGTGCAAAACTCTTGCCGAACATTGCCTCGTTTATCAGCAACATAAAAATCTTGAGCAGGAAGTTGAGAAAAGTCTGCCAGTACGTATGTTTCATCATCCATCACACAACAGGTGTATTTTTTTATAAAATCAGACTTCAATTTTTTCGCTCGTTTTTTTGCTTCTAAGTTCTTTATAGCATTGCGATCTGGAACCTTTTGGACTTTGTATGTCTTCAGTCCAGCATAAGCTTTGACTCTATGTGCAAAATTCGTAGAACATTTCACCGTACGAGCTGCTTTTATTAAAGAAGTGTTAGGCGCTCTTCGAAAGAGTCGCTCGACTTCTTTTGTCTTACCAATATCTGTAGGACCTTTTTTCCTCCCTGATCCAGGGTTTCTTTCAATGCTCAGGTTTTCCTTATACCGTCTGATGGCATTAGAAACCGTTCGAGGGTCAACTTTCAAATTTTTAGCTTTTTTTTAAAAGTCTATAACGGATTTTTTTGAAAAGTTTAAATTATATTTTCACGAACTTTTTTTCGCAGTCCATTTTGATTGAAATAACTATTGAAAATTAATAATTTCTAAAATAATAGTATCTGACATATAGAAACTAAGTTGATCAAAAAATAAATTATTTCTTGCACTATGGATAAATCTTGTCTAAAATAGTAAATGCATATTTTTTTTAGAACACTCTTTAAGTGACATTGAGTATGTTGTCAGGCATTGGCTTAACCTAACCTTCATTCTAAATTATTTTCTCGCTTCAAACTCTTTTTCCTAACAACAATTAGAGAACTAGGCACTAACAATAAGCATTTCGAAAAGATAATAGACTAGCAAATAATTGTCAGGCTATTAATATGTCAATTGATTATCAATAGGTATGAGATTTTATTTTTTTGTTTAATCAACGACTAACCTTGATTCGAATTCAATTTCTTTTTTATCTACTTTATAAGACCATTTGACAAATTATTTATTATTCTGCCAAAAATGGCGGATGATTTTATTGCCAACGTGCACGAAAATAATATTTGCAAAATGGTAAAGAAAAATTAAAGCATTGTTTGAATCAAATTTATCGAAATAAAATATTTATGTACTTATCATTGAAACAAAGAAAAAAAAAAGTTACACAGGACAACAAAATGGAATTTCCCTAAAAATTATCTAAAAAATGGGCAGACCATGCCCATTTGCTTATTAATGTTTAACTCAGTAAAGGCCGCTGACACATATGCAAGTTTGCGATTTGCAGCAGAAAAACTCCGCAGAGTTTTTCATAGCGAATAATTGAATTTTCGGGGTAGAGGTTTTTTAAATGGAGCGTTCGGTAAACAGTACATTTTATATTTGTGGCAGGTCAATTGGCCGCCTAGAGAGATTTAAAGCCTTTAAACTATATTTTGTGGAACTATGTTAAGGCTCATGTCTATAGTCACCAGCCACCGGGAGTGACCGGCTGATATGGTATGGGAGATATATTCGAGGATTAGCCGCAGTCAACATTTATATGACCTAATTTTTTTCAACTCAAAGATTTCTCACACATCTCTAAATTGTATGTTTCTTTCAAACTAAATTTAAAAGCTCTTAAAATATCACCCAATAAACACAAATTTGATTGTCTTAAATATTTATCGAAATAAAAAATTTAAGTTAATCTGAGTCATTTATCTTTAATTAATTTCCATAAAATTTATTAGAAATATTTTATTTCAATTCTTATTCCAAAGAATTCAACATAAAAGTCCTTGAAACAATTTTGTTGTTACAATTAAACCAAAAATAATAACAATAAACTTACAATAAACATTTCTAAACTAACAAAATCAAAGGTAACAAGTAAGAAAATATTGTAATCCATCAATAGCGACCATGTGATACCCTACAAAAATGCTTCAACTTTAACGTTGGAGAGTCTCTAACGGCCTGGGAGTCTATCCCACTAAAACGGCACTTTTCTCACGAAAATAGAAGTAACCCACATTTACACTTCCAAAACTGAATAAGGTATTTTGAATGGGGTCATTTTGGACTCAAAACTGTGAAGCCTAAATTCCCTATTCTGGGTGTCCAAAGCATCCGTTGCACTCTACTAATGTACCAGCATTTCCTAGCTCTTTGACATGATTATCAAGCCTATACTTATGTCTGTTACACTTCTAAAATTGAATAAGGTGAAACTTGTGCTCACTGATCATGCCAAATAACATGGGGTTATTTTGGAATCAAAACTGTCCTGAAGCCTAAATACCCAATCCAGAGTGTCCAAAGCATCCATTGCACTTTACTAATGTACCTTTGACATGATTATCAAGCCTATACTTATGTCTGTTACTCTTCTAAAATTGAATAAGGTGAAACTTGTGCTCACTGATCATGCCAAATATCATGGGTTCATTTTGGACTCAAAACTGTTCTGAAGCCTAAATACCCTATTCAGGGTGTCCAAAACATCCATTGTACTCTACTCATGTACCAGAAATACCTGGCTCTTTGACATGATTGTCAAGCCTATACTAATGTCTGTTACACTTCCAAAATTGAATAAGGTAGAACTTGTGCTAACTGACCATGCCAAATATCTTGGGGTCATTTTAGAGCCGAAACTGTCCTGAAGTCTAAATACCCAATTCAGGGTGACCAAAGCATCTATTGCACTCCACTCATGTACCATCACTGCCTGGATCTTTAACATGGTTGTCAAGCCTATACTAATGCATGATGTGCTTGTTTGGTGGCCCACACTCACCAAACCAGCGGGATTCTTTTACTAAAATTTTAAGATCGTCCGATCTAATGATTACCGGTGCTTTAAGAACTACACCATCTAAGGTGCTGTTTGTCATGATCCCAGTCGAACTAATGTCACTACAAATTGCCTTTAACTCGGCTGTCCGACTTAGCACTATCGGTTCCACTCACAAATAGGACACTCCACTATTCTAGATAAATTACTAATATCCCTGAAAGCATTGACTACTGCATATCCACCCCTCCCTTTGATAAATCCTTTACTGTGACTATCCCTGCAGACCCCTCATCCCTCTATGACGAATTTCTGGAGGTATACACAGACAGATCCAAGTCAAAAAAAGTTGTGGGGGGGATTGTTTCTTCATACCGCTATTAGGAAAGGAAATTTGTTTTAGGCTTTCTAAACTATGTAGTATTCTTCAATCCGAAATTTTGGCCATATAAAAAGCTGTCAAATGGTTAAGATACCACAGAATATACGTTTCTGTATTGACAGTCAGGCTGCCATTAAATCCCTTTCTAATGTCCACACGACATCTGTTCTTACTCGCGAATGCCGGGCATCTTTTAACGTGATGCCGAGACATGGTAACATTGATCTTTTCTGGGTACCCGGGAATAACAATGTACTAGGTAACTCCAAAGCGGTCGAACTTGTTAAATCACGTGCTCTCCTGAGTCAGGATAACATTTACCAATTTACGGCCTTACCGCTATCCGCCTGCAAATCAGTAATTAGGCAATCCCTTTATGGGTCAGCGCCGAATACCTGGTCCATTGAAAGTACTTGTTCAATATCCAGGCAAACACGGCCCACTTACGGCATGAAACTTTTAAAATGCTTGGTATCTCTGCCTAGCCACCGTCTCCGCAACCTAATCTCAACCATAACAGGCCACTGGGTTTTGGGGTTGTATGCCAGAAGACTTAACCTTCAAATACTATGACTTCTGTCGTAGTTGTCACAATATCGAAGAGAAGGAGACATTAACTCATCTTCTCTGCCACTGCCCCGCTCTTTCTAGTTTGAGGGCTCTAATTCGGGGGCGCTTTCTGCATGATTTATGTGATCTGGAGAGTATTGACATTGAATAAGCCTAGTAATGTTCTGGAATAAATTACTGTGTTTTTTCTTTTCCAGTCTATACCTTACAGGTACCACAGAAGGATCGCTTCTAGGACCCAAGAGACGCTGACTAATCATCGCGTGCTTGTCTAACCTAAGCTTTTACTGAACAAATTAGCTTCTACTGGACAAATTTGATGCAAATTTAGGTTAGGTTAGGTTATAAAGGAGGTGTCAAGCGACACCTTCACTTGGAGACTCCAGGGGTCCATTGTGATCCTTTACTAAAAGAGAAGAAGAAAGAAGATTAAAGATAGAGGAAGAAAAAAGAGAAAAGAATAGTATAGAGGGAGAAGGAGAGTACCCTATCTAAGCCAGTTAAGACCAGTGGTGAACCCTACAATATCTTGCACTGTTGCAGATCCTGAAATTCAGCAAAGAATCTGCTGCCTAGATGTTTGAGCCTTTGACTTTGTAGCCTTGGGCAGTGAAAGAGAATGTGTTTTTCCGACTCGGACGAATCCTCATCTAGACATAGTTTGCAGAGCTGCGGAACGCTGCCATCTCACCTATTTAACCTCGAATTTAAGGCACAGTAGAATTTTGGTTCCATTAATGTCCGGTTTAGGCCATAGAGCTCTTGATGTCCTATACGTAACCATGTTTCCCCAAGTCCTTGCTGATCCATGACTTAATGCCCAGATAGAAGTGACAGACAGGTGGAGCAATATCTGTCACTCTTAGACTCAAGTCTTGGATCGAGCCTTGTCTAGCGACTTCGTCCGCAACTTAGTTGCCAGCGATGTCGCAATGAATCCTATAACTGAAAGATAGGTCAAAAAGAGCTATCCTATATTTTTTTTAACTAGTTTGGCTATCGACGTATATAGTTACCCCACTATTTTCAGTAAATTTTGTCACTATAAGAATATTTTATCGATACTTTTGAATGTTTATTGATTTCCGCCAGTTGGCCAAAAGTGAGGTTAAATATAGACCAACTGGACCTATCTCCACAAATTTCGTATGGTGATGTGTACTACATGACCATTATTTGTGCTGAATTTTATTCAAATACAGTCAAATTTATCACTGTGAGGCTTTAACTCAAAGAGAAATCAGTCATTTTGAGGTATTCAAATAATGGATCGATTAAGACGAATGTTAGCAGTCTCTCTGATCTTGTTTTTTGCTAACCCTAAGGGTAAATAAATCAAAAAAAAAAAATAAATAAATATTGATTTACACCAATTTCAGTTGCCCCTGTACCAAAACATACATAATGCGATATTTGATGGAAATCGATCGATATATTTTTGAGATCATTTTCGAAATCGGTCGATTTGGAAATATCGATTTCCATCCATTTCCGGAAATCTCTTTTAAATGTCATGTGTTAAAATGTAATAAAGGTTAAGACATCGTTAAATCGACTCAGGAAGTGATTCGCCTAAGATCGGTAAACACTAAAGTAATTAGGTGTCCGAACAATATTCTCTTGTGTTACAAACATCAATACAAACCCAATAACTATAGTGTTGCAGGTTATACACATAAAACCTCAAGGTTTATGATTAAAGATTTCTGTTTCTAACCGAGTTACAAGTGCAAGTTGTATTCGAAAGGAGGGCCGATAAACATTTTCAAACATAAATAGACAAAATCACAAAACGGCATAAAATTTTGGAAAATAAACAAAAATTTAGCATGATTAGTTTGAAAATAGTTTATAAAAATTTTTTGGTAAAAGAAGTTGAAAAAAAAAACAAATAATGACCCAGCAGTTCTAAACACAAGGTCGGTCCTCAATACAGATGAAATGGAAAGCTTTCTATGGACAAGACTCGAGACAACTAATTGACTCTTGACCAGGTAAAATATAGGCTATCGATCATATCCAGTGCTAAAACACAAGATAAAATCTCTAGTCATTTCATGGCTATTAAGGACGCTCCTTCAATTTAAAACTTCTGGGAATCTTTAGTTGGTAATTCCCTATATAAGTTTGATTCCATTTCAACTTAGTTTTATGTTCTCTGCATTTGATGGGAAAGAGTTAGAAGAGACTAAAATAATTTAGTGGGTGGCATTTTTCCTAAATCTAAAATACCTGTCACGCGAATAAACAAAAATTTAAATATGCCTTAATAATAGTCCTAATTTTGAGTCTAACGTTCTGCACATGGAGAAATTGGAAAATGTATTTTTTACGGTAAAAATCAAAAAAAGCTTAATTTTTCTTTTAGAATTGACAAGCTTTGATTAATATTATCAGATGTCAGGTCAAACATGTCATGTTTCGATTTTTTTTCAGTAGTAAAAAGATTATATGAATCGACTGGATTGGATTTAGAGTTTATCCGTAAAGTGAGAGTATTACGTAAAAATTTGCGTGTTTCGGGAACAACATCCCTAATCTTATTTGAGTACTTGCTTTTGTAGTAGCGATAGAACAGTGAAACTATCCTATATCAATGGAGGACGACTCTACTGTCACCTATAAGCACGTTTGCTCTCTCCTTTAGGAGATCGAGATGCCCACATACATGATAGTATTATTCCATTTTTGGCCGAATGTAGGTGATATGCGCAATTGGCGTGGCATGTGCTGATGAAGTTAAGAGGCTTTCGAGTGTGTCTCTATTTCACGGTCGAGTAGCCTTTTGCCCATCTGATAAAAAGGGCCTCTAAGGTTTCACATAGTTGTATCTTTAGGTTACTTTCGATTATGAAATTGTGGGTCATATTCACTTCATCGGGTGTTAAGAGAGGTAGAA
Source organism: Stomorhina lunata (assembly GCA_933228675.1). Lineage (NCBI taxonomy): Eukaryota > Metazoa > Arthropoda > Insecta > Diptera > Rhiniidae > Stomorhina > Stomorhina lunata. The sequence continues at coordinate 17,436,091 of OW121744.1, forward strand.
GTTAAATAGGAGTTGCGACAATAATTCGGCCTGAGGAACTCTCTCTTTACCTCTGGGGTGTTTTGAACATCAGTCTCCAAACTCTACGAACGATTGACGACTACTTAGATAATTTACTATACACTTCTTCAAATAATTGACATTGTCCTGGAAGAGACATGGCTGGCCGGCTCAAGTAAAGAGTTACTAGCCTACTGTTCGTTCAAAAGAACTCTGCTGGATTAATTCTCGTGAGAGAATGTTAATTGCGGGTTACATTGTGGTGAATTTTGCAGGATCCCCGCTTGTGAGGAGCTGCTGGTAGTTGGCTGATCCTCAGGAGTATCTGTATGATGAACTTTCTCGCTAATCCATCAAAACTTGACACTTATGATTAACTGAATGTCGGGATGTCCTGGAGAACACATTGCTAGCCGGTTCAAAGGTCTTTGAAAGGTAAAGAGCCACTAGCACTGTTCTTTCACAAATCCTCTACTGGTTTAATTCTCGTGCGATCTGAGTGTTAATTGCGGTTAATGATATGGTGGTGCATTTTGCAGGATTAAAGCTAGAGAAGAGTTGCTGGTAGTTGGCTGTTCAGCTGTAGGAGAAGTAGAGCCTCTAGTGTTTGCGCGACAAGAGGGATATCGATCTGTACGATGATCTCTCATACCCGAGTTTCCAAGGTTTAAAAATTAGGATCACTCTACCCCAATGTCATCCGTTGATGACAACCAAACAATGAGCTTTGTAAGGAATAGCTCAGATGAGGATAATGATAATAGTGAAAAATCGCCTGACACTTTGGCTTTTTTAGACAACATTTCCGCTTCTTCTTCTGTTATCATTGACACCCAGTGGAGCATAGGGCCTCAAGCAGCCTTTTATATCGGACTCTCCATCAATTGACCTTCTCCGCATTTATTGCATTTATGCGTTTCCAAGTTTCGTAGCTGTGCATAGTGCAGATTTTGCCTTGTTAATTCGTGATTTTTTATCCTCGTAGGCGCCACCTTTTGTAGATACCAAACTTCCAAGATAATTAAAGGTATCTACACGTCAAATAATCTCGTTATCCACATTGATATGTGTTGACGGATTTGAGCCATAGCCTCCTGGCATAATCTTTGTCTTGGAAACATTGATTTCCAGCCCAGCTGCCCGAGATTCAGCAGTGATAGCGTTAGTGTTTTCTTGAAGGTGACCTGAGCTTTGGCTTAGAAGACATACGACAGCATATTTCCAGTACTCGTGTTGTTTAAAGGGATTCTATTGGAAATCGCGTCTACCATTTAAAACCGTGCGTATTATATTGTCGATGATCCTTGTGTATAGGTGACAAGATACATCTTTGCCTTACTCCAGTAGTGACTTCGAACGGATTTGACAATTTATTCTTATGTAGGATTCGACATTTAAAATCCTCGTACATTACCGAATTAAGTTCAGAATTTTCGAGGGCATGTTACGATTTTCTAAAATTCTCCATAGTTAGCTTCTGTTGTTGAATGCAAATAGGGTGCAGTTGTTGCCTGGGTTTCCGGCTTAAAGGTAATAACAGTATTCAATTCCTACTCATACCTCCTCGTGGTACATACTGGAAACCTGAGCAACCTAGTTGAAGATGCGGTAAAGAACCCGAGTGAGATTCTAGGTCAGGGCTAACTTGAGGAGGAGTTATCTTGGTCTAAGGGTCTAAGATAATTATACTTGGTAAAGTACGAAACTGTAGCGTCTGTTCAACATGTTAGTTGCGGCTGCAAGCGGGCGTCTATCTCGGATAGAGCAGCTCGCTTTACAAGCGTGGCTCTTGTCTTTGAACTCATCATCCATCAACTTAGCACTTACGATGTTTTAAGCATGGAAAGAAACAACATTATAGAATACACTACTCCCCCTGCTACGGCAGCTGGCACAAGGTTTTTGGAGGTGTCTAATCTATGCAAGAACATTCTCATGAATGAAGCCAATTCTATCCAAAGAAATCGAAGTATAAAAACTAATATAGGCATGATAGAAAGTTGGGTTATAAAATTGATTTCCTGGCGGTGCAAGGAGCAAGATGGACAGGACAAGGTGAAGTTCGGAACGAAAATACTGTGTTTCTTAACTCCGGTCTCCCGAAGGGTGATGAGCATAGTAGGGATGTGGGCTTTCTGATGACTAAAAGAATAGCTAAAGCCATGATAATAGCATGGTATCCTATCAATTAAGACTAAAGCTCGTAATTTGATAATTATCAATGTCTACGCACCTACTGAAATTGAGGCCCTATGCTCCACTGGGAGTCAAGGATATCAGAAGAAGAAAAAAGCTTCTGTTGACACCGTCAAAGGCCTTCATAAACTCGGTAAACGCTAGGTAAACGGGGGCGCGGAATTCATTATATTGCTCAATTACTATACTTACTGTGTTGATTAGATCAAGACAAGAACGGTTCTCTTTGAACCCAAACTGAGTTTCGCGGAGTGTTGAGGAAACTGCGTCGGATATTCGATTCAAAATTACTTGACTTAGTATCTTGCTTGGAATTGGAAGAAGTGTTATACCCCTGTAGTTATATTTTCTCTAAGTGTATAAAAAAAACTCTTCACCTTTCTCTCAAAACTATTACAAGCGTTTTAATATTTAACATCAAAAGAGAGTTTGAGTAAGAGGGTCCTAATGTAACACTGTGGAGTAGCTTTCTTTTGAATGAATGAACGAACAGTTTGTTGGCTGGTTGCCATTTGTGGGTGTTAAGGAATAGCGGAAATACAAGTGCAACCAGCCATATATAGAGTTGAAAGTAAAAGGGAATTAGGTATTTCATACACATATAGAAAAACATACCTAGACCAGAGGAAGTACATACATTCGTACATAGATATGTGTGGGTGAAATTATGCTGATTCTCGTGGTACAAAAAAGTTGAAGGAAATCAGCCAATGAACCCCAAATGATGGGGTTATGAACTATTTAATTTTTTTTATATATTTTCGTTGGCAACGTTTTGTTTTTATTGTTGCTATTTTTTTTGTGTATGTTTTTATTTGTATATTGCTAATATTGTTTTCGACACGAATTTTTACAAGTTATGACAGTAAATGAGAGTAAGCAGCGGAACCAGCGGAAGCAATACCGAGAGAACTGCACGACTATGATGTTTTGGGAAAAACAGAAGGAAAGTTGTAGCCAAGTATTGAATGGAAATTCATTCACAAAAACAGTTAGCGCGTGGCACGTGAAGTTAAAGAACGTGACAAAATCCTTTCTTAATAACCAGATACTAAATATTAGATAAGATTTTTTTTTGTTATTTTTCTTTAGAATAACAAGACTTAGAATTTATTACTAATATATTATTGGAAACAAATGTAAATTAGTGCAACTAGGGAGGGTGTGGTCTTGTGGTGGATTTTTGATGTGAAACCGAAATTGTATATTTTTATGGCATATTACAATTGTTTTGTAATTATTTTCTATTTATTGCCTGCCACCAATTCAAACGACTCGAGATAATAATAATAAATTCTTAACAAAAATAACAATTTATATTCTATTAAACAAACAAACCTTTAAGTACTTGAAAGGAACATTCTAACTTGTTTAAATTAGCAGCATGTCGTTATCGTTTACAACTCGTCGCCGACAGCAGACGTCTGCTGCTAAATGGTCCTCGCAACAGCATCTTGTCCAGCAACTCCAGAAAACCAATTCTAACTTAACTAGTGCTACTAATAATTTACTACATCCTCAATATCTAAATCAAAGCGTGCGGAAACAAAAATCGTTTATTGAAAGCTCATCCTCACATTTGAATAAAAGTTTTTTAACGGCTCATACGGGACGTGCGCATTTATCTCGCGGTCTTTCGGTCGGAAGATCTCACGAAAATATACCGGCACAACGCACTTTTACATCGTCGTATCCCAAACAGCAGTTCCTAAAGAAACATTCCTCCATTAACGTACCAAGTTGTAATGGAAAGAATGATCGAGATTCTTTAAAACCGGGTGATTTGATCAAGAGGAATATAACGAATTGCGGCAACGGTGGTCTTGATTATTTACGAAATTCACGTAGAGTTCAAGCTTGGTCATCGACTTCGTCGATTTTGAAGTCTTTGGATAAGGAGTTGGCGCAAATTAATGTTGTGGTAGGAAAGTGTAAAGACGTGAAGATTTCCAAGGGTCGCAGCGGTGGTGCAGATATTGTGGATAACTTGAAAACGTAAGTACCGTTAGGTCAATTCGAAAATAATGAAATAGTCCAACAAAAAAATAAAAAGATAGAAGACCTATTTATATTAGAGTGGGTCACATTTTTATTGATCAGACTACACTTAGTCAAAATAGTAAATAAATTACAATGGATTCTTAGGTTTAAGACGTTTTTAGAAAGTCATGGTCTAAAAACCTCTTAAGAATAATACGTATTCTAACCTTTAAACTAAAATATAGTCAGAGGCATAAACTTTGATATAAAAGCCTAAGATATAGAGAAGATATACATATATAAAGTCCTGCCTACAGATTCTACCCATGTCTGTCCAATCAGAAAGTATAATATATCGTAGTAATATATCGAATCTCTGCAACCATCTATCTATCTATGTATGTCGATTCAAAATAAAATGTTTTCGAAACACAACTACGATTTTAGAAACGAGATTCAGAGTAACCCTCCTGACAGAAAATAATACAGCCTTGGACAAAAGCCCGCAAGTTTACCCCTTCCCATGCCAAAAGATTACAATTTATCTGAAATCTGTTTTCCATGCCAACAGATTACAGTTAATCTGAAATGAACGCATGAACGCCGTACGTTTATACATAATCATTTGCACTATCCGATTCAGAGATTGCTTCTAAATTGCGTTTTAATTATTCTTTTTCTGTTACCCTTGGCACCCAGTGGGACATAGAGCCTCAACCATCCTTTTATATCCAACTCTATTGCGAGATGTTAGGCATACGTCATTCCACGAATAGTTTGCTGCATGCAACTCCGCGTCACGTCTCCACGTTCTGACAGGTGCACCAACACGATGGCCGCTTCCCTGTGGATTCCATCGAAGCGCTTGTCGAGCAATGTTGGTATGTGGCCTTCGAAGTATGTGGCCTATCCACCGCCATTTCCGTTGACATACCTCTATAGAAGCAGGAATTTGCGTTTGGTAGATCTTTATTTCTTATGCGATTCGGCCACCATATATTAAGGATATGTCGCAAGCATTTGTTTGCAAAGCTTTGTAGGCGCTTATCGATGGCATTTGTGCGTTTCCAAGTTTCGCAGCCGTAATGCAAGATGGACTTGACATTCGAATTGTATATTCCTAACTTAGTTGTTGTTGGTATTTGCCGAAATTTCCAAATAGCTTGGAGAATGCCGAATGCAGATTTTGCCTCTTTAGTACGTGGTACTCGTCGGCGCCACCTTTTGTAGATACCAAAGTTCCATGATAATTAAAAGTACCTACACATCCAATAACCTCGTTATTCATCACCATTTCCGTTGACATACCCCTATAGAAGTAGGGATTTGGTTTCTCGCGTGTAGTATATCTTCATTTCTTATGCGATTCGGCCACCATATATTAAAGATTCGCTGTGAGCATTTATAGGCGCTTATCTATGGCATTTGTGCTTTTCCAAGTTTCGCAACCGTAATACAAGATGGACTTGACATACGAGTTGTATTTTCGTAACTTAGTTGTTGTTGACATTTGCCGAGATTTCCAAATAGCTCAAAAAATGCCGAATGAAGACTTTGCCTTATTAATACGCGATTCAATACCCGCGTCGGCGCCATCTTTTGTAGATACCAAACTACCAAGGCAGTTAAAGATACCTACACATCCAATAACCTCGTTATCCAACGCCATTTCCGTTGACATACCTTTATAGATGTAGGGATTTGGTTTCTTGCGTTTCTTCATTTCTTTTGCGATTCGGCTACCATATATTAAAGATTTCCCGCAAGCATTTGCAGGCGGTTATCGATGGCATTTGTGCGTTTCCAAGTTTCGCAGACGTAATAGAAGATGGGCATGACACTCGAGTTGTATATTCATAACTTAGTTGTTGTTGTTGATATTTGCCGAGATTTCCAAATAGCTCGGAGAATGCCGAGTGCAGATTTTGCCATATTAAGACGTGATTCAATATCCACGTCGGTGCCATCTTCTGTAGATACCAAAGTTTCGAGATAATTAAAGGTACCTACACATCCAATAAAGTCCACATTGGTGTGTGTCGACAGGTTTACGACATAGCCTCCAATGCATAATCTTTCTCTTGGAAATATTGCCTTCTAGCCCAGCTGACCGCGATTTAACAGTGATGGCTTTAGTGTTTTCTGAAGGGTGACCTAAGCTTTGGCCTTGAAGACATACGTCATCAGCTTATTCCAAGTCCTCAAATTGTTTAAAGAGTGTCCATTTGAATCGCGTTTAAATGATTCATTCATATTTTGCCTCATAGTGCCAACCTCTTAAAGGTTTGGTCTAAGAGTGCAAATGTTGCATTTATCTGCAAAAGAGTAAATAGAATTGGAAGTTTGACGTTGAAGATCGTTTATAAATATAAGAAATTGAGTCGGAGAAAGAATAGAGCCTTGCAATGCCCCTGAATTATCTCGAACTCGTTTGAAGAGATCCCATCTAAAACAGTTGATCTTTAAAGAATGTCTCTGAGAGTGCTTGGAAACTTTCCCAAGCTGCTAATGTCACTTCTTCTGGACAAAACATTTACACCAAATTCCTCTAAGTTTCAGAATCTTTTTAGTCAGATTACTCGATTCGGCCCAAAAAACGTCTTTTTTGTTAGAAATAACGTACTAGGAAAAACTTAACAATAATTACACATTATCACCCACTCTTTTAACATCCAAAAATTATGTCATAACATCAATCTTTGTTTATCAATAATAGAGACTTTACATGTTATTTTGATGTCAGGGATTTAAAAACGAAAACTAAAAAACGGTTATTGAACTAAATACTTGCCAATAATATTAGCAATTTGTCATGAAAACTTAAATCTATTTTGGAGCTTAAGAACATGCATATTCAAAGTTTTTATTCCGGTATGTGAGTCTGTAATAAAAACCAATCAAATTGACATAGTTTTTGTTTTTACTTTTACTTGATTTCTTTTTTAACCAAACTCTAAAATATTATATGTATGTAGGTATTAAAAGTTGATATCACATCATACTTAAGTTTGATTTGTATCAAGAGCCAAAAATATACATTCCTAATGATATAAATATGAAGAAAAATATTATGTTTCGAACCACGCAAACTTTGAAGGATTGATAAAGGTCGACTTTTAAATTAGGTATTTAGTTAATTTAATTTTATGTTGCTTAAGTAGTTTCTTTGTCACAGAGTAGGGTGCTTAAATAAAAGGAAAAGTGGATAACGAGGTTATTGGATGTGTAGGTACCTTTAATTATCTTGGTAGTTTGGTATCTACAAAAGGTGGCGCCGACGAGGATATTGAATCGCGTATTAATAAGGCAAAATCTGCATTCGGCATTCTCCGAGCTATTTCGAAATCTCGGCATATATCAACAACAACTAAGCGATGAATATATAACTCGAATGTCAAATCCATCTTGTATTATGGTTGCGAAACTTGGGATGCACAAATGCTATCGATTACCGCCTACAAACCTTTGCAAGCAAATGATTGCGGCCGAATCGCATAAGAAATGAAGATCTACTAAACACTACAAACCAAATCCCTGCTTCTTTAGAGGTATGTCAACAGAAATGGCCGTGGATAGGTCACACACTTTGAAGGCCACATACCAACATTGCTCGACAAGTGCTTTTTGGAATCCACAGGGAAGTGATGCACCTGCTGGAACGTGGAGAAGGTCAATTGAAGCGAAATTACAAGCAGCAAACTATTCATGGAATGAGGTATGTCTAACATCTCGCAATAGAGTTCGATATTAAAGGATGGTTGAGGCCATATGCTACACTATAAAACTTGACTTTGTTGGTGTCTGTTGGACTATACGTCAGTCGCAGAGCGTTAATTATATTTCGAGGACTGTTTGTGGAGATTGTGAGCCCCATATGCGACAATTTTGGAACTCCACAAAGCGATGTTCTATTTCCCTAGTATTGACTTTGTTGGTGTCTACTAAAACTACACATAATTCGCAGAGGGTTAATGGTATTTCGAGGACTGTTTGTGAAGTTTGTTAGACCCACAAGGCGGTGTTTTATTGCCCTACTATTGACTTTGTCAAGCAACAAACTATTCATGGAATGACGTATGCCTAACATCTCGCAATAGAGTTCGATATAAAAGGATGGTTGAGGCCCTATGCTTCACTGCAAGTCAAGGATAAAACCTGACTTTGTTGGTGTCTGCTGGACCAGACTGGACTGGACACGTCAGTCGCAGAGTCGAGGATTGCTTGTGGCGTTTATGAGCCACATGAGCGACAATTTTGTGGTAGAAAAATTTCGCAAGGCAGTGTTCTATTCCTCTAATATTTACCTTGTTGGTGTCTGCTGGACTACACGTCATTCGCAGAGGGTTGATTGTGTTTCGAGAACTGTTTGTGGAGTTTGTGAGCCCCATATGCGACAACTCTGTAATAGAGGAAGTCCACAAAGCGGTGTTCTATTTCCCTAGTATTGACTTTGTTTTTGTCTGCTACACTACACGTAATTCGCAGAGGGTAAATGGTATTTAGAGGACTGTTTGTGAAGTGTTAGCCCCACATGGCGGTGATTTATTGTCCTACTATTGACTTTGACAAACAGCAAACTATTCATGGAATGACGTATGCCTAACATCTCGCAATAGAGTTCGATATAAAAGTATGGTTGCTCCACTGGTAATTAAGGATAAAACTTGACTTTGTTGGTGTCTGCTGGACTACACGTCAGTCGCAGTATTTCGAGGACTTAATGTAAATTGACATTTAGGGTGAAGCTTGCGCTCAGAGATAAATATCAGCTAAATATCGTACTATCGCTGTAGCGGTTTTTACTGAAAATTCTGACAATTAAAGATTAACGAGATTGTCCTCCCTGAGAGATCATTGCATCCCGAAAAAAAATTACGGTTTGGTGCGGTTTATGGGATGGTCAAAACCGGCATGTTACTCTAAATGGGAATCGGGAACCGTTCAATGATAACCGAATATTTTTGGCCCCAATTGGATGATATGGACAAAAGGACGGCACCACAAGCCACACAGCGAATGTCAAAATCAATTTATTGAAAACTATGTTTGGAGAACATGTTATCTCACGAAATGGTCCAGTCAAATGGTCGCCTCGGTCGTGCAGTTTGACGCCGTTAGACTATTTCCTGTGGGGCTACGTCAAGTCCATGGTCTCTACCAACAAACCAGCGACGATTGATAAACTTCGTACGAATATCGAACATGAAATTGCAGCAGTATCGGCCAATTTATGCTTGAAAACTTTCGAAAATTGGGTTCAGCGTCTGAACTTCTGCAAGCGAGCCCGTGGTGGCCATGCAAAAGAAATCGAGTTCCCCCTCTCTCTTATTTCTCTTGTTTTAAAAATGTTTACTACGTACTATTAACAAAAATTACTCGTAACTTAAAAATTCTAATTGCTTTTCCTTAATTTTTCTAGTAATAACTCGAAAACTGACTCGGTGATAACAACAACATCCCAAAACTCCAATTCCGGTAAGAAGTCAGTAAAACCTGAAGTTAATAAAGTTAACTTAAGTATAGTCTTGTCAGATGCTTTGGATTCGACTAAAGAAGAAAGCGATAGCATCTACAGTGATCAAGAACCGGAAGGGGAAAACGATTACGATAGTGATGAGCTGTCAAGTGAATCCAGCCCAAATATAGTAAGAAGATTTTAAGTAAAAAAATATATATTCTAATACAATTTTCAAAACTTTTCAGACAACCCAAACGAAAACAAAGGATATTAAGAAAACGGAAAATTCTTCTAACTGTAATACCAACACTCGACCTTCAGTAACAGCTCATCAGCGAAGAGCTCTCTATCACAATAGTAGATTAGCATCGAATTTAACTCTGACTAATAATACAAATCAAAGTACTAACTTAAATACTGGCATACAAAATCCTCAAAACTTTAACGCTTCACCTTCACTGACCGTCCAAAAACGACCGCCCTTAGTACGTGCCATGTCGGCACCAGTTCGCAGTTTTGACGAAACGTCAAAAGCTTCCTCATTTCTAGCTACAAAACGTAAATCACGAAGACGAAAACTTAATACCCGCAATATTAGCTGTGACAAGGGTCCGAATGATATTTTAACTTCAACAGATTTAAATATAAATCGAAAAGTTTTAACTCGTTCAAAATCTGTGGCTCCTGATGTTATAACATTGGTGTCTCTTATTAGTTCTGAGGGTTCAGATTCGGAAAAAGAAGAAAATTTTACACCTACTAACTCTCAAACCGCGAGTCCTACTAGAAGAGCGCCTTCTCTAAGAAAAACCGGAAAATCAGGTAAGATTTGCATGTTTGTACTAAAAGTTTTGAAACATTGTTAATATATTTTTTAAAGTATCTTTTCAAGAAAATTATCCGCCAACCTTTCAATTTGCCTCCAAAGAATATTCTCATATGCTAAGGAGAAGTTCCATAGCACCTTTGGCCCAACGCATTAAATCGAATAGACCGCCCACAGCACCGCCTGGTTCTATTTTTCATAACTCGCAAAAGCTTAACAACGAAATGTCCGTTTCCAGTAGTAGCTCAAATGAGGACAATGAAATTGTCCCAAATAATACCAAGAGCAATGAGTTAAATAATTTAGGTCCTACTACAAACGATAAGACTTTAGAAGAGGAATATGAGTTTCCTGAATATGTGCGCAGTTTAAAGGAAAGGGAATGCTGGAAATTATTTATGAAAATGTCCACTAAGGGTGTAAATATTACGTACGATACCATTTTAAGGGGCATGCTAACGCCCACAGAATTTCGTCAACTACAAAAACAAAGGGAATTGGAGGAGGCCAAAGCTCGCAAAGAAGCCGAGGAAAATGGTTTTCTAGAGGAAACAGCCAAAGAAATGCCCACAGCTATAGAAAGACTCAAGGAGAGTTTGCTAAAGAATTAGTTTGAAAAATATCACATAGATTTGTTATTTTTTGTTTGTTAGTGGAAAGCACTGCCTGGACTTAGACCAAATGGCGCTCATTAGAACTATGTAATTCCGAAGCAAAAAACCTACGATAAATGAATATTTCCTAATAAATATTGGCACTTGTTAAACACATCACACCCATGGCTCACCGAACATTTTTAGAAATGAAGTACAATAAAAAATAATAACGATTTTAATAAAAATGTAAAAAAAAAACAATTTTTCCTTCTTGTTATTTTTGACTCCTCTTAATACGGTTCAGCGTTGCTTTATTATAGGGATAACCCAAGCCCTAAAAAGCACACCTTAGACTGCTCTTGACATCATGTTTTCTTTATTCACCTTGAATCTCTTTATAAAGGGGTTAGCAGTTAGAAATCTTTTGAGACTGCATGAGTCGGGTATACTTCAATACATACGGTTAGGTCACACTGGGCTACTGGGATTTTCAAGTCCTCATGGCTTCTTAGTCCAAGAGCTACTGTTTAGTGTGATACCAGATTTTTGTAAACAAAATCAATTTATTAAAAAAAAATTACATAAATGTATTGCACTAGGATACCAATTTATTACAATTATTTATTATTGTAATAAATGTTGGTGGGGACAACCTTCCCTCGGCGCGTTTAGATTGATGGTTATTCCATCGTCATCAGGAGGAGTCTGGGATGGCAAACATGGTACAATTGCACTTTTTTGATACATTTTGAACTAGGTTGGTACCGTAATATTACCGCGTCCCGCTTGGTACAATTTATAAATCTTAATTTTTCACTGTGTCCGAGCCGATTTTTGAGGATTGGATTACATCGATCTATTATTTCGGATACTAAAAAGACATTCATAATTTTTCGGTCTTACAAAGAATTTAGGCAATAATAAGATAAATAGTCACCTTATGTGACTGTTATATATATTTTTATTGGATTTGATTGGATTTGATACATATTTGATTATACCTCCAATTCAATTACTATTTTCACGAAAGACTTTGATACCCCATGAGATCTATACTTGACTCTCTACTGCTCTACACGGTATAGACTATACCTCATATTAGATCTACTGCCTAAAATAACTTAAATTTATATGAATCTTTATAAAGTGTACGTAAGATGACAAAGTTTAACAAATATATATTTTTGTAAGAATTAAAAAAAGTATTCTAGATTTGTTGAAAATCATTATTCGGACCTTAATTCTTTAGAGTATCAATGGTCAACCCCAATTTCGGTACTTTCCTAACTGTTATGTAGAAAATTATATAATTTTAATTTGAAATCTGTTCCATTCTTTTTATTAAAAAAGTCCAATTGTTTACTTAATGTCGAAAATGTTAGTCGACTTTTGGACCAGGTTCCGATTAAGCGTATAATATCACTGCGTTCCCACGGCAGTCGGTTCTTCGTACCGGAACGACTCGGAATTCTTAGTATTCCGACAAAGGACTGTCACTTCTACGATATTACCAATAATATCGCAGTTACAACAATAACATTTTAGTTAGATATAAAGGGATCAAATCCATATAGTATCGAATTTGATACTCGTGAAATGAGTCATTTTTTTCTCGTTTATATTTGGTACAAAATCAAGAGAACTATCTACAATCGCTGGGAGGAGTATCCTTAATTCAAGCAATATCAAAAACCACACATAACATCTAAATTGCAAGACAGAATAAATACGAATTAATGTGTCAATAAACATCAATCAGCACACAACAATTTTCTGTTTTACATATTTTTGCAATGTTCAAGCAATTTTGGGTATTCAAGCAATTTTTGCGACTTGGTTCTTATGGGATGGTCAAATATACACTGATTTCAGCAATTTATTTGCTGAACTTCATTAAAATAAAAATTAATTTGTGGTTGTAAAAGACCAGAATTCTTATTTTGCGAAGGCAGTTTTAAGAAATTAAAATTACTCTGCTAAATTTCATAAATTTACCTTGCCAAAATGATAATGTTTCGATAAGCATCACAAATTTGACAATTTAACCTAAAAATTATTTTTTTTATATTTATCGCGCCAAGCGAAACGGAAGGAAACTGTACTTACTTCACAAATTTAAACATTTAACAACACTTTCTTCCACAACATATGATAACATTGGCAACTCCAAGGAAAATGAAACAGGGCAATGCCGTTGAAAGAAAAAAAACGCCAAAAACAACTCAATAATTAAAGTGCAATAATACATTTTAATACCACATAATTCACAAAACTTTATGTCTGATGCTTAAACAAAAATATTTTGTTTAAAATGTACACATTTTCTGTACTTTACACTTCTTTTTTTCATTTCATTTAACTGATTTTCACTAGCACAAGACGAAGATGAACATTTACGCGCAAATAAACAAGATAAACTGTTAAAATGTTTATTTTGTCACTTAACAACACTAGCAATTTGATAAACATTCAATGCTGCCATCCTAAAACAAGTTCAAGAGGTTGCCATTTGAGAACAAAAAAATAAAAACAACAAGTGTTTTATTTGAATAAAACTCTTTACAACACTAGTTTTTTTTTATAAACAAAATTAACAGCTGTTCTCTCAGCTGTTTGATAAGTGGAACCACTTTTTTTCATCACTTTTTTCATATTAGATAAATAAAACGCAACAAGCTTTATAATATTTTAAGAAAATTTTAATATTAATCGATTTCTGTAATAAAATTAACAACATTTATAAAATATGTCTTAAAAATGTGGATTATATATTCAATAGTTATACACATTTTACTGCTCGGCTCAATATTTGTTATTTATTTTCTTTCGCCGGTCATCACAAATCTTCAGCCCACCGATAACATACCCCTAGAACCGCCAGCAAAACGTTTGGTTTTAATTGTAACCGATGGTCTAAGAGCTGAATCATTTTATTATGATACTTTTAAAAATGTACCACATATTAAGCAATTAATTGATACCAAAAATGGCATATATGGCATATCCAAAACTCGTTTGCCCACAGAATCTAGACCTGGTCATATTGCTCTTATAGCTGGCCTATATGAGGATCCTTCGGCTGTGGCCAGAGGCTGGAAAGAGAATCCCATTGAATTCGATACAGTCTTCAATAGAAGCAGCAAAACCTATGCCTGGGGAGCAAATGATGTTCTACACATTTTCTCGCGCCTAACTAGAGAGGATGAGAAACGTTTGTTCTTTGATTCCTACAATCATGAATTGGATTTTTCGGGTAAAGAGAAAACATACGAATTGGATAAATGGGTTTTCGATAGGGTGGAAAAGTTTTTGCAGCGTAAGAAGGAGGAATTGCAAAATGAAACACAAGTTGTATATTTTCTTCATTTGTTGGGCCTGGATACGGCCGGTCATGTTCACAAGCCCAATTCAAAGTTATTTTTGGAAAATTTGCATTTTACCGACAAGGGTATAAAGGAGGTGTATGAGTTGTTTGAGAATACTTTTCCAGATGGTAAAACTGCATATATTTTAACTTCGGACCATGGCATGACGGATGCAGGTGAGTAGTTATAGTTAAATGCAGAAATATAATGGTAGAATTTATCTTTATTCACAAAAATGTTTGAAAATTTTCTATAAAATACCAAATAAATTTTTGAAAATTTTCTAAAAAAATACGAAATTTTCAAAAATTTTCTGTAAATTACTAAATTTTTGAAAATTTTCTATAAAATACCAAATTTTCGAAAATTTTCTATAAAATACCAAATTTTTGAAAATTTTCTTTTTTGTGTAAAAAATGAATTTTTTTTTCCTGATTTTTAATTTTATGTTATTTTGGTTTTTTAGGTTCCCATGGTGCTGGAGATCTGTATGAAACGGAAACTCCTTTCTTTTTCTGGGGTGCCGGTATCAAACATATCGAATACGACTCTCCTGACCAAACTAATTTTTTGATAGAATTTGAACAAGCAGATATAGCTCCTATAATGTCGGCACTTCTCGGAATTGCAACTCCTATGAATAATTTTGGTATACTTCATAAAAATGTTATCAATGCCTCCGAAGTTTATATTCAACATGCAGTCAGAAACAATGTTCAACAGCTGTATAATCAATACAAATCCCTTTTAAGAGAACATGAAAAAGGTTTATTCACAAAATTTCTACCAACATTTGAAATGAAATTCGATTTTGATTTTAAAACTGGTCAAATAGACATAAACGACTATTACGGACTGATCTATTCCGCTTTAGAAGGTATAGATTATTACTTTAGTTATTATCGAAAAGCCTTGTTAGCAGCCACTACAATTACTTTTACTTTCTGGATGGGATATTTATTGAAATTGCTGGGTAGTATAAGCCTGGAGGCTACACAGTTTAAAAACAAATCTTTTAGTTTTATGTGGGAATTTAAAATGTTATTTTTCCTAAGTATTCTTACATTAGCTTTTTGTGTGCTGCAAAAACTAAGCTGGAATATTACACTTTATCTTTTGTTACCGTTTGCTGTAGGTGCCCTATTTTTAAAAGAACGAGGTCAGATATTAATATTTAATTCATCGTTAGGTTTAACTAAACTCCATTTATTTTTGCTTTTTCTTTGTGCCGAACTTTTGGTCTATACATTTTTCGAGAGAAAAGCCATATCTTTGGGTTTTCTAATATTTACTTTACAAGATAAAATTACCCAAGACTTTTTTAAAAGAAAAATAAAGTTTTATATAAGTTTAGTTCTTTCATTAGTTTTATGTATATTTCCCTTATTGCCCATTTCGGTGGGTTATTCCAATAATACTTTACTGTATATAGGCATTTATCTGACCTTGTTGAGAACATTTCTAGTCAAAAATTCCATTTCTTTAATAGATAAAATCGTGGTTCTTATAGCTTTACTTAATTGCATTTTAAGTATTTATATGCACTCCCAGCAACTTGGGGTTAGTATTATTTCCCATGTGATATCCTGGTCTTACCTTTTGTATGTTTTAGTTTCTTTGGTAAAACCTTGTGACCTCAATCTAAAACAACGTTTAGAAAAATTTATTTTACTCTTAAGCTCTCTTTATTGTCTTTTTTGTACTTCCTATGAATCCTTGTTTATTTTATTTTTAATATCCGAATTAATTTTATCTCTCGACTCTTCCAAAACCTACAGCAATTTTAATACACCTTTAGCCTCTAGAAGTTTGCAAATATCCCATTGCTTTCGTTTGGCCTTTATTATTTTACTCTACACCTTCTTTTCGTTTTTTGGCACGGGTAATATTGCCTCGGTTAGCAGTTTTGATCCGAATATTATACGCTGTTTTCTGGCCACATTTTCACCTTTTATTATAATGTTTCTGGTTATTTTGAAATTAATCATTCCAGTTCTTTTAATTATTTCTATCATCTTTGCTTTATCGCCTTTGGCTTTGCATTTTGAGCGTCAAATATTTATTTGTCTTTTAATCGTTTGCGATGTTATGGGTTTGAACTTTTTATTTTTGGTTAAAAATGAGGGATCATGGCTGGAGATTGGTTCATCTATATCTCATTTTGTTATCATGCAGGTGACGACTGTTGTTTTAGTATTGTTTGTTAGTTTTGCGAAATTTATACTGAAAATTAAACGATTTGACAAATTTTCAGAATAATTTTGTGAATTATATATAATTTAGGACTTCTTAACTATTTACTAAAAAAAACTTAAAAATGCATTTGTTTTATTCTTTTGTTTTTAATAAAAAAAACTGTAAACTCAAAAAATATTTATCCTTAATTTATTTATACAAATTTTGAATCGAAATTATTTTGATGAAAATAAGCCAAGTTATGGAATTATTGCAAAATTTATATATTAAAATGTTAAATGCAAAGTTTTTAGCCGATCAAGCCCGGCCATATAATACCCTTCACCCACTCAGGTCAAATGCCTTTTAATAGTCTACAAAGTAAAAAGCTTCTTTTTTCCTTTAAAAATGTGAAAAGAATTATTTTTGCAAACAACCGAAAACAAAATTAAAACACCTTATATCGTTTTACAAAGTAAGCATTTTATTAACTTTTAAAGTTTAAATTTCAAACACACTTAACAAAACTGTTTTCAAATCTGTGGCTTGGTGCTAAAAGGCCAATTTCATTTTTTTGCTGTTTCGAGTTAATCATGGCATTAGATTCCCTTCTTTACAATCTTTTATTCGGCTCCAACAGCTAATCTCTAACTTAACTCTGAACAGGTTCATAAGGGTTTTTCTGGACAAAACGATACTATGAATTTATATAGAAAAATAAAAAATTTTTCAAAACTATATTTTTTAGCATTGGCCCTTTTAGTATAAGCCACAATAAAAACTGTCCCACGTTCAGGCCTGCCAAATTTGCCGACATTTTGGAAATTTTCGACCTTAAAAATAGTAAAGTAGTGATATGCAGATTTTGCTTAGAAAATTGGCGATTTTTAAGTAATATCGAAATCCAACCTACCTTCAAAGTTCTAACAGTTTTTTTAATATATATAACAAATCAGAGATTTAAAATTGATATAAGATTTCAATAATTCCGGTACATTTTTTTTATAGAAAAATTTTCTACATAAAATTTTTTTGTATTTAAAAATTTTCCATATTTCATTTTTTTGTGTAGAAAAATTTTCAACATAAAATTTTTTTGTATTTTTTTTTTTTTTTTTTGTAGAAAAGTCTTCCA
Source organism: Stomorhina lunata (assembly GCA_933228675.1). Classification (NCBI taxonomy): domain Eukaryota; kingdom Metazoa; phylum Arthropoda; class Insecta; order Diptera; family Rhiniidae; genus Stomorhina; species Stomorhina lunata. The sequence goes on from OW121744.1 coordinate 17,453,822, forward strand.
TATAAAATTTTTTTTATGGAAAAATTTTTCATATAAAATTTTTTGTACAGAAAAATTTTTCATAAACATTTTTAGTGTAGAAAATATTTCCATAAACAAATTTAGTATAGAAGTATTTTTAATATAAAATTTTTTGTATAGAGAAATTTTTAATATGATTTTTTCTTTGAGAAACATTTTGAATATAAAATTTGTTCTATAGAAAATTTTCAATAAAAATTTATTCTATAGAAAAATTTTAAATGAACATTTTTTTAAAATTCGGCTATATTTGTGATATATTTTTGACAACTCCGTTTTTTTGTCGATTTCTGAAAATTTACTGCCGGTAATGCCGATTTTTTTTTTTTTTTTTGGAAAATCATGCCTATTTTTTCATGAAAAATTTCTGGCAGACCTGCCCACGATATTTAGTCCTTTAATTCCTTGTGGAACATAGAACTTCAAAAAATGCTATCCATGTATGTTTAACGGTAGTCAACACTTTCATCCCGTTACATGATACTCTGAACTCCCGTAACTCGTTCTCAGTTTGCCGCCTCAACGTGTTTGTAGGTCTTCCAGACGATGATTATCTGTAACTAGTCAACCATATTTCCGATCACGAATAGTTTTTAGTAATGGTTTTTGATCGGTGAGCAACCATAAATCTTGATTTGAAATTGTAACGGCCAGAAAAATCTTAGTCTGAGGGATCGATTGACAAATGCTTGTAATCCGCTCATATCTCGACTCGAAATATAAAAAACTTTGTTTTTGATGATAGTCGAGATATTTTTAGATACCAAAAGCTTGCTTTGCTTTGCATAAATTATACTTCCAAGTTAGCAGAAAGTTTCAACCTTTTAATATATTGTCCAGCTAGATAAAATTTGGAATCATTATATAAGTTTAATCGCAATGAATTAGTTTTCTAAATGTTAATTTGAAGGCCAGCTAAAGCTTAAAGTTTGGATTTTCGACTTCATGATAGAGAAACGGTGAGATAAACCAATACGTCATCAGCGTAATCAATGCCATCTAATCTATCATAAAGACCCCACGAGATAGTTGGTTAGCACATCATATTGAGCCTGGGTTCGATCCCCGGTCTCGGCAACATCAATTTCTATAATTATTAATTTCTATTAACATTATTAATTACCACGGCATCTTCCGTCGGCGGTAAGCCTACAGCAATAACACGCCGTCGACGAAAAATAAAATTGGCTGTAGACAAAAAATTTAAAACAAATGCGTCTAATAACAACTGGCGCAACTTCACTGCAGTATTTGCCTGAGTGTAACTTCTCTTAAAAAAAACATATGGGTGCCGTTTTTATTCTAATTTTACCATTTTCATAGTAATTGTTTTTTTTCAGGAATGGGTTACTAGCCCGACATCCTAACCCATATTTTTATAGTTCTTTGGGGAGAACTCGCGGCACATGTTCCTCGGGTGATATCACGACTATTTCGGTGTCCACAGTTGAGGTAAAGGATAACCTAGAAAAGTCTGGGCTTACCAAGTTAAGACCAATCGGAACCATTACTAGGTACCCAACATCCCCTACATCAGCCGACTGCTCCACAATAATTCTTAAGCTGTTGATGTGTTCAATACATGATTTGTTTGGTCTAAAGCCTGCTCGCGTCTTAGCTGTGGTTCGACAATGGTCGCTATGCGGCCGTGTAGAATATGGGCTATAACTTTGTTGACCATGTTAAGAAGGGTAATACCCCTGCAAATTAAATTTTTTGGTAGTTTAATAATTAGACCTCCTCTTGTAACATTCGGCAATCTTTCATCCGACCAGTACTTCGTAATCAGAGGCTTTAACATTATTGTTGATAGAACTGTGTTAGCTTTTAATAATTCGGCTGGTTTCCCATTAGGACTTTTTCTCATTGTTATACCCCTCAACACCATAGCTGTGCTGGTGTTTGTAACGCATAGAAATATTGGTACAAGACCCAGCTTTTAGTATACCGATCGACTCAGAATCACTAACTGAGTTGTTTTAACAATGCTGCTGGCTGGCCGGTCACCCTGTAAGTTTGTTAAAAGATAATTTGATAAAATTTGGCACAGGCTGATATTTTGGCTCAATTACGATTCCTATACTTTTTTTAGCAAAATCGGATCACTATTTTGGTACCTTCCGTATTTTAAAAATATTTAGTAGTAATATTACTTATGGTAATCTAAATCTGTGTACCCAATTTTGTAGGAATCGGCCCATATTTGACCATACTTCCCATGTAAGAAATATTATCAAAAGTATTTTAAATCACAAATTAGGCATTTTAAATACCCATAAAAGCACAGAAATTTTTATAAATTTAAAGATAATTGAATTTTATTACTAAAACTTTGCAGAGATTAATATTTTGTATATGGTAACTATAATCATCGATCCACAATCGACCCTAGATCCCATATTAGGCCCTTAGTCAGAAATGACATAAATCCACTTATATCTCGAAACTTTGAAAAAAGGCTTAAGGAAAACTTGTTAAATTGTTGGTCCATATTTGACCTTATTAGTAAAGGGTATCATATAGTCGGGCTTGACCAACTATCGCTTTTCTTACTTGTTATTATTTATGTGACGATTAGGATACTAAAGTTATGCGCGCAGCAAATAAATCGTTTTTTTTTACCCATTTTGTAACGAATAATTTTAAACAATTCCCACAAAGCGTTTCCCCTCATTGCGGCAACATATAATTGTAAAATCTGGTAACTCTAGAATCAGTTAATAAAGTATTTTTTTACCGCCAGTTGTTAGATGCCTTTCATTAAGTGATTTATAGTTGAATTAAAGAAATAAAAAGGATACAAATAAAAGTTTTTAATAAAAGACTAATTAAAAAAGTTGTGGAGTTTAAGAAAAGTGAATTATAAATCAAAACTTAAGTAAAAAATGTAATTAAAACATATCGTTTGTTTTGTTGCTTTGCTGAAAACAAAAAGTGTTGGTAAACGTTACAAATAATAAACAGGTGTTGCGAAACGTTTTTTAGCAAGAACAATGAAAGAAAAAGACGTTATTTTCTGTTTTTAAATTTACAATTAATTTATTTTCAAAACACTGGGTAAGTTTAAATATTTCATTTTATTTTTTTTAATTTTTACACATTAAAGCTAATTTTTACTGGTAATTTACATCACTATTTTAATTAATATAAAAAAAATTAAATTTTCATAAAACTTAAACTTTAATTAAAAAAGAAAAATTGTTACAACTTAAATAATTAAAAGCTAATATCATAAATATTTACAACGAAACAAGTAATTTTCAAAATATAATAGAAAACACATAAACTGAATAAAATTAATTCAAGTTTCCAACTTAATAATCTCAGTTAATCGATTTTTCTTTAAATTAAAATAAAAAAAATCAATATTTTTCACAAAATTCATGTGAATAATTTTAATAAAAATAACTTGCAACATGGCACTTTTTAACAATAAAAAATAGAAACACAAAAATTTGAAATCTAACTAACAACGATTTTAAATCGCTAAACATTCATTCATCACGTTTTAAAGATTTCAAAGAAATTTTAATTATAAAAAAATAAGTAGCATTCAATTAAACCTGAATTTATGATTTTTTTTTTAGTACAAAATTTCATATATTCGGAAAACAGAATTCGATATTTTTCGCGGACCTTAAGCAAAAGTTTTTATATCTAAGTCAGATAAATGGTTAAGGGATTCGTTCCATTGAGTTTAGGTGGTTTGGCAAAGGAAGTATCATCTGAAATAATAAAAAAATACAAAATATTTTAATAAATTTTTCATATTCTTAAAAGAACTAGAAACCTACTCGATAACAAATGATTAGGTGGCTTAAAATCTGGTTGGGTATTTTGTTCCACTCTTTGTGTCTGCAAACAACTTAACCATTCGCTTAAGGTTACTTTCTTATCACTATTAACATCACAATATCTGGGCATCTTGCGACCGCAACGTCGTAAGTTTCTGAAATTGGTAAAATTAAACTCATTACAGAAAAACTTTTTTATAAAAAAATTTCAGTTTTTTCAGAGAAAAAATTTGGTAAACATTTTTTCGGAGAAAACATTTGGTCAAAATTTTTTCAGAGAAAAATTTCGGTCAAAATTTTTTTCTAGAAAAATTTCGGTCAAGATTTTTTTTAAAGAAAAATTTTGGTCAAATTTTTTTTATAGAAAAATTTTGGTAAAATTTTTTTATAGAAATATCGGTCAAAATTTTTTTATAGAAAAATTTCGGTCAAAATTTGTTTATAGAAAAATTTTGGTAAAAATTTTTATATAGAAAAATTTTGGTCAAAATTTTTCTATAAAAAAATTTTTACCAAAATTTTTCTATAAAAAAATTTTGACCAAAATTTTTCTATAAAAAAATTTTGACCAAAATTTTTCTATAAAAAAATTTTGACCAAAATTTTTCTATAAAAAAATTTTGACCAAAATTTTTCTAAAAAAAAATTTTGACAGAAATTTTGTCTATATATAAAGAAAAATTTTGGTCAAATTTTCTGTCAAAATTTTTTTTTTAGAAAAATTTTGGTCAAAATTTTTTTATAGAAAAATTTTGGTCAAAATTTTTTTATAGAAAAATTTTGGTCAGAATTTTTTTATAGAAAAATTTTGGTCAAAATTTTTTTATAGAAAAATTTTGGTCAAAATTTTTTTATAGAAAAATTTTGGTCAAAATTTTTTTATAGAAAAATTTTGGTCAAAATTTTTTTATAGAAAAATTTTGGTCAAAATTTTTTTATAGAAAAATTTTGGTCAAAATTTTTTTATAGAAAAATTTTGTTCAAAATTTTTTTATAGAAAAATTTCGGTCAAAAATTTTTTATAGAAAAATTTCGGTCAAAATTTTTTTATAGAAAAATTTCGGTCAAAATTTTTTTAAAGAAAAATTTCGGTCAAAATTTTTTTAAAGAAAAATTTCGGTCAAAATTTTTTTATAGAAAAATTTTGGTCAAGATTTTTTTAAAGAAAAATTTCGGTCAAGATTTTTTTAAAGAAAAATTTCGGTCAAGATTTTTTTAAAGAAAAATTTCGGTCAAATTTCTTTTATTGAAAAATGTTGGTCAAATTTTTTTTATAGAAAAATTTCGGTCAAGATCTTTTTTAAAGAAAAATTTTGGTCAAATTTTTTTTATAGAAAAATTTTGGTAAAAATTTTTTATAGAAATATCGGTCAAAATTTTTTTATAGAAAAATTTCGGTCAAAATTTGTTTATAGAAAAATTTCGGTCAAAATTTGTTTATAGAAAAATTTTGGTCAAAATTTTTTTATAGAAAATTTTGGTCAAATTTTTTTATAGAAAAATTTTGGTCAAAATTTTTTTATAGAAAAATTTTGGTCAAAATTTTTTTATAGAAAAATTTTGGTCAAAATTTTTTTATAGAAAAATTTTGACCAAAATTTTTTATAGAAAAATTTTGGTTAAAATTTTTTTATAGAAAAATTTTGGTCAAAATTTTTTTATAGAAAATTTTGGTAAAATTTTTTTTATAGAAAAATTTTGGTCAAAATTTTTTTATAGAAAAATTTTGGTCAAAATTTTTTTATAGAAAAATTTTGGTCAAAATTTTTTTATAGAAAAATTTTGGTCAAAATTTTTTTATAGAAAAATTTTGGTCAACATTTTTTTATAGAAAAATTTTGGTCAACATTTTTTTATAGAAAAATTTTGGTCAAAATTTTTTTATAGAAAAATTTTGGTCAACATTTTTTTATAGAAAAATTTTGGTCAACATTTTTTTATAGAAAAATTTTGGTCAAAATTTTTTTATAGAAAAATTTTGGTCAAAATTTTTTTATAGAAAAATTTTGGTCAAAATTTTTTTATAGAAAAATTTTGGTCAAAATTTTTTTATAGAAAAATTTTGGTCAAAATTTTTTTATAGAAAAATTTTGGTCAAAATTTTTTTATAGAAAAATTTTGGTCAAAATTTTTTTAAAGAAAAATTTCGGTCAAAATTTTTTTATAGAAAAATTTTGGTCAAGATTTTTTTAAAGAAAAATTTTGGTCAAAATTTTTTTATAGAAAAATTTTGGTCAAGATTTTTTTAAAAAAATTTTGGTCAAATTTCTTTTATTGAAAAATGTTGGTCAAATTTTTTTTATAGAAAAATTTTGGTCAAATTTTTTTTATAGAAAAATTTTGGTCAAATTTTTTTTATAGAAAAATTTTGGTAAAAATTTTTTTATAGAAAAATGTTGGTCAAAATTTTTTATAGAAAAATTTTAGTCAAAATTTTTTTATAGAAAACTTTTAGTCAAAATTTTTTTCTAGAAAAATTTCAGTCAACATTTTTTTCTAGAAAATTTTCGGTCAACATTTTTTTTATAGAAAAATGTCGGTCAATATTTTTTTATAGAAAAATTTCGGTCAAAATTTTTTTATAAAAAAATTTCGGTCAAATTTTTTTTATAGAAAAATTTTGGTCAAAATTTTTTTATAGAAAAATTTTGGTCAACATTTTTTTATAGAAAAATTTTGGTCAACATTTTTTTATAGAAAAATTTTGGTCAAAATTTTTTTATAGAAAAATTTTGGTCAACATTTTTTTATAGAAAAATGTTGGTCAAATATCTTTTATAGATAAGTTTTGGTCAAAAAATGTGTTTATAGAAAAATTTCGATCAAAATTTTTTTATAGAAAAATTTCGGTCAAAATTTTTTTATAGAAAAATTTTGGTCAAAATTTTTTTATAGAAAAAATTTAGTCAAAATTTTTTATAGAATTTCAGTCAAAATTTTTTTATAGAATTTCAGTCAAAATTTTTTTATAGAAAAATTTTAGTCAAAATTTTGTCAACATTTTTTTATAGAAAAATTCTGATCAAAATTTTTTTATTGAAAAATTTTGATCAAACTTTTTTATAGAAAAATTTTGCTCAAAATTTTTTTATAGAAAAATTTCGGTCAAAATTTTTTTATAGAAAAATTTTGGTCAAAATTTTTTCTTAGAAAATTGTTGGTCAACATTTTTTCATCGAAAATTTTTGTTCAAAATTTTTTCAATGGAAATTTTTTGGTCAATTTTTTTTTTATAGAAAATTTTTGCTTCAAATTTTTTCAAAGAAAATTTTTGGTCAAAATTTTTTTAATGGAAATTTTTTCATAGAAAAATTTTGTCAAGAGTTTTTCATAAAAAAATTGTTGTCAAATCTTTTTCATAGAAAATTTTTGTTCAAAATTTTTTCGTAGTAAAATTTTGTTCAAAAATTTTTCAAAGAAAAATGTATGTCAAAATTTATTTAGAGAACAATTTTGGTGAATAAATAATTACCTATTATTGGTTACTAATTCTCTAAACGTTTTCCATTCTTTTCTTTCCCAAGCCTTATTTTTATTCTTATCCAATATCACAAAACTTAATGTACCAATACGTTCATCTTCTGATTTCCACTGTGAAGAATTTAAACTAAAAAAGCAAAAATAAAATTTATTAAAATTTGTTATTATTACAACAAAATAAACCAAGAAAGGCAACCGCTACCGTTTTAACCGTTACCGATAGTATAAAGATGGTCTCTCGGACTGTTACTAAACAAACTATTATTTCAGAAAATCATTATAATATCGATAGAATAGTGACACATTGCGACAATGATTCAGTGAATCAACAGAGTCACCAATAAGGACCATCGTTTTTTCTGCACTGGCCTATACATGAGACTAAGGCTCCATTTTATTTTAATTGTTAACATAATAATATTTTTCAGGAACCACAACTGTAATTTTTGACTTATATTTGTTCGAGCAAAAATAAAAGTTATTTTTGAACTTTTATTTTTTCGAGCAAAAAATAACAGTTATTTTTCACTTTTATTATTTCGAGCATGAATAAAAGTTATTGTTTGATTTTTATTTATTTCGAACAGAAATAAAAGTTATTTTTTGACTTTTATTTTTTCGAGCAGAAAAAAAGTTATAATTGTTTAAATATGTATATGATATATTCATTAAAAAAAATTTTCAAACAAAGATTATTTTACAGTGAAAATAATTTGCATATGTTCAAAAATTAATGGAGTTGAGTTTTGCAATCGTAATTGGGGTTGAAAACACAAAAATAACTTTTATTTCTGCTCGAACATATAAAAGTCAAAAAATAACTTTTATTTATGCTCGAAAAAATAAAAATCAAACAATAACTTTTATTCATGCTCGAAATAATAAAAGTGAAAAATAACTGTTATTTTTGCTCGAAAAAGTAAAAGTTCAAAAAGAAATTTTATTTTTGCTCGAAAAACTAAAAGTCAAAAATAACTTTTATTTTTGCTCGAAAAAATAAAAATCAAAAAATAACTGTTATTTTTTTAAATTAAAATCAGATTTTTAAAAAGCATCGCATTTTATGGAAATTCAGTCCAAGAATATCAAAATGGTATATTTGGTTTTATTCTCCGACATTTTCTTGAGGTTGCTTTTTTTAATAAAAAATTCAAAAATAACAGTTATTTTCGATCCCTGATATTTTTTATTTTCAAAATATTTTTAATGCTAAACTATATTTCATTACCGTAATAATCAAAAATATCATTATCTTATAATTATTTGGAAAATTTATTTTTGCTCGAAAAAATAAAAGTTCAAAAATAAATTTTATTTTTGCTCGAATAAATAAAAGTCAAAAATAACATTTATTTTTGCTCAAAAAAATAAAAATCAAAAAATAACTGTTATTTTTTTCAAAAAATTAAAATTAGATTTTTAAAAAGCATCACATTTTATGAAAATTCGGTTCAAGCCCAGCAAAACTTTGATAATGGCAAGTACTCTGATAACTGGTTACCTTGTAACGACTACAACATACCATCCGAATAAATAATAAGTTATTACAGAAGTACTTATTTGTAATTAAGATGGTAATTTAAACTGAATGACCCCGGTTCAAATCCCACCAAGGGCAACAATTTTTTTTAGTTTTTTTTTTATTAAAAGAGTCTTTTTAAATGATTTTTAAATTTTAAGAACTTAAATATTATCTTCTGTAAAAAAAAATTTGTAAAACTAACTCACGTTAATGAAAAAATACCATGATGAGTCAATTTTGATTATCTAGGGGATGTTGAATACCAAACACGATTCTAATTGGTCTTAACTTGGTAAGCCCAACTTATCTGGGTCATCCTTCATCTCAACTGTGGACACACACCTCCTCATGGTATCACCCGGGGAGCTAGTTTAACACCCATTAATATTGTGAGTTAACATGTTCCGAGAGTTGTCCCATAAGATCGATAAAAATGGGAAAAAAAAAATACAATGAAAAGGATAAAATTAGAATTGAAATGTCCCACTACCAAATGTTAGAGGAGGATGTCCGAAACTTCGATAGAAAGACCAAGTAGAGGAACATTTTTCAAAGCTTGGCCTATAAAATTGGAGAATATTCGCACAAGATCGAAATCCATGGAATTGTAAAATATGCTCGGACTTTGACCTTAACAGGTTGTAACATTAAAGTAAGTAAGAGTCAATCTTATGTAAAAACTTGTACAAAAAAGAAGATTTAAATTGTTTAAGTTTTAAAATAATTTTAAAAAAGTTTTAAAATAATTACAAAAAATCGTATAAAAATATTTTTCCAAAAATTACAACAAAGCAAAAAAAAAAAAAGCAGGGAAAAACAAAGTTATTTTCACATGATTTTGGATCTAAAAATAAAAATTGTTTATATTAATTATAAGCTGCTAAGTTTTCAACATATGAAGTAGCTCAGTGGAAGAGTCTCTGCCTAGCAGTCAGAGGCTCTGGGTTCGAGCCCCCCATGGGATCATAAAAAAAATTTGTATTTCGTTTAAAAATATATGTTTTTAATAAAACAACAAAAAAGTTGTTGCTGTTGTTGCTGTTGTTGCTTTCAAATTGCTTACCCACGTCATTACTTTTCTGCAATAGGTAAGTTCTTGCCTCCAATGACATCCCCATGTTAATGTAATGACTTAAACAGCGAATGAGTAAGTAGTTCGTGTTCAATAGTTTAACTGTTTAACTCATTATTTGGTAATGAAAAGTTTTACTGGGAGAATATAAAAATAGTATACATGGTTTTATTCTCCGACATTTCCTTAAGTTTGCAAAAATAACAGTTATTTTCGGTCCCTGATATTTTTTATTTTCTAAATATCTTTAACTCTTAACTATATATCGTTACCGAAATATGTAATCAAAAATATCATTGTTATCTTATAATTATTTGGACACGGTTGCAATTCTTGATTTTTAATAATAGTTAATTAAATTCTTATCAATCTTTTAAACTCACCCCTCATTTGAGCCAACAATTATTTTGGTATTTAGAAATTCTTTTAGATCTTTGAGAAAAACAATTTTAACATCATTTGGGCAACCCTTCATGGCCCTCGTCTCAGGACCACATTGGGGAATGCGGTTTTTGACACTTGTGTTATTCAACGTCTCACCAGTCTCTTCATTGGCACACCAACATATCGAGTCATAGCATTGAACACGCTGAAAACGACCATCTGGCGTACAGATCGGCACATGACCCACCTTTTTACCATTCTGAAAAAAATAAAATTGAAAAATATAAAAATATAAACTATCTTATTTTCAGTTTACCTTTATATTCTCCTCATTTTGATTCAGAGCATCTTTGCGATCGGCAAAGCAAGCCGCATAGTCGGGCTCGCTATCCTTGCTCTTGGTATTGACGCTGGCGCTGGTGCTTAAAACTAGAAAAAATTTCCCAAAATTTTTAAAAACAAATTTCAATTATTATAAAAACCCCATAAAGACATGCCATGCATTTTATCACATTAATTCACATGCAGAAGTACGTACTATTGATAGATGGAAATTTTGTAGGTGAATTATTTGACGGCAGATGATCATCATCAAATTCCTCATAATTGTTATCATCATAATCATCGGCTGTATGACTACTATTATCATCGTCCTCCTCATCGTCGGCGGGATTACTTTCATTTTCATAAGAATCTGGACGTAAACGATTTTGATGATTATTATTGTTATGATGTTGTATGTTGTTGTTAAAATGATTTGGATTAGGAAACGAATTTTGACTATTATGATCTTGGATAGAGTGTTGGTTGTGGTTTTGGTGGTTTTGGGTGTTGGTGGTAGTAGTGGTGGTGGTGGAAGGACGATAAGCCGTGTTCGTATTCAAAATATGATGATTATTTTTACGATGTTTTGTGTTATTATGTTTTTGACCCGTATTTAATAAATGTCCTGGTTATTTGAATTTTTTTTTTTTTTTTAATTGTGTGAGATTTTCGAAAAATTAAAAAAGAAAAGCCAATTTTTATTTAAATTAGAGACATGCAAATTTGAATTTTTTCGAACAAAAATAATCTTAAATATATGTTTAAAGGTTTCGTAAAACTTACTGTTAATACCGTCTTTGGAGAGACAACTATTCCATTCGAGACGTGATAAACGTGCATCGTTGTCAACATCACAAAATTTGCCAAAGGCACGTCCGCAACGTCTGGGTTTCACAGCCTAAGACCAGCATAATAAATAAGTTGTAAAGCAATTTTATTCTCTAAATATTTTCTCACATTTTTTGTTTTAAATTGGTATTGCAACAAGTATGCTTGCCAATTACTTCAACTTACCCCCTTAACAAGTTTCTTTAGTTCACGAAATTCATTTTTATCCAACATTTGATTCTTATTCTCATCCAAATCCGAAAATTTCCAATTGAGAACCTCAGTCTCATCAATTACCGGAATAATGGTATCCATCTTGCGATTCTTGTTTTGGGCTAAACCCTTTCTCAGATATTCACTATGGAACAATCCTATAAGATATGTATTGAAAGTGGAACGATCATCTTGACTGCATGATCTCTTCTTATTTCCGCTTGCATTTCGTGCGGGTGAACGTCTGATATAGGCCTTGTTAAATTCACGACATTTTAGTCTACCCACCGTGCGTACGGTTGTATTATCGATGGGTGTTCCGGTAAGATCACTGCACCAGCAACCACTATTCGTTATGCATTGTATGGCAGCGTAGGTGCCATCTTTTTTACATCGTGGTATAAATTTGAGAGGATTTTTGTTGCGATGCTTCAGAGCATATTCACGTGCTACATTGCAAGCTTTTTGGTTTAAGCAAATGATTTTATTAGAGTATTTCCGTAATTCATTTTTCATAACTCACCTTTGCAAAGTCCCCGATTTCTAATGCTTACTTGATGGCCACTGCATTGTACTCTTAATAAATGACAGCGTGTGGGATATGTTTGTCCATCTGTGCCACAGACCGGCCGTCCTTTACTCTCATCACATTCGCCCACTTTAGCGGCACATTCTGAGATCTGAAATGTTAGAGAAGTTAAAAAAGTTAAGCAAATATTTTATTGGATAAATTGGGTTGTTTCATAAGCGCAGGTCGGCGCAAAGTGAACATAACAAAAAAAAAAAAAACAAAATAGTAGACAGAGTTGCCGTTTTTTATACTTTTAACTAAAATAGGTATCTTTTTCAATGTGTAGTTCTAACGTTTTAAAAAGAAAAAAATTTCCACTTCAATTTTTAACAAGAATTTTTTTATTAAAAATTATTCTATCCAAAATTTTTTTATCAAAAATTTTTCTATGGAATTTTTCAATTCAAAAATTTTTCTATCGAAAATTTTTTCATCAAAAATTTTTCTATCAATAATTTTTTTATCAAAAATTTTTCTATAGAGAATTTTTTTATCAAACATTTTTATATGGAAAATTTTTCTATAAAAAATTTTTTATCAAAAATTTTTCTATAAAAAATTTTTTAACAAAAATTTTTCTATAAAAAATTTTTTATCAAAAATTTTTCTATAGAAAATTTTTTTATCAAAAATTTTTCTATGGAAAATTTTTTATCAAAAATTTTTCGAAATTTTTTTATCAAAAATTTTTTTATAGAAAATTTTTTGATGAAAAATTTTTCTATAGAAAATTTTTTGATGACAAATTTTTCTATAGCAAATTTTTCTATGGAAAATTTTTTATCAAAAATTTTTATATAAAAATTTTTTTTTTTCAAAAATTTTTCTATAAAAAATTTTTGTTATCAAAAATTTTTCTATGAAAATTTTTTATCAAAAATTTTTCTTAGGAAAATTTTTCTATTGAAAATTTTTTATTAAAAATTTTTCTATGGAAATTTTTTTATAGAAAAATTATGGAAATTTTTCTATGGAAAATTTCTTATCAAAAATTTTTATATAAAAATTTTTTTATAAAAATTTTTCTATAAAAAAATTTTTTTATAAAAATTTTTCTATAAAAAAATTTTTATCAAAAATTTTTCTATAAACAATTTTTTATCAAAAATTTTTCTATAAAAAATTTTTTAACAAAAATTTTTCTATAAAAAATTTTTTATCAAAAATTTTTCTATAGAAAATTTTTTTATCAAAAATTTTTTTATAGAAAATTTTTTGATGAAAAATTTTTCTATAGCAAATTTTTCTATGGAAAATTTTTCTATGGAAAATTTTTTATCAAAAAATTTTTTTCAAAAATTTTTCTATAAAAAATTTTTTTTATCAAAAATTTTTCTATGAAAATTTTTTATCAAAAATTTTTCTAAGGAAAATTTTTCTATTGAAAATTTTTTATTAAAAATTTTTCTATGGAAATTTTTTTATAGAAAAATTATGGAAATTTTTCTATGGAAAATTTCTTATCAAAAATTTGTATATAAAAAATTTTTTATAAAAAATTTTTTATCAAAAATTTTTCTATAAAAAATTTTTTATTAAAAATTTTTCTATAAAATTTTTTTTATCAAAAATTTTTCTATAAAAAAATTTTTATCAAAAATTTTTCTATAAAAAATTTTTTATCAAAAATTTTTCTATCGAAAATTTTTTCATCAAAAATTTTTCTATATAAAATTTTTTATCAAAAATTTTCTATAAATAAATTTTTTATAAAAAATATTAAAATTTTCTATAAATTTTTTATAAAAAATTTTTTTATAAAAAAATTTTTTATAAAAAATTTTTTTATAAAAAATTTTTTTATAAAAAATTTTTTATCAAAAATTTTTCTATGGAAAATTTTTTATCAAAAATTTTTCTATAGAAAATTTTTTGATCAAAAATTTTTCTATGGAAAATTTTTTATCAACAATTTTTCGATAAAAAATTTTTTTATCAAAAATTTTTCGATAAAAAATTTTTTTATCAAAAATTTTTCTATAAAAAATTTTTTATCAAAAAATTTTCTATAAAAAATTTTTTATCAAAAATTTTTCTATAAAAAATTTTTTAACAAAAATTTTTCTATGGAAAATTTTTTATCAAAAATTTTTCTATGGAAAATTTTTTATCAAAAATTTTTCTATAGAAAATTTTTTTATCAAAAATTTTTCTATACCAAATTTTTCTAGGAAAATTTCTTATCAAAAATTTTTATATAAAAAATTTTTTTTCAAAAATTTTTCTATAAAAAATTTTTTTATCAAAAATTTTTCTATGAAAATTTTTTATCAAAAATTTTTCTATGGAAAATTTTTTATCAAAAATTTTTCTATAAAAAATTTTTTATCAAAAATTTTTCAATGGAAAATTTTTTATCAAAAATTTTTCTATGGAAAATTTTTTATCAAAAATTTTTCTATAGAAAATTTTTTTATCAAAAATTTTTCTATACCAAATTTTTCTATGGAAAATTTCTTATCAAAAATTTTTATATAAAATTTTTTTTTTCAAAAATTTTTCTATAAAAAATTTTTTTATCAAAAATTTTTCTATGAAAATTTTTTATCAAAAATTTTTATATAAAAATTTTTTTATAAAAACTTTTTCTATAAAAAATTTTTTTTATCAAAAATTTTTCTATAGAAAATTTTTTTATCAAAAATTTTTCTATAGAAAATTTTTTTATCAAAAATTTTTCTATAGAAAACTTTTATATCCAAAATATTTCGTTAGAAGATTTGAAAATTGTTTGTTGAGAAAATATTTTTATCGAAAATTTTTACAGAAAAATATTTTTATCGAAAAATTTGCATTAAAATATAATTTTTATCGAACAATCTTTCAAAGAAAAATATTTTTATTAAAAATTTTTCTATAAAAAAATGTTTGGATCGAAAATATCTAAAAAAATATTAAAATTGTTTAATATTAGAATTACTTTCAGTTTTGAAAAATATTCCCAATGTTTACAAAAATAATAGTGTCGTGGCAACAATGTTCGAGATTATATTTCTTTGTTCTCTCGAACCATGTATTTTGTTGCTATAAATTCGATTGTGATTTATTTCTTAAAAAGTACTAAATCCATGGCCTCTTATTGAATCAATTCAATTAATTACTTTCTTTATATTGCTATTAGTTTCGGAGATAGAGCGATACTGAATTTTGTTTATCCACAAAAGGTCGAATTTTCAAAAATTCTTAGTGGATCTATGCATCGATGGATTCTATACTTCTTCAAATTTATTATACCCTTCACCACCATAGGTGGAAAGGGTATTATAAGTTTGTGCTGATGTTTGTAACGCATAGAAATATTTGTCTTAGACCCTTTTAGTATACCAATAGACTTAGAATCACTTTCTGAGTCGATTTAGCGATGTCCGTCCGTCCGTCTGGCTGGCTGGACCCCCATATAAACCTTGTAATCAAACTACATGTCGCAATTCTAAAGATAATTTGATGAAATTTGGCACAGAACATTTTTTTGATAATGGGA
Source organism: Stomorhina lunata (assembly GCA_933228675.1). Taxonomy (NCBI): domain Eukaryota; kingdom Metazoa; phylum Arthropoda; class Insecta; order Diptera; family Rhiniidae; genus Stomorhina; species Stomorhina lunata. The sequence goes on from OW121744.1 coordinate 17,469,512, forward strand.
CCATGGCTATTGAAATTGGTCAAAATCGGTCCATTATTTATGGTACCTCCCATAGGTCCCACTTCCCGGAATTGCTGTATTGGCCACAAATATCAATATTTTTTCATGAAATTTAAAACAAATACTGCTTTAGGTTTACATAATCACTGTACCAAATTTCGTTGAAATCGGTCCACATTTGACCATAGCTCCCATACAAACTCTTCTTTAAAAACGCACTAAATGAGACAAAAAATCACTAAAACGCTCGTAAATCTAAAGATAATGAAAATTTTGAGTCTATTTTTTGCATACATAATTTTTGTAACAACTGTAATCAATCTGCCAAATTTCGAGATAATCGGTCCACATTTGACCCTAGCTCTCATATAAGTCCAAATGACGGAAACAGGTTGAATATATAAGTTTTGAGAAAATGTTTGTATGATGGCAAAATTTAGGAAATATTTGTCTTTACACAGGAAAAATAACACCTTTGACCTTAGTGGTGAAGGGTATCGTATGGTCGGCTTGACCGACTATAGCGTTTTCTTACTTGTTTTTTTTCTAGCTTTTGCCGTTTGGACTGGGCTATCATGAATCAGACAGTAACGATGGAGATTTATATATTTATAAAGATAAATTCAAATCCAATACTTTTTTTTAAAGATTTTCGAATCTGCAAAAAACAATGTTGCTATTAATCTCAGAATTCAAACCATAAATGTAATTATTTCACACTAAATTATCTTCGCATTCTTCCCTTCTTATATCAAAGAAATATTTAAAAAAAATATATTATTTTAACTACTTTATTCGAGCGAATAAGAAAAAAAAAAAAACGTATTATCAATTAGTTAAACATAAAATAAATAAATAAATGACACAAACTCTATCTCTCCGCCAAAATGAGTTGGAGCCATAAACGTGTGTGACTTGTTAAACATCATAGTCCGTCAAACGTATCAGTAAAGAGTGAGACAAGTTGGATTATTGGTACCAACAAACCTCCATTGAACAAGTATTGCCGCAAGCAAGTGTGAATTATTATTTTTAGAGTTGCTACTTTAAAATCAGTCATAAATAATCTAAATGGATATGAGACTTTTGAAAATTTACAAAAAAAAAAAAAAATTGCCTGCAATGATTTATGATTATTTTCATGAAAAAAAAAAATAGAAATCCACAAAAGCAAATATTGTGCGGTCAATCAAAATATTAAAGTCAACAATAACTCAAACAATGATATATCATGTAGTTAACTGAGTCGTATATCGTATAGTTATTACACTGAAAGAACTGATGACAATTAAATTGTAAGGGCCGATGTTGAATGTGAACCACACCTAAACGCCAAGTTTTTTTTAGAATTTTATTTGACATTTCTCTATTTCAGACTTACTCAATTTGAACCATGGAGAGATACACAATCCAACAACGTGTTAAAGTTATCCAGACTTATTATGAAAATGGGCGTTCAAATCAAAATGCATATCGTGCACTTCGTGATTTTTTTGGTCAATTTGATCGTCCAAATGTGCTTACAATCGCAAAAATCGTGGAAAATTTAGAGCAAACCGGGTCTGTAGAAGAAGTGAGAACACCAGTGCATGCTCGTACAGCTCGTACTGCAGAAAATATTGCTGCTGTTCTCGATAGTGTGGCTGAAGAGCCGTCCACCTCAACTCGTCGTCGTGACCAACAATTGCACCTCTCACGCTCGTCATTGATGAACATTATGCATAAAGACTTGCATTTACACGCTTACAAGGTGCAATTGGCTCAAGAACTAAAGCCTCTTGACCATTTCAAACGTCGTGAATGGCCAGAATGGTGGCAAGAAATGGCAACAGTGGATGATCAATTTTCGAATCTTCAGTGATGAGGCACATTTTTACCTGAGTGGATTCGTCAATAAACAGAATTGCCGCATTTGGGCGAATGAGAATCCAAGAGTGATTGTCGAAAAACCAATGCACCTACAAAGAGTGACTGTTTGGTGCGGTTTATGGGCTGGCGGCATCACCGGGCCGTATTTTTTCCAAAATGAGGCCGCTCGGGCAGTTACTGTGAATGGTGTTCGCTATCGTGAGATGATAACGAAATTTTTATGGCCCGAATTGGAAGATATGGATGTGAACGATATGTGGTTTCAGCAGGACGGTGCCACTTGCCACACAGCTAACGAAACAATGGCTCGTTTGCTCAACAAATTCAATGGCCGTGTTATCTAACGTAATGGCGATGTCAATTGGCCGCCAAGATCATGTGATTTGACACCGTTGGACTTTTTTCATTGGGGTTATTTGAAAGAAAAGGTGTACGTTGATAAGCCAGCAACAATTCAAGAGCTAAAGGATGAGATAATTCGGCACATTAACGGCATAGAACTTCCATTATGACTCAGGGTCATCGAAAATTTGGACCATCGGATGGCCGTGGTCGCGGCGCCCTTTTGGCCGATATTTTGTTCTATACATAATTGAGTAAAGAGTGTTCTAAAAAAATAAGCATTTACTATTTTAGACAAAATTTATCCATAGTGCAAGAAATAATTTATTTTTTGATCAAGTTAGTTTCTATAGATATGTCAGATACTAATATTTTAGAAATTATTAATTTTCAATAGTTATTTCAATCAAAATGGACTGCGAAAAAAAAGTTCGTGAAAATATAATTAAAACTTTTCAAAAAAATCCGTCATGGACTTTTAAAAAAATAGCTAAAAATTTGAAAGTTGACCCTCGAACGGTTCCTAATGCCATCAGACGGTATAAGGAAAACCTGAGCATTGAAAGAAAACCTGGATCAGGAAGGACAAAAGGTCCTACAGATATTGGTAAGGCAAAAGAAGTCGAGCGACTCTTTGGAAGAGCGCCTAAACTTCTTTAAGAAAAGCAGCTCGTACGGTGAAATGTTCTACGAATTTTGCACATAGAGTCAAAGCTTATGCTGGACTGAAGACATACAAAGTCCAAAAGGTTCCAGATCGCAATGCTATAAAGAACTTAGAAGCAAAAAAACGAGCGAAAAAATTGAAGTCTGATTTTATAAAAAAATACACCTGTTGTATGATGGATGATGAAACATACGTACTGGCAGACTTTTCTCAACTTCCTGGTCAAGATTTTTATGTTGCTGATAAACGGGGCAATGTTCGGCAAGAGTTTCGCACAAAAAAACATACAAAATTCCCTAAGAAGTTTCTCGTGTGGCAAGCTATTTGCAGTTGTGGCAAAAGAAGTAAAGTATTTGTGGCATCTGGCACAATAAACACAGAAATTTATATAAAGGAGTGCCTACAAAAACGGTTGTTACCCTTTTTAAGAGAGCACAGAGTGACTACATTTTTTTTGGCCCGATTTGGCATCATGCCATTATGGAAAAAAGGCACTTGAGTGGTACTCAAAGAATAATGTCATTTTTGTACTACGAGAGGCAAATCCACCTAACTGTCCAGAACTTCGGCCTGTGGAAAGGTATTGGGCTCTGGTAAAAAAGGAATTGAAGAACACAGGAAAGATTTCCAAGAACATGTCCGATTTTAAGCGCAGGTGGAACACACGATCCAAAAAGGTATCAGAAGCAACTGTAAAATCTTTAATGGGAGGGTTTCCGAAAAAAGTCGATAATTTTGCAAAACCCGAGTACTAAGTAAACATTTTAATGCTAAATGATTTTGCATAATATGTCATTATATTTGCGTATTTTGTAGAGTTTTTATATTAAACGGTTTAATTTTTATTTAAGAAAATCCAACTACAAATTTTATTTAGAGCACTCTTTAATACCAATATATCATAATAAAATAAAATTACAGTAATTTCCTAAAAAGTTTGTGTTTTATTCAAAATCAACATCGGCCCTTGAAATTTAACCACCCGATATACAATAAATTAAAACCAAATCAATAATGTAATTATGAAATAAATTCTAAATAATAAACAAAGACAAATTGTTTTTTACAACGACAATAGGATACCACACATATCGGCTTAGACAAATGACTTTTTGAATACTCAAAACTACGAGTTGTCTTGATTTGTCACTTCAAGACTGTTTTAGTAACCCTCGTACATTCTTTATAACCCGCTAATAATTTATTATAAAAAGTATTTTTTACATAAATCAATAAATATGCAGTGCCTAACTATTCATTATTAATCGGCTGCTTCGAGTACAACTCAAAGCAACCTCACCTTTCTGGAGAATTTTAGAGTTTGATTAAATTATTTTTTGAAATTTATTCTGTTCACACAATGTCTGTTAAATGTGTCTTACAGTCTTAGGTTTCATATTGTTTGGATCTGTTCGCGTAAGTGTTTTTCCCCTAATTGTATCACCTTACATTATAATGTCTCAGCCTATTCACATAAATTTTGTTTGTGTCTGGCAGTAAGACATACATACGTACATACATATGTATATCCAAATCTATTTGCCGATCATTTTGTGTCTTTTTATACGAACTCTATAACAAGTACAAAATCGATTATAAATTTAGCTACTTCAACAGGTTAGTAACAATTATCAAAGTTTATCACGATTGAAGACATTAGATGTTCACTTTAGGATATGAATATGTAGGGCTTTCTAATAGAGTGGATTACTTACTTACATAAATGGCCTATAGTAACAACCTGTTTAGGTCAAAGGCCGAGCATATATCGGGTGTTTTTTATTGAGGTATAGAACTTTAAGTTGGCATCACTTTTTTAACTGGCGGCCATTTTGTCAGCTGTCAAGTGATTAATATTTAGTTTGGTTTGCATTTCATCATGAACAGGTTGACAAAAGAACAACGCTTGCAAATCGTGCAAATTTATTTCGAAAATAATGGTTCAGTTCGCGAAGTTTACCGCAAGCTTCGTCCATTTTATGGTCGACATAATCGTCCATCAGAGCAATTAATTCGGTTAACCATGGATCGTTTTCGCACTACGTTTACTCTATGTGATAATACGCATCCGCAGCGACGTCGAACAGTGCGCACCGAAGAAACAATTGCCGCTGTAGAGCAAAGTGTTGAAGAGGACCCGAATGAATCGATTCGCCACCGTGCACAGCAATTGGAGCTTTGTCCATCAAATTTATGGAAGATTTTGCGCAAAGATCTTGGCTTGCGACCTTACAAGATCCAGCTTGTGCAAGAATTAAAGCCGCGAGACCATGCAATGCGTCGTGATTTTGGTGTATGGGCCGAAAATGAGATTGATCTCGATGCTGATTTTCATCGCAAAATTTTGTTCAGTGATGAGGCTCATTTTTGGTTGAATGGCTACGTCAACAAGCAAAATTGCCGCATTTGGAATGAAGAGAATCCACATGAGACCCTTGAGACGCCATTACATCCACAAAAACTGGCTGTTTGGTGTGATCTATGGGCTGGTGGAGTCATTGGGTCATACTTCTTCCGAAATAATGCTGGAGAGTCAGTTACCATAAATGGAGACCGGTATAGAGCCATGATAACCGACTATTTTGTTCCCCAATTGGATGGCATGAATGTGGATGAGTTGTGGTTCCAACAAGACGACGCTACATGCCACACAGCGCACGTCACAATTGATTTATTGAAGGAAACATTCGATGAGCGCATAATTTCGCGGAATGGACCTGTCAATTGGCCACCAAGATCGTGCGATTTGACACCACTGGATTATTTTCTTTGGGGATATGTGAAGTCGCTCGTCTACGCCAACAAACCAGAAACGTTAGGGGACTTGGAAGCCAACATTCGTGGCGTTATTGTCAACATACGGCCCCATATGCTCGAAAAAGTAGTTGAAAATTGGACCTGTAGAATTGGCTTTATTCGAGCCAGCCGCGGCGGCTACATGCCCGAAATCATATTTAAACATTAATGGCATAAAATTATCCTTCCAATAAAGCCAAATTGATGGACATTAAAACGATTTTCTTGTGTTTTATTTCAATTCGAAGTTCTATACCTCTAAAAAAAACACCCATTATTAGAATTCTTTTGCGCATATTCTCCAATTTCTTATGCCAAGTTTTGAAAGACTTTCTTCTACTTGGTCTTTCTTTCGAAGTTTTGGGCGCCCTCTTCTACGAGTTCCCTCAGGATCATTATCGAACACTTTTCTTGCCGGAGTATTTTCATCCATTCGCACAACATGTCCTAGCCAACGCAACCGCTGTTGCTTAATTCTTTTTACTATGTCAGCGTATAACTCATACAGCTCATGGTTCATTCGATGTCGATACTCATTGTTGACGCAGACTGGTCCAACGATTTTTCGTACTCCAAGGATTGCTTCATCTGCCTGTGCAATCGCCCATGATTACGCTTTAAATAGAGCGTAATTTTAGTTCTTACGGAGAGGACTTTATTTCTTAGCTGTTTGCTTAGGCCAAACTAGCATCGATTGACAAGTATGATTCTACGTTTAATTTCAAAGCTGGATTGTGAACATGCTTTATAGTAGGATCATCGACTCGAATCTTGCTGACTGTAGTATTCTCAAAAAGTGACTAGACGCACTCCACAAGGAGGGATTTTATCGCAATTGCTATAGTTGCTAGCTGTCAATGCCACCCTTAGAAGACTTGATCAGTTGGGTTGAAAGGTCGTATCCTGTGCTGTCGACATAGTATTACTTCTATCAGGCAAATTTCTGCATACAATTAGTGATATTAGGTAGTCGGCTTTAGCAGAACTTTCTTCCAATACCTGATAGAACTGAAGGCAATTCAATCTTAACAGATGGCTCTAAAATGGATTGCGCTACTGGATCAGGTGTTTTCATTAAGAAATATTTTACACTAGTGGACTAGTGCTATATGGAAGGCTACAGAGCTCATCCCTGGTGCCTTAGCTGAAAATAGTTAGGTGACTATATACATACGTAGATAGCCTGGATGCACTTAATGTGCTACAAGTATCACCTCCAAACTTGTAAAAAAAATCTAGATTGGCCCTATCAGATCTATCATTCAGTTATAAAATTATAATGTGCTGCGTTCGGGGTACCTGCGACATCGATGGTAACGAAGTTGCTGACGAAGTGGCTAGACAAGTCTCGAGACAAACCTTAAGATAGCTCCCTCTATCTGTAATTTCTATTTGTGCTTCAAGTCTTAGATCAGCAAGGAAACCACAAGGATATGGGAAAACATCTAGGGCCCTAAAGCGGACATTAGTGGAACCAAAACTCTACTAGGTCTAAATAGGCTAAGTTTAAGAAGATGTATAGTCATTTCGGCGTTAAATTCTAGGCTAAACAGGTGGTCTTCTGCAGACTACGTCTAGATGAGAATTCGTCCGAATTGATAGAACACATTTCCTGTCACTATCCAATGCTCCAAAATAAAAGGTTAAGATATCTAGGCAGTAGATGAATTTCAGAATCTGCAGCAGTGCAAACTGTACGATTATTACTTGACTATGTTGGCATAGATATGGCATATAATTTCTCGCTTCTCTTCTCATTCTTCTTCCACTTTCTCTATCTTTCTTCAGATTCTCAATCTCTTTCCACTTTAGTCCATCTATGAAGGATCACAATGGACTCCAAGTCTCCAGGTCTCCGAGTTACCTTACCTAGTGATTAAATATTATTATTTGCCGAGATTTCAAAATAGATCGGAGAATACTATTTTTTTTTATTTTTTGTTCTAAATTCTCAACAAAATTTGCTAAAATTCGGCACACGTCTATTAGTTGACCCAAAAAAGAGCTCTTCTAATTTTTGGCTTAAATCCGTTGACTCCTGACCCCGCCTTGGATTTACACTTAAATGCAATTTGATTAAAATGTTAAGCCTTAACGAAACGGAATTATGCGTAAGAATTTATGTGATTTTTTTCAGAAAATTTAGAACTTTGTTCTACGATCGGTTAATTTCGGTTCGCTAAATCTAAAGAAGAGACTTTCACCTTTCACGTGGTTATGGTGGGAGTACCGAGCAAAACCATGCCAACTTAGTTTTTGAAAAACTAAAACGAAAACACTGAATTTTGCAAAGCTTTTTTGGTTTTCTGATATCTCCTAAACTATATACGAGAATAAGTTATTTTCTTCTGAAGGCTAAAACTAAGGTTTTGTATCTCAATTAAATCGACATCAAAATGAAAGCTATGAAACTTTATTCGATTCATGAGCTACTTTTTTTTGTATTGGACCAACACTCCCCTACGTATTTATATGCATTGTGATGGAACTAGGAAAAAAGGTTGTGGGAAGGAGGATAGAGGGAGTAGTGTTTGTGGATATTCGATTTGAACCTTTGGATATCATAATTAGAGGGGAAGACTGATGCAGGTAGTTTAGTTTTCTCTATGGTGCGTCGTGAGATCTACTGGAAATCAACTACAAACGGATAAGGCCTTGTTGAGTTGCGTGTGATACAAATAAATGTACAGGTTTCTGAAACAAGATCCCTAATTTCGTTTGAGCACATGCCATTGTAGTAGCGATAGAACAATGAAACGCAATCCACATTACGACGATGCTCCAATGAGGCACCGATAAGCACCTTCGCCCTCTCTTGTACACGGTCGAGAAGCTCCAAAATAGAATTTGAAGCACCGACTCATACATGAGACTTGTATTCCATTTTCGGCCAGATATAAGTGGTATAGATACATATTAAGGAGATCAGTTGGAGTTTAGTATGTCTTACACCGCTTAAGAAAGCCGAGACACTTGAATGCTTCTTTCGACACTTGAAAAACGTGTTTAGTCCAACGGAGATCACACTGAATTTTCATGCCTAGAACATCAAGAGTTTCTGATTCCTCATTACTTATACCACCCATAATTACAGATGATGCAACATTGTTCATAACACGTTTGTGTGTTAACACACAACATTGGGTCTTTCGAGCGTTGAAAACGACCCTATTAGAACGACCCCAATTGGATATTGTAGAAAGGTCAGAATTTAGCGTATCATTAATGGTTTGTCTCTTGGAATTGATATCCAACATGTTTGGCCTATAGTTGAGTGAATACGAATGACAGATGTTGCTTTCATCTGCAAAAGAGTAGATAGGATTGGAAGTTTTACATAAAAGGTCATTTAGAAAAATAAGAAATAGAGTTGGAGAAAGAACGGATCCTTGTGGTACCCCCGATTTATTCTTGAACTCGTCGGACGATATCCCATCTATAACAACTCTTATAGCGCGATCTCTGAGAAAGCACGATATAAACCGAGAGAAATTGTTACCTACACCAAAAGCAATAAGTTTTGATAGAAGAGTTCCATGCCTTACTCTATCATACGCCTTAGAAATATCAAGAGTTAAAACTTTACTACGTCGAAGAGCACTGCTTCAGGGCCAGTGCTGGTATGCCATTCGGCCCAGGAGACTTATTTATGTTAAGATCCGCTAAAACCCTTTTAACAGCACGAGATCGAAAGTATATGCTGGGCATAGTTACTGATACTCTTTTGATCACGGGCAGTGGTGGTTGATTGCTTTCCGGCAAGTGTAAATTACTTGCAAATAATTCGGCCATAAGGTCTGCTTTATCAACCGGTTTAGTGAATGACTGTTTATCCTTTAAAAGAGTTGGAATTGATGAACTAGCATTATTACTTACTCTTTTAATGAATGACCAGAAGCTCTTACTGTCCTTAGGGGCAGTAAGAACTTTGGTACGAAGGCTCGTATAAAGATTTTTCGCGGCTAAGTACCTTGGCACACGAAGACCTCGACTTTTTGCGCAGCAAATCAGTAACTGAAGTTTTATTATTTCTCCAGATTCTAAATGCTTCCTCCCTAGATCTGACAGCAGTTTTACACGTCTGATTAAACCACGTTTTGTGACGTGGCTTAATCGAATACTTTTTTGTTGGTTTCCACCATTTTCGCCATGGCTTTGACATTACTGTCTAGGAAACACAATTTCCAATTGAAATGCCGAAAGAAATCGTTGAGCTCTGTCCAACGTGCCTTTCCGTAGATAAAAATCTTACGTTTTGTAGCTGTTGGCGAAACGTTGCGAAGTTAAGAGAACGGAAAGACGGCGGAAATGGTGCAGTAATCGGAGTTAACGAGAGGTGCAAGAACATCTACTTCGTACTTTTCAGGGTGCGAAGTGAAAAAAGGTCGAGAGTATTATGCTGGTGCCCTGGGACACATGCGATATGTGTAGGACCTTTTAGTAATTGCGCAAGATGGTTGTGCGCGGCGAACAGCTTAATATATTGTCCCTCCGGAGTTCTGTGACCTGAATTGGGAAGCCAAGAAGAGATGTGAACATTGAACTTATTTATGTTGAGATCTAAAAAAGCCTATGTATATACAAATCTCGTTTTAGAAAATTAAACCTGGTTTAGCTGGCTGAGATTCTAAAATGTTTGGTTTGATAAGAAACCAACAATTTTGTGATACTCAGCTCACAAATGATCGATATGTAGTGGCTTCCATTGTTGTGACTGTATCTATAGAAGTAGTGTCTAAAAATATGTACGATAATCTACATGTAAATGTTATGACGTTTTCATGTTTATGTTAGACACTTAAATATTTAGTTAGTCCTTGTCATTGTCACCAAAGACGACAATGAATGTTATTAATCAGCGCCAATTTTAAATTGATACTCATGAAGAGATAACATGACATTACATGAGTAACTTTTAATTTTTGTTTATTTTCTTTTTTATTTATTTATTCTTGTTTTATTTTTCTTGCATTTTCAATAAAACTTTAAATTTAATTAATTATTTGTTTAGTTTAAATGTGGTTTTTCGCTGAGCACGCGTCTTTTAACCTCATGTTTGTGAACGGAGTTGGTTGGGCGTAATTGGAAACACGCAAGCGTATACAAATAATAAAAATATGTATCTACTTACATATTTATAAAGAATATTATTTACATGTAGAATTAAGTTTATTTACAAGTATTTATTTAAATATTTACGATTGGTCCATCGATCTCATCATATCTTTGTAACGGATAGCTCCATTTTGTTGATGTTAGAGAATAGAAAAGTACATAAATTAAGCTTTAAATTGTTTCAAAACATTTTTTTGTATGTTTTACGGATTCTGAGTTATTTGCACTTTAAACTAAAAAATATTTTCTTTATGAAAAGTTAAATTTCGAAGATGGCAAAAACCTACCATTTCTATCAGCTGATCTTGAAACCGTAAATATTCTAAGTAAAATAAGCCTTTTTTCATTAATAAATAGTGATTTTTTTTTAACAATCAAGTAAAATTCCGATTTTTGCATTTAAGCTATTTTCGACATTGGGTCTTATATGGGATGTAGGGTCAAATTTGGACCGATTTTTTCGAAATTAAACTGTATTATACAGAAATTATGTGTGCTACAAATAAACATAAAATTGTCATTATTTAGATTAAAGTAAGTTTTTGTGAATTTCGAAGCATTTATGTCACATTTGTCAGAAAGTCTTGTGTGGGTGTTATGTAGGGTTGCCAGACATAAATCCTGAAAAAGCTGGACATAAGGAAAAAAAGCTTGACAACCCAAAACTTAGCTGGACATTAATAATAAAAATTGCTTGCTTGCAAGCATTTATATTTTTTATAAACCGAATTTCGAATACCGTAATTAACCCTAGCGATATCGAGAGAAAATAAAATCGTCCGAGATCTGAAACAATTTTCAACAGAAAACCTATGCTACTCGCGTTTTTCGATTTTACTGCCGCCTTTTCAAGAATCGAGAAGGAATCTAATAAAATGGGTCAATGAATCAAATCAAAACTGCTGCTTTCCTTAAACGATCCCGAATGAACTCATAAAAGAGGACGTCCGAAAATTCGATGAAAAGACCAAGTAGAGGAAAATCTCTCAAAGCTTGACCTACGAATTGGAGAATATGCGCACATAACATGTTTTTGATATAGGCCATTTAAGTAAAGTAAGTACAATGGGAAATTTGATGGAGGGTAATTTTATTACAAAATGAACTTGATTAAGAAATCAATTAACGCATTAATCGCTTAAGTAAAAATGAAAAAAAAATATATGTTTGCAAAAGTTTTTATTGCGTTCTTTTTCATAAAAATAATTTTTCTTTAAAAATTTAAAAAAACTTTCAATTCTTCACCTTTTAGCTAGACAAATTTAATTTTAGCTTGACAGCTGGACAATCCAGTCGAATCCAGCCTGACTGGCAACCCTAGTGTTATGTTCAAATATAAACCAATTTCAACAAAATTTGGTGATTTTTGTTTACATAAGTAATTAGCTGAACCCCGAAAACGTGGTACTATAAAACAGACTTACTTATAGCACTACGAAACCCGATTTTGGGGTCAGGGAAATTTCCACATGAATAAAAAGTACTAGACCAGTGTATTCAAACCCCCAAAGCATTTGGACCTAGAAAAATTGAACTTAAGAGTTATTGCCATTCAAATGTTGAAATTTTTCCTTGTATGATATGTAAAATTAAGTGAAATACAGAAATGCAGTTCCACTGTCTTTATCCTTCTCTCAAATATGGATTTTAGTGTTGACATCAAAATAAAAAATTCAAAAAAGTTGGCCCATGCGGGAATCGCGAAATAATAGGCTTTTTGTAAGACAACTCATATAATTTTAGAACAAACTTTGAAATTTTATTATGAATCGTTTGAAATATTTTTGCTATTTAAATTTCCGATAGCTGTGTAATGTATTTTCTTGATTTTTTTATGAATTTTTAAAATTTAAATTTTTTTCGATTTTACACAAAAATAAAAAAAATTTTGAATTTGCGATGTGAATAACTCCAAAACCGTTGATCACCCAAAAAAATTGTGTTAGAAAGTCTTTAAGTGAATTTTTTTGTTAATTCATTGATGTTTTTTTAATAAAATTGGGCAATTTTTCTCAGTTAATTTTTGAAAAAATTCCTATAAAAAGTAAATTTTTGAAAAAATTCCTTTCAAAAGTAAATTTTTGAAAAATTTCCTATAAAAAGTAAATTTTTTAAAAATTTCCTATAAAAGGTAAATTTTCTTAAAATTTTCTATAAAAAGTAAATTTTCTTAAAATTTCCTATAAAAAGTAAATTTTTGAAAAATTTCCTAAAAAAAAAGTAAATTTTTGAAAAATTTCGTAAAAAAAGTAAATTTTTGAAAAATTTCCTTTCAAAAGTAAATTTTTGAAAAATTTCTATTCAAAAGTAAATTTTTGAAAAATTTCCTTTCAAAAGTAAATTTTTAAAAAATTTCCTATAAAAAGTAAATTTTTGAAAAATTTCCTATAAAAAGTAAATTTTTGAAAAATTTCCTAAAAAAAAAGTAAATTTTTGAAAAATTTCCTTTCAAAAGTAAATTTTTTAAAAATTTCCTAAAAAAAAAGTAAATTTTTGAAAAATTTCCTAAAAAAAAAGTAAATTTTTGAAAAATTTCCTTTAAAAAGTAATTTTTTTTTAAATTTCCTAAAAAAAAAGTAATTTTTTTTTTAAATTTCCTGAAAAAAAGTAAATTTTCTTAAAATTTCCTATAAAAAGTAAATTTTTGAAAAATTTCCTAAAAAAGTAAATTTTTAAAAAATTTCCTAAAAAAAAGTAAATTTTTGAAAAATTTCCTTTAAAAAGTAAATTTTTTGAAAAATTTCCTATAAAAAGTAAATGTTTGAAAAATTTTCTATAAAAAATAAATTTTTGAAAAATTTCCTATAAAAAATAAATTTTTGAAAAATTTTCTATAAAAAGTAAATTTTTGAAAAATTTGCTATAAGAAGTAAATTTTTGAAAATTTTCCTATAAAAAGTAAATCTTTGAAAAATTTCCTACAAAAAGTAAATCTTTGAAAAATTTCCTATAAAAAGTAAATTTTTGAAAAATTTCCTATAAAAAGTAAATTTTTGAAAATTTTCCTATAAAAAGTAAATCTTTGAAAAATTTCCTACAAAAAGTAAATCTTTGAAAAATTTCCTATAAAAAGTAAATTTTTGAAAAATTTCCTATAAAAAGTAAATTTTTGAAAAATTTCCTTTAAAAAGTAAATTTTTGAAAAATTTTCTATAAAAAGTAAATTTTTGAAAAATTTCCTATAAAAAGTAAATTTTCTTAAAATTTCCTATAAAAAGTAAATTTTTGAAAAATTTCCTATAAATAGTAAATTTTTGAAAAATTTCCCATAAAATAGGAAATTTTTGAAAAATTTCCTATAAAAAGTAAATTTTTGAAAAATTTCCTTTGAAAATTAAATTTTTGAAAAATTTCCTTTGAAAATTAAATTTTTGAAAAATTTCCTGTAAAAAGTAAATTTTTGAAAAATTTCCTATAAAAAGTAAATTTTTGAAAAATTTCCTATAAAAAGTAAATTTTTGAAAAATTTCCTATAAAAAGTAAATTTTTGAAAAATTTCCTATAAAAAGTAAATTTTTGAAAAATTTCCTATAAAAAGTAAATTTTTGAAAAATTTCCTATGAAAAGTAAATTTTTGAAAAATTTTCTATAAAAAGTAAAATTTTGAAAAATTTCCTATAAAAAGTAAATTTAAAAAAAAAATTTCCTATAAAAAGTAAATTTTTGAAAAATTTCCTATAAAAAGTAAATTTTTGAAAAATTTCCTATAAAAAGTAAATTTTTGAAAAATTTCCTATAAAAAGTAAATTTTTGAAAAATTTCCTATAAAGTAAATTTTTGAAAAATTTCCTATAAAAAGTAAATTTTTGAAAAATTTCCTATAAAAAGTAAATTTTTGAAAAATTTCCTATAAAAAGTAAATTTTCTTAAAATTTCCTATAAAAAGTAAATTTTTGAAAAATTTCCTAAAAAAAAGTAAATTTTTGAAAAATTTCCTATAAAAAGTAAATTTTTGAAAAATTTCCTATAAAAAGTAAATTTTTGAAAAATTTCCTATAAAAAGTAAATTTTTGAAAAATTTCCTATAAAAAGTAAATTTTTGAAAAATTTCCTATAAAAAGTAAATTTTTGAAAAATTTCATATAAAAAGTAAATTTTTGAAAAATTTCCTATAAAAAGTAAATTTTTGAAAAATTTCCTAAAAAAAAGTAAATTTTTGAAAAATTTCCTAAAAAAAAAGTAAATTTTTAAAAAATTTCCTATAAAAAGTAAGTTTTTGAAAAATTTCCTATAAAAAGTTTTTGAAAAATTTCCTTTAAAAAGTAAATTTTTGGTAAACTTTTGTACTAGGACAAACACTTAAAAAATCCCAAATTATAGGGGAAAAAAAAAATAAAAAAGAATTGATGAAAAAATCTATTTTTCTATGTTAACTTTCCACAGGCCGAAGTTCTGTTAAGTTGAATGGATTTGGCCACTCTAAGGATCTTCACAGCAAAGTTTTGAATTTTTCTTTGTGGCTTTGATCTTTATGTGGTGAAAAAAAAAAACTTAACCGCTCTGGAATGTAAACATTTTTTTCAAGTGGTTAAACATAAAATATTGATTTCAAATTGTTATTGAAAGTTATTCCGATTTTACCTTTATCAAAAGTGATGAAATATAATCTTAAGTAAATATTTAAGAAAGTTACAGTATTTAAAGCTAATAAGTAAAATATATTCAAAAGGCAGATAAACAGAATTTTAAGAGATCAGAATCTAAAAGCCCAAGAAAAGATAGAAAGTGGAAAATATCTACTAATCAGGACAATCTTACAAAAATTTGAAAATTACTAAAAATCTATAGATCATCTAAAATTCTATCTTTTAGTTGATTTCATTTAGTTTACAAACTATTTGAAGTTTAAAATTATCAAAAGGAAATTTGATGACGTTTCAGCGCTATTATCGTCATACTCCTATTTCAATTTCACTTCACACAGTAAAACATTTAAATTTTTTTCACACCCGTTTAGGCTAGAGTCTAGACTCTAGACAATTGTAGACACGATCTCATAAAAAACGTCAAAGTCAAATTTCAAATGCAATTAACTTTGATGACATCAAATGGACAGTCAGTTAATAGAATAACACAGACTTTTAGTGGAATGTTCCACTTAACGCATTTTCTTTCGCGAAACGACTCTTAAAATTGAAGAATTTTTTATTTTATTTATTTAAAAAAAGATTCTTCTAAGACCAACCAACTTTTATATTTTTGAGACGGTCTGGCTTACACGCACTTAATTAAAAATTGTATATTAAATGTAATGACTTTAATAGTTGTAAAATTACTACAGCTTCATAAAATTTACGTATTAATTAGGGGTCTTCATGGGTTTTTCGAAATTATTTGCATAAAAATCAGAAAAATTTCAATGAATCGGACCCATTAGGAGTTATTTGTAAAAAAATTTCCTATCAAAGGTAAATTTTTGAAAATTTTCCTTTAAAAAGCAAATTTTTGAAAAATTTCCTAAATAAAAGTAAATTTTTAAAAAATTCCCTGAAAAAAAGCAAATTTTTGAAAAATTTCCTATAAAAAGTAAATTTTTGAAAAATTTCCTATCAAAAGTAAATTTTATGAAAAATTTCCTATAAAAAGTAAATTTTTGAAAAAATTCTATAAAATATGAAAATTTTCAAAAATTTAATTTTCCTATAAAAAATAAATAATTGAAAAATTTCCTATAAAAAGTAAATTTTTGAAAAATTTCTTATAAGAAGCAATTTTTTGAAAAATTTCCTAAAAAAAGTAAATTTTTAAAAAAATCCTATAAAAATTAAATTTTTGAAAAATTTCCTTTAAAAAGTAAATTTTTGAAAAATTTCCTATAAAAAGTAAATTTTTGAAAAATTTCCTATAAAAAGTAAATTTTTGGAAAATTTCCTATAAAAAGTAAATTTTTGAAAAATTTCCTATAAAAAGTAAATTTTTGAAGACATCCTAAAAAAAAGTAAATTTTCTAAAAATTTCCTATAAAAAGTAAATTTTTGAAAAATTTCCTATAAAAAGTAAATTTTTGAAAAATTTCCTATAAAAAGTAAATTTTTCAAAAATTTCCTATAAAAAGTAAATTTTTCAAAAATTTCCTATAAAAAGTAAATTTTTGAAAAATTTCCTATAAGAAGTAAATTTTTGGAAAATTTCCTATAAAAAGTAAATTTTTGAAAAATTCCATATACAAAGTTAATTTTTTAAAAATTTCCTTTAAAAAGTAAATTTTTGAAAAATTTCCTATAAAAAGTAAATTTTTGAAAAATTTCCTATAAAAAGTAAATTTTTGAAAAATTTGCTATAAAAAGTAAATTTTTGAAGACATCCTAAAAAAGTAAATTTTTAAAAAATTTCCTTTAAAAAGTAAATTTTTAGAAAAATTTCCAATAAAAAGTAAATTTTTGAAAAATTTCCTATAAAAAGTAAATTTTTTAAAAATTTCCTTTAAAAAGTAAATTTTTGAAAAATTTCCTATAAAAAGTAAATTTTTGAAAAATTTCCTATAAAAAGTAAATTTTTGAAAAATTTGCTATAAAAAGTAAATTTTTGAAGACATCCTAAAAAAGTAAATTTTTAAAAAATTTCCTTTAAAAAGTAAATTTTTAGAAAAATTTCCAATAAAAAGTAAATTTTTGAAAAATTTCCTATAAAAAGTAAATTTTTGAAAAATTTCCTATAAAAAGTAAATTTTTGAAAAATTTCCTATAAAAAGTAAATTTTTGAAAAATTTCCTATAAAAAGTAAATTTTTGAAAAATTTCCTATAAAAAGTAAATTTTTGAAAAATTTCCTTTAAAAAGTAATTTTTTGAAAAATTTCCTATAAAAAGTAATTTTTAAAAAATTTCCTAAAAAAAGTAAATTTTTTTAAAATTTCCTATCAAAAGTAAATTTTTGAAAAATTTCCTATAAAAAGTAAATTTTTGAAAAATTTCCTATAAAAAGTAAATTTTTGAAAAATTTCCTATAAAAAGTAAATTTTTTGAAAAATTTCCTATAAAAAGTAAATTTTTGAAAAATTTCCTATAAAAAGTAAATTTTTTGAAAAATTTCCTATAAAAAGTAAATTTTTGAAAAATTTCCTATAAAAGGTAAATTTTCTTAAAATTTCCTATAAAAAGTAAATTTTTGAAAAATTTCTTATAAAAAGTAAATTTTTGAAGACATCCTAAAAAAAAGCAAATTTTCTAAAAATTTCCTTTAAAAAGTAAAATTTTTAAAAATTTCCTTTAAAAAGTAAATTTTTGAAAAATTTCCTATAAAAAATAAATTTTTTAAAAATTTCCTTTAAAAAGTAAATTTTTTAAAAATTTCCTTTAAAAAGTAAATTTTTAAAAAATTTCCTATAAAAAGTAAATTTTTGAAAAATTTCCTATAAAAAATAAATTTTTGAAAAATTTCCTATAAAAAGTAAATTTTTGAAAAATTTCCTATAAAAGTAAATTTTTGAAAAATTTCCTATAAAAGTAAATTTTTGAAAAATTTCCTATCAAAAGTAAATTTTATGAAAAATTTCCTATAAAAAGTAAATTTTTGAAAAAATTCTATAAAATATGAAAATTTTCAAAAATTTAATTTTCCTATAAAAAATAAATTTTTGAAAAATTTCCTATAAAAAGTAAATTTTTGAAAAATTTCTTATAAGAAGCAATTTTTTGAAAAATTTCCTAAAAAAAGTAAATTTTTAAAAAAAATCCTATAAAAATTAAATTTTTGAAAAATTTCCTTTAAAAAGTAAATTTTTGAAAAATTTCCTATAAAAAGTAAATTTTTGAAAAATTTCCTATAAAAATTAAATTTTTGAAAAATGTCCTATAAAAAGTAAATTTTTGAAAAATTTCCTATCAAAAGTAAATTTTTGAAAAATTTCCTATAAAAAGTAAATTTTTGAAAAATTTCCTAAAAAAAAGTAAATTTTTGAAAAATTTCCTAAAAAAAAGTAAATTTTTGAAAAATTTCCTAAAAAAAAGTAAATTTTTAAAAAATTTCTTATAAAAAATAAATTTTTTTAAAATATTTGAAAAATTTCCTATAAAAAGTAAATTTTTGAAAAATTTCCTATAAAAAGTAAATTTTTGAAAAATTTCCTATAAAAAGTAAATTTTTGAAAAATTTCCTATAAAAAGTAAATTTTTGAAAAATTTCCTATAAAAAGTAATTTTTTGAAAAATTTCCTATAAAGAGTAAATTTTTGAAAAATTTCCTATAAAAAGTAATTTTTTGAAAAATTTCCTATAAAGAGTAAATTTTTAAAAAATTTCCTATAAAAAGTAATTTTTTTTAAATTTCCTATAAAAAATAAATTTTTTAAAAATTTCCTATAAAAAATAAATTTTTTAAAAATTTTCTATAAATAGTAAATTTTTGAAAAATTTCCTATAAAAAGTAAATTTTTGAAAAATTTTCTATAAAAATTAAAGTTTTGAAAAATTTCCTATAAAAAGTAAATTTTTGAAAAATTTCTTATAAAAAGCAATTTTTTGAAAAATTTCCTAAAAAAAGTAAATTTTAAAAAAAAAATCCTATAAAAATTAAATTTTTGAAAAATTTCCTTTAAAAAGTAAATTTTTGAAAAATTTCCTATAAAAAGTAAATTTTTGAAAAATTTCCTATAAAAAGTAAATTTTTGAAAAATTTCCTATAAAAAGTAAATTTTTGAAAAATTTCTTATAAGAAGCAATTTTTTGAAAAGTAAATTTTTGAAAAATTTCCTATAAGAAGTAAATTTTTGGAAAATTTCCTATAAAAAGTAAATTTTTGAAAAATTCCATATACAAAGTTAATTTTTTAAAAATTTCCTTTAAAAAGTAAATTTTTGAAAAATTTCCTATAAAAAGTAAATTTTTGAAAAATTTCCTATAAAAAGTAAATTTTTTAAAAATTTCCTTTAAAAAGTAAATTTTTAAAAAATTTCCTATAAAAAGTAAATTTTTGAAAAATTTCCTATAAAAAATAAATTTTTGAAAAATTTCCTATAAAAAGTAAATTTTTGAAAAATTTCCTATAAAGTAAATTTTTGAAAAATTTCCTATAAAAGTAAATTTTTGAAAAATTTCCTATCAAAAGTAAATTTTATGAAAAATTTCCTATAAAAAGTAAATTTTTGAAAAAATTCTATAAAATATGAAAATTTTCAAAAATTTAATTTTCCTATAAAAAATAAATTTTTGAAAAATTTCCTATAAAAAGTAAATTTTTGAAAAATTTCTTATAAGAAGCAATTTTTTGAAAAATTTCCTAAAAAAAAGTAAATTTTTAAAAAAAATCCTATAAAAATTAAATTTTTGAAAAATTTCCTTTAAAAAGTAAATTTTTGAAAAATTTCCTATAAAAAGTAAATTTTTGAAAAATTTCCTATAAAAATTAAATTTTTGAAAAATGTCCTATAAAAAGTAAATTTTTGAAAAATTTCCTATAAAAAGTAAATTTTTGAAAAATTTTCTATAAAAATTAAAGTTTTGAAAAATTTCCTATAAAAAGTAAATTTTTGAAAAATTTCTTATAAAAAGCAATTTTTTGAAAAATTTCCTAAAAAAAGTAAATTTAAAAAAAAAAATCCTATAAAAATTAAATTTTTAGAAAAATTTCCTTTAAAAAGTAAATTTTTGAAAAATTTCCTATAAAAAGTAAATTTTTGAAAAATTTCCTATAAAAAGTAAATTTTTGAAAAATTTCCTATAAAAAGTAAATTTTTGAAAAATTTCTTATAAGAAGCAATTTTTTGAAAAATTTCCTAAAAAAAGTAAATTTTTAAAAAAAAATCCTATAAAAATTAAATTTTTAAAAAATTTCCTTTAAAAAGTAAATTTTTGAAAAATTTCCTATAAAAAGTAAATTTTTGAAAAATTTCCTATAAAAAGTAAATTTTTGAAAAATTTCCTTTAAAAAGTAAATTTTTTTAAAATTTCCTTTAAAAAGAAAATTTTTGAAAAATTTCCTATAAAAAGTAAATTTTTGAAAAATTTCCTATAAAAAGTAAATTTTTAAAAAATTTCCTATAAAAAGTAAATTTTTGAAAAATATCCTATAAAAAGTAAATCTTTGAAAAATTTCCTATAAAAAGTAAATTTTTGAAAAATTTCCTATAAAAAGTAAATTTTTGAAAAATTTCCTATTTAAAGTAAATTTTTGAAAAATTTCCTATAAAAAGTAAATTTTTGAAAAATTTCCTATAAAAAGTAAATTTTTTTAAAATTTCCTATAAAAAGTAAATTTTTGAAAAATTTTCTTTAAAAAGTAAATTTTTGAAAAATTTCCTTTAAAAAGTAAATTTTTGAAAAATTTCCTATAAAAAGTAAAAAAATTTCCTATAAAAATTAAAGTTTTGAGAAATTTCCTATGAAAAGTAAATTTTTAAAAATTTCCTATCAAAAGTAAATTTTTGAAAAATTTCCTTTCAAAAGTAAATTTTTGAAAAATTTCCTATAAAAAGTAAATTTTTGAAAAATTTCCTAAAAAAAAAGTAAATTTTTGAAAAATTTCCTAAAAAAAAGTAAATTTTTGAAAAATTTCCTAAAAAAAAGTAAATTTTTAAAAAATTTCCTATAAAAAGTGAATTTTTGAAAAATATCCTATAAAAAGTAAATTTTTGAAAAATTTCTTATAAAAAGTAAATTTTTGATAAATTTTGCTAAAAAAAAAGTAAATTTTTGAAAAATTTCCTTTAAAAAGTAAATTTTTGAAAAATTTCCTTTAAAAAGTAAATTTTTGAAAAATTTCCTTTAAAAAGTAAATTTTTGAAAAATTTCCTATAAAAAGTAAATTTTAATAAATCCATGCCTTTTTCAAAACTTAATGCTATAACATGTGAATACCCTTTTTTAATCCATTCTTTTATACCCGCAGTTTTTTGTTTTTATTAGATGGAATTTCATGTGCATCTCGTGTCTATATCGTATTAAATATCATCTTAATACTCGTTCGTACAACCATTAAAATAGTTGACAACACCTACAGTCATTTTCATTACTTAATTAAATTCTATGCACATCATCATCATCTTTATCTAGTACTTGATCTGTTGCAACACAAAACCAAAGTGCAAACATGCACTTTTTTATTATAAATTCAATTCAGTTTTCACCAGGAGGCGCCGTCGATGTACAAGATGTCGAACAAACTTTGGACGTAAATGAGTTTGAGAATGTGTTTTTTTTTGTATTTTTAAGCAAAAGATTGACTTTTAAGACACTTACGAGTATCTGACTTTTTTTTTGAATCGGACAGTGTTTACATTTCGCATTCCGATTGCATTCTCGGTTTGTTTGTTGATGTCTTGACTTTCAAAGTGAAAGCCGTCCCGCTTAAAATGTAAATTTAAACGGTCATTTCGTGTTTAAAATAGATAAAAAAGGGCGTTTGGAATTGAACAAAAAAATGACTTAAATATAGAACAAATTTTATAAATGGGTGGGATTTAAATTAAGGGAATTTTTTGTTTATTAAAATTATCAATTAATTCCTGACCATATTTAAAAGTGTCAATTGAATGTATAATCGGTTACGAATTGATTAGTTTAATCAAGAGAATTGTCATGATAAATGACAATTTAGACTTGAACTGAAATGATTGAAGGCAAATTATGAAAAGTGCATCTTGTTTTTGAAAACATGGAATGTTTAACAAATTAAAATTAATTTATTTAAAAGATTTGAACAAATAATTCTAGTTATATGATGTCGGGTCTATGTGATGGGTGTTAATTCAAACAAACGAGAAAAACATCGACTAGTGAGTGATAAAGGTGTATGTATATTCATTGCTATTGATAGTCAAAATATAACAAGGGTTATCCATTTCGTGGTTTCAAAAGTATAGGACTGGAATTTGACATCCGTCAACCATAGGTTTGTGCTGATGAATGTAACGCATGGAAATATTTGTCTTAGACCCACATTTTAGTATACCAATAGGCTTAGAATCACTTTCTGAGTCGATTTAGCGATATCCGTCCGTCCGTCTGGCTGGCTGGCTGGACCCCCATGTAAACGATGTAATCAAACTACAGGTCGCAATTCTAAAGATAATTTGATGAAATTTGGCACAGATCATTTTTTTGATAATGGCACCATGGCATTCGTCAAAATCGGTCCGTTATTTATGGTACCTCCCATAGGTCCCACTTCCGGGAATTGATATATTGGCCACAAATATCAATATTTTTTCATGAAATTTAAATCAAATACTGCTTATGTAAACTAAAATCACGGTATCAAATTTCGTTAAAATCGTTCCACATTTGACCATAGCTCCCATACAAACTTTTCTTTAAAAACGCACTAAATGTAGAAGAAAATCTATCAAAGCTTGACTTACGAAATTGGAGAATATGCGCACAAGATCGAAGAAAGTGGAATAAGTCCACATTCCAAAAAAATTGAGTTAATTTTGGGGAAAGGTTCTGCAATTGTGGATCTTACTATGCAAAAAAATAATTAATTTTAAATTTACAAAATATTGGCAGTCAAACATTTTGTAGTTAACGATTTGATACAAATTTTTAATTTGAAAGTGGTTAAGTCCCATATATTTTTCAATTTAAATGAAAAAATTGTTCAAACAAAATAAAAATTTCAAATTTATTTGTTTTGAAAGTGGATTAAGTCCAATACATTTTTAATTTCAAAAGGAAATGTTTCTTCAAACAAAATAATATCAATTTTTTTTTTGAAAGTGGAATAAGTCTAATGCCTATTTAAATTCTAAAAGAAATATTTACTCAAACAGAGTAAATATTAAACTTATTTTCATAGAAGTACGAGTCTAAGATTTCTACAATAGAAAAAAAAATACTAAAAATTTGGCGGAATGATTTTTAATTTTTCAAAAATTTACTTTTTATAGGAAATTTTTCAAAAATTCACTCTTTATAGGAAATTTTTCAAAAATTTACTTTTTATAGGAAATTTTTCAAAAATTTACTTTTTATAGGAAATTTTTCAAAAATTTACTTTTTATAGGAAAGTTTTCAAAAATTTACTTTTTATAGGAAATTTTTCAAAAATTTACTTTTTATAGGAAATTTTTCAAAAATTTACTTTATATAGGAAATTTTCAAAAGTTTATTTTTTATTGCCAATTTTTCATAAATTTACTTTTTTAGGCAATTTTTCATAAATTTACTTTTTATAGGAAATTTTTCATAAATTTACTTGTTATAGGAATATTTTCAAAATTTACTTTTTATAGGAAATTTTTCAAAAATTTACTCTTTATAGGAAATTTTTCAAAAATTTACTTTTTATAGGCAATTTATCATAAATTTACTTTTTATAGGAAATTTTTCAAAAATTTACTTTTTATAGGAAATTTTTCAAAAATTTACTTTTTATAGGAAATTTTTCAAAAATTTATTTTTTATAGGAAATTTTTCAAAAATTTACTTTTTTATAGGAAATTTTTCAAAAATTTACTTTTTATAGGAAATTTTTCAAAAATTTACTTTTGATAGGAAATTTTTCAAAAATTTACTTTTTATAGGAAATTTTTCAAAAATTTACTTTTTATAGGAAATTTTTCATAAAATTTACTTTTTATAGGAAATTTTTCAAAAATTTACTTTTTTAGGAAATTTTTCAAAAATTTACTTTTTATAGGAAATTTTTCAAAAATTTACTTTTTATAGGAAATTTTTCAAAAATTTGCTTTTTATAGGAAATTTTTCAAAATTTTACATTTTATAGGAAATTTTTCAAAAATTTACTCTTTATAGGAAATTTTTCAAAAATTTACTTTTGATAGGAAATTTTTCAAAAATTTACTTTTTATACAAAGTTAAAATTTTCTATAAAAAGTAAATTTTTGAAAAATTTTTTATAAAAAGTAAATTTTCCCCTGGTTATTTAAGGGTTAATTTATAAAAAATATGACAGAAAGAAGCCTTTAGAAGTATATTTTAGCACGCATATTATACATATATAAATAGTTATTTGTCAGTTTAAAACCATTTTGAGCGCATGGGTACGCAAGGGTTAATTTGTATTAAAATGTTATTAAAGGCTTCTGTGAACGATTTATTGAATTCTTGTTCAAATATAATAATAAAAACATGTAGTTTTTAGTACCTTTTTTGAAAAAATTGAATATTTTGAAAATTTTACTTTTGACCCTGGTAATAATAGGGTTAATGACACCGATTTCAACCAAAGTTCACATGTATATTTCTACCCATCGAAACCTTATAATATATAAAAAAAGTAAAACCAGTCAAACTTTTTAAAATTTATTAAAAATAATAATTTTTTTTATTGCATATGTTCAGGAGCGTCTTCAAGGACGTAAAATATTTTGGGAAACCCTTAATAATTAGGAAACCTTTCAACCGATATTAATGTCTTATATCTCGTTATTTGTAGTATACTGTTAAAAATGTATTTCAAAACAAATTCTAAGTAGAAACATTTTGAAGAAATCTAAAGAAAACCCCTCAGTTTTCCCATATAACTGGGATGTACAAAATTTGGCGTCAAGTCGACACGCTTTCCCGATATCCGAACCGAATGAAACTTTGTATTTGGATTACTGGGGTCAAATGTTACAAATTTGAGGTACGGTTCTTCTTTTATTTCAACGACTTTCAGTTTGGGACACTCTAACGTACATATATAATTTCAATTACTTAAACTCTGCAAATAAGATAAATATTTGCTCTAATTGATCTTAAACACACGAAATGTCCATAAACAACTTAAGTGCAATTTAATTCCCAAAACACTCGATGTTAACGAATATTTGTTTGTATTTGATATTATTGTATAGCTGTGAAAGTAAAACCCCTTTACTCACAAATGCAAACAATCAATACAAAGAATTGTTAATCCTTAGAAAACAATCCAATATTCCAGGTATCAAAATGTATTTCGATCAATTGAAAAAAGTTTCAAAGAGGCGAAAGAAACAAAAATTCAAAGACTACAAATTGTCTGCTATTGTTATATGGATTTAGCTATGTTTAAGTAAAGATATGTTACGGTAAAGATATCAAGGCCTTGACTTTGAAAACCTTTCAATGAACATTTTTTTCAAGATAGTTTTCTACAATAAAATTTTATTGGTCTCCATATACTAGGACTTCTTCAATATACATATATGTGGACTTTTGACAAAACGTATTCTTTCTAAATCCACAACTTTTCAGTAGATCGAAAAAACAGTTAAAAAGACTAATAGAAGTTATTGCTAAGAAAATTAAAGAAATTTCGAACTTGGATATTATACACAAATACTCAATAAACAATATGCGACCTTTTTTTTCTTTTAAAAGCAATCGTTTTCTTAAAAACGACAAAAATTAAAATTAAGATGTTTTGTCAAATGGATTTTAATAAAAAAAAAATAACTTCTATCATACAAGTCGTTTTGTCAAATTTTTTTTTTGATTAAATTATAAAATGTTTTAAATCGCTTAAGTCAAGAGAAGTTGTTTTGTTAAAATGGAATATGAAAATAAAGTTGAAAGAAGTTGATCTGGAAAAAATATTTCGGTTTTATTTAAAAAAAAAATTATTCACTTTTTCGTTACAATATGAAAATTATACAAAAACATGGTTAAAAATAATACATTTTTCATTAAATTTAATAAAAACATTAAAATTCACTTTCAAATAAAAGAATAAAATATTCAAGGAAACAGTAAAAATCCATATTTTGTGTTTTTTACACTTAGTTTATTGTTGAGTTTCTTCTTCTTCAAGATCCGGATCAATTTCAAAAGAACGTTCTCCTTCGGCCTTTATGTTTTCATAAAAACTATGTAGATGAGTACTAATCAGTGGCAGCATATCCAATAAATCTCGTTTTTTGTTCTGCGATATGGCCAATGGAGACGTGTAACTTGCGATCAATTGTGGAGCCGGGACCTTTTGAGGACGAGAAAATATAATTGAGTCGTGTGACGGCGACTATAGTGGCTTTCGTACTTGGGAATACTATTTATGTGTTCAATTACTTCATTATACTTTTGCATCGGCAGCTTGTGGTGTGGCTCGTGTCGGCCACGTTGGTCATCCGGTTTGAGTGCACTAAATAATTGATTTATTTTATACCTATTTATGGTTTTGATGCTCGAATTCTTTTCTTCAAATATTTTTAAGAAGCATCTTTTGCACACGCGATTTTTCTGTCCGCACATCTCAAAATGGTACAAATAAACATATTGCCGATTCCGGGCATTGGATGCTTTTACTAAAGTCTCGGTTTTCTTTGTTTGGATCTCAATCATGTTCGAAATGTAATGACGAGGCTTATTATAATCACCCAGTTCCAGTATTCTTTAAATATCTCTTCATTCTGCTGAGCATTAATTTTGTTGTGACACAATTTTTTGCACTGTCCTATTGGATCAAATGTATTTTTAGGTACTTTTTTATTCCGAGATGTATAATATTAATTTCCTAAATTTTTGTTTAATTTATTCAAGGCCATTGATGTTGTAGGTATATCGATATGTTGTTTTTTGCTATATTGTGGCAAGTCTGACTCGCTAAGATTAGATTCTAATATAGCAGCCATATCTGTAACGCTCTCCGATGTTGTACCCAGATGCGATCTTTCTGATGGAATATAATCAGAATCATCAAAATCGGTTTCGTGAAAAACGTCTTCATCACTTTCGACATTTTCAAGGCTCTTAGTCTCGTTACCTGCTTCAAAAACGGCCACAGTTTTACTTTTTTGTCTTTGATCAATTTACACGAGTTTTAATTTATTCTTAAATAAATAGCTTCTTTTTTTCTTTTTCGTTTTTCTAAAAACACTTGTGTTGAGATAAGACTAAAATTGTTTAAGACTTTCGTTTTTTTAAACTAACTTCTTTTGATACAAGACGTTTTGTTGCAAGTAATCCTGGCGACCAATTGATCAAAACATCAACTTATTTGAGACAAGTGGTAATTTTTCAAAATTTGCTTTTCACGAAACGTCTTCTTTCGAAAGAAGCTGTTTTGTGAAAAATAGTTTAGCAAAAATTGGTAAAACTAAATGAAGACAAGCTGTTTTGTCAAACTATTTTTGCCAGTTTTTTTGTGTGTGTTTTCAAATTAATCTTAATTCTCTGAAAGAAGTCGTTTTATCAAATTGAAATTGGGGAAAAATCTGAAAGAGGTCGATTAGTCGACTACATATCTTCCGATCCAAAAGCCGTAGAAATACGAGGATTAGACCAAAAGAAGGGCATTAAAATTCCATATTTACTATAAAAATCTTGGAAAATTGTCTTATTTCGAGAGAAGACGTTATGTCAAAATTCCACAGATATATTTCCTTAGGTAATCCGTTGAAGCCTCTTTTTGTTGGAAATTTTCTCGATATTTTCCCTATATTTTATCATTCTTGAACTGAGAAGAATTTGCCTATTAATCCATGTCTTTCAAAAGGCCACAAACTCAAATTTATTTCCTTTTAGGAAAGAGTTGAATTATTGAATACGTTCGAGTGTATTTGTCCGTGGATTTGAAGAAGTACATAAGCATGTATTTATATTTGTATGCATATTTCTGATATTGTTGTTATAAACACCTGAAGAAAAACCTTAAAAGATTTAAGGCACATACACACACACAACATGTCCATTCATACCAGCAAACACTCTCATACATGTTGGCTGGACTAGATGAAGTGAAGTAGAAGAAACAACTAAAGATGCCGCTTAATACTGTTTTCAGTTTTCAATAAAAAACAAGTAAGAGTGTTATATTCGGCTGTGCCGAATCTTATATACCCACCATCAAGTTGTGTTAAATTTAGAAACATATCTCATATATCTACAAGGGTGCAGCTAATTCAAAATCTCCACCAAAACTGGAAAAATCGCTAAGCTATTTGGTATTGTTGGTAAAACCTTTGGACTAAATTAGGTTTCCGTAGCTTTATAGTTCAACATTCAAAAATATTTTAGTGGTTTCCCCAGTATTTACTTTGATCAAAATTCGGTCTCATAATCGGGTATAGTTTTACATTAATAAGTTGTTAAATACTTTTCGTTGTGCTTAATATGTAGTTAGGCTAAACACGTTAATAGTAATACGACAGGTCCATATATTTCGTTATGAGTTCCTAATGCATTCATCATATATAAAGTCTGGGCTGAACATTGATTGATGCCTATATAATTTCATAGGTGCAATCTTAATATAATGAATGTACCTCCAAATCTTTTTGATTGTAGATATAAAAAGGGGATGTTATATATATAAGAATTATAGACCGATTATAACAAAATTTTACACACTGACTGGTATATATAGAGAGCTTTATCTTGCAAAATTTAGTGGCCATAGCTATCATAGTTTCTAATTTAATAGCTTTTAACTGACCTTTGCTAAAATTTTTGGTTTCCGTGAGTGTTTTTCACATGAAAGCTAAAGTCAAATATGGACTGATTCCTATAAAATTTGATAAACTGATCAAAAATTGCATAAAACTTCCCTATTTTAAATTTAATCGTCATAGCTATTACAATTGTATTCAATTTATCAGCATTAATGTGTTTCCCGGGGCGGGGTTATATGGGAGCTCTAACTAAATTTGAACCGATTTTGTCCATTTCAACACACAGATATCCAAAATACTTTTGTAAAATTTTGTCCCTCTAGCTCTTTTCGTTAAGGCGCTATCGTGCTTTTATCTGACGGACAGACGGACATAAACAACCTTTTCTTTATGTATTTTTGTGTTTCCATAAGTTTTTTATATGGGAGCTATGGTCAAATGGTGACCGATTGTGACAAAATTTTGCACACTGGCTGGCATTGACATAAGACTTCCTTGTGCTTAATTTAGTCTTACTAGCTCTTGTAGTTAAGGAGCTATCACGATTTTATCTGACGGACAGACGGACATAAATCCCCTTTTCTTTTTGAATTTTTGTGTTTTCGTAAGTTTTTTATATGGGAGCTAGGTCAAATGGTGACCGATTGCGACAAAATTTTGCACACTGGCTGGCATTGACATAAGACTTCCTTGTGCTTAATTTAGTCTTACTAGCTCTTGTAGTTAAGGAGCTATCACGATTTTATCTGACGGACAGACGGACATAAATCCCCTTTTCTTTTTGAATTTTTGTGTTTTCGTAAGTTTTTTATATGGGAGCTAGGTGAAATAGTGACCGATTGTGACAAAATTTTGCACACTGGCTGGCATTGATATAAGACTTTCTTGTGCCAAATTTAGTGGTTATATCTGTTATACTTTTAGATTTATTGGCATTTAAGTGTATTTTGGGTGAAATTTAGGCTGTTTTCGTAAGTTTTTTGTATGGGAGCTATGGCTAAATGTGAACCGATTTCGATGAAATTTTATATGCTGCCTAGTGCTTATTTAAAACTTCTAGATACCAAATTTTGTCATCATAACTGTCATAATTTGTCATTTATTAGCAAATAAGCAATTAGCCTAGACAAGGTTATACGGGAGCTATGGTCAAATGCTAACCGATTTTGCCCAATTTCAATACCAAAATCATAGATAAAGAATGTTTTTGCTAAGTTTCAGTTAACTAGCTCTTTTCGTTTGGACGTTATCGTGATTTCAACAGACAGACAGACGGACAGACAGACGGACATAGCTCAATCGTCTTAGAATTTCATAAGGATTCAAAATATATATCGTTTTTGATTTTTGAACCAATATTAAGGAAATTACAAACGGAATGACAATCTCAATATACCCCCCATTCTTTTTGATGGTGGGTATAAAAAGTACAAGACTTTAAGAACTAGAGGTTTGTAAGCCAAAACATTTTTATAAAAAAGAAATAAAAAAAAACATTTTTAAATATTTCATTTTATATGAAGTTCCCATGTTCATTTGGGCATCACATGACATTTTTTGTACTCGAGCAAAAAAAAAAATATTGCAAGAACAGCAAAAAAACAAACTAACCAAAACTAAAAGATTTGACCGCAAACATTTGTAAGCTTTTTCTGAAATGGGATATTTCTTGTAGTTTAGGCTTCTTTTTTTTGGGTTTGCTTCAGTCTCAATGCATTACCCCTTCCATGCATGATGTACACTTTTTGCTAAGAGGAGATTTTAAGCTTAATATGGAAAAGTTTTTCAAATTGTTGTAGGTACCATAAATATCATCTACATATGTATGTATGTATGTATGTATGTATGTATGTATGTATGTATGTACCTACATATTGTGCATATTGGTATTTAAGAATTTGATTTAGGTTTAATGCCGACTATACACCAATCCACTTTTTTACTTTTAGGAATTCTTTTTATATTTATATATTTGGATTAAAATTTTTTATATGTATATTTTAAATATGGAAACCTTATGTTGTATGTCATTGAAATTTTATTAGACCCTACATCACCATAGGCAGCAATTTTCTAAAAAAAAATTTATACCGAAAAAATTTCTAAAAAAAATTTATACCGAAAAAATTTCTATAAAAAATTTATACCCAAAAATTTTCTATAAAAAATGTTTATGCTGAAAAATTTTCTATAAAAAATTTTTATGCTGAAAATTTTTCTATAAAAAATTTTTATACTGAAAAATTTTCTATAAAAAAATTTTATACCGAAAAATTTTCTATAAAAAAATTTTATACCGAAAATTTTTCTATAAAAAATTTTTATACCAAAAATTTTCTACAAAATATTTTTATACCGAAAAATTTTCTATAAAAAATTTTTATTCCGAAAGATTTTCTATAAAAAATTTTCTATATATATTTTCTATATAAATAAATTTTCTATCAAAAAATTTTATACTGAAAAATTTTCTATCAAAAAATTTTATACTGAAAAATTTTCTATAAAAAAATTTTATACTGAAAAATCTTCTATAAAAAAATTTTATACTGAAAAATTTTCTATAAAAAATTTTTATACCGAAAAATTTTCTATAAAAAATTTTTATACCGAAAAATTTTCTATAAAAAATTTTTATACCGAAAAATTTTCTATAAAAAATTTTTATACCGAAAAATTTTCTATAAAAAATTTTTAACCGAAAAATTTTCTATAAAAAATTTTTAACCGAAAAATTTTCTATAAAAAATTTTTAACGGAAAAATTTTCTATATAAAATTTTTATACCGAAAAATTTTCTATAACAAATTTTTAGCCGAAAAATTTTCTATAAAAAAATTTTATACCGAAAAATTTTTATTTAAGAAAAGTTTTCTTTAAGAAATTTTTATGGCCAAAAATTTCTATAAAAAAATTGTATTCAGAAAACTTTTCTATACACAATTTTATACCGAAAAATTTTCTTTTAAAATTTTTATACCGAAAATTATCTATAAAAATTTTTATACCGATAAATTTTCTATAAAAATTTTTATAACGAAAAATATTCTATAAAAAAATTGTATTCGGAAAACTTTTCTAAACACAATTTTAACCGAAAAATTTTCTATATAAAACTTGTATACCGAAAAATTTTCTATATAAAATTTTTATACCGAAAAACTTCTGCATAAAATTTTTATACCGAAAAAATTTCTATATAAAATTTTATACCGAAAAATTTTCTATCAAAAATTTTTATGCCGAAAAATTTTCTATATACAAGTTTTATACAGAAAAATTTTCTGTATAAAATTTTTATACCGAAAAATTTTCTGTATAAAATTTTTATACCGAAAAATTTTCTGTATAAAATTTTTATACCGAAAAATTTTCTATAAAAAATTTTAATACCGAAAAATTTTCTATAAAAAAATTGTATACTGAAAAATTTTCTATCAAAAATTTTTTTACCGAAAAATTTTCTATATAAAATTTTTATACCGAAAAATTTTCTATAAAAAAATTTTATACCGAAAAATTTTCTATAAAAAATTTTTAAACCGAAAAATTTTTTATAAAAAATTTTAATACCGAAAAATTTTCTATAAAAAATTTTAATACCGAAAAATTTTCTATATAAAATTTTTATACCGAAAAATTTTCTATATACAACTTTTATACCGAAAAATTTTCTATAAAAAATTTTTAACCGAAAAATTTTCTATAAAAAATTTTTAACCGAAAAATTTTCTATAAAAAATTTTTAACCGAAAAATTTTCTATAAAAAATTTTTAACGGAAAAATTTTCTATATAAAATTTTTATACCGAAAAATTTTCTATAACAAATTTTTAGCCGAAAAATTTTCTATAAAAAAATTTTATACCGAAAAATTTTTATTTAAGAAAAGTTTTCTTTAAGAAATTTTTATGGCCAAAAATTTCTATAAAAAAATTGTATTCAGAAAACTTTTCTATACACAATTTTATACCGAAAAATTTTCTTTTAAAATTTTTATACCGAAAATTATCTATAAAAATTTTTATACCGATAAATTTTCTATAAAAATTTTTATAACGAAAAATATTCTATAAAAAAATTGTATTCGGAAAACTTTTCTAAACACAATTTTAACCGAAAAATTTTCTATATAAAACTTGTATACCGAAAAATTTTCTATATAAAATTTTTATACCGAAAAACTTCTGCATAAAATTTTTATACCGAAAAAATTTCTATATAAAATTTTATACCGAAAAATTTTCTATCAAAAATTTTTATGCCGAAAAATTTTCTATATACAAGTTTTATACAGAAAAATTTTCTATATAAAATTTTTATACCGAAAAATTTTCTGTATAAAATTTTTATACCGAAAAATTTTCTGTATAAAATTTTTATACCGAAAAATTTTCTGTATAAAATTTTTATACCGAAAAATTTTCTATAAAAAATTTTAATACCGAAAAATTTTCTATAAAAAAATTGTATACTGAAAAATTTTCTATCAAAAATTTTTTTACCGAAAAATTTTCTATATAAAATTTTTATACCGAAAAATTTTCTATAAAAAAATTTTATACCGAAAAATTTTCTATAAAAAATTTTTAAACCGAAAAATTTTTTATAAAAAATTTTAATACCGAAAAATTTTCTATAAAAAATTTTAATACCGAAAAATTTTCTATATAAAATTTTTATACCGAAAAATTTTCTATATACAACTTTTATACCGAAAAATTTTCTATAAAAAATTTTTATACCGAAAAATTTTCTATAAAAAATTTTTATACCGAAAAATTTTCTATATAAAATTTTTATACCGAAAAATTGTCTATATAAAATTTTTATACCGAAAAATTTTCGGTATAAAAATTTATACCGAAAAATTTTCTATAAAAAATTTTAATACCGAGAAATTTTCTATATACAACTTTTATACCGAAAATTTTTCTATATAAAATTTTTATACCGAAAAATTTTCTATATACAATTTTTATACCGAAAAATTTTCTATATAAAATTTTTATACCGAAAAATTTTTTATATAAAATTTTTATACCGAAAAATTTTCTATATAAAATTTTTATACCGAAAAATTTTCTATATAAAATTTTTATACCGAAAAATTTTCTATATAAAATTTTTATACCGAAAAATTTTCTATATAAAATTTTTATACCGAAAATTTTCTATAAAAAATTTTTATACCGAAAAATTTTCTATATATAATTTTTATACCGAAAAATTTTCTATAAAAAATTTTTAACCGAAAAATTTTCTATATAAAATTTTTATACCGAAAAATTTTTTATATAAAATTTTTATACCGAAAAATTTTCTATATAAAATTTTAATACCGAAAAATTTTCTATATAAAATTTTTGTACCGAAAAATTTTCTATAAACAATTTTTATACCGAAAAATTTTCTATATATAATTTTTATACCGAAAAATTTTCTATATAAAATTTGTATACCGAAAAATTTTCTATATAAAATTTGTATACCGAAAAATTTTTTATATAAAATTTTTGTACCGAAAAATTTTCTATATAAAATTTTTATACCGAAAAATTTTCTATATAAAATTTTTATACCGAAAAATTTTCTATATAAAATTTTTATACCGAAAAATTTTCTATATAAAATTTTTATACCGAAAAATTTTCTATATAAAATTTTTATACCGAAAAATTTTCTATATAAAATTTTTATACCAAAAAATTTTCTATATAAAATTTGTATACCGAAAAATTTTCTATATATAATTTTTATACCGAAAAATTTTCTATATAAAATTTTTATACCGAAAAATTTTCTATATAAAATTTTTATACCGAAAAATTTTCTATATAAAATTTTTATACCGAAAAATTTTTTATATAAAATTTTTATACCGAAAAATTTTCTATATAAAATTTTAATACCGAAAAATTTTCTATATAAAATTTTTGTACCGAAAAATTTTCTATAAACAATTTTTAGACCGAAAAATTTTCTATAAAAAATTTGTATACCTAAAAATTTTCTATATAAAATTTTTATACCGAAAAATTTTCTATAAAAAAATTTTATGCCGAAAAGTTTTCTATAAAAAATTTTTATACCGAAAAATTTTCTATATAAAATTTTTATACCGAAAATTTTCTATAAAAAATTTTTATACCGAAAATTTTCTATAAAAATTTGTATACCGAAAAATTTCTATAAAAAATTTTTATACCTAAAAATTTTCTATAAAAAAATTTTATACCGAAAAAATTTCTATAAAAAAATTTTATACCGAAAAATTTTCTATAAAAAATTTTATACCGAAAAATTTTCTATAAAAAAATTTTATGCCGAAAAATTTTCAATAAAAAATTTTTCTACGGAAAAATTTTCTACAAAAAATGTTTATACCGAAAATTTTTCTATAAAAAATGTTTATACCGAAAAATTTTCTATAAAAAATTTGTATACCGAAAAATTTTCTATAAAAAACTTGTATACCGAAAGATTTTTTATAAAAAATGTTAAAATTTTTTATACCGAAAAATTTTCTATATAAAATTTTTATACCGAAAAATTTTCTATATATAATTTTTATACCGAAAAATTTTCTATATAAAATTTTTATACCGAAAAATTTTCTATATAAAATTATATATACCGAAAAATTTTCCATATAAAATTTTATATACCGTAAAATTTTCTATAAAAAATTTTTATACTGAAAAATTTTCTCTAAAAAATTTTTATACCAAAAATTTTTATACCGAAAAATTTTCTTTAAAAATTTTTATTCCGAAAAATTTTCTATAAAAAATTTTCTTTAAAAATTTTTATACCGTAAAATTTTCTACAAAAAATGTTTATACCGAAAAATTATTCTATAAAAATTTTTATACCGAAAAATTTTCAATAAAAATTTCTAACCGAAAAATTTTGTACAAAATTTTTGATACCGAAAAATTTGCTATAAAAATTTGTATACCGAAAAATTGTCTGTAAAAAATTTTCTATAAAAAACTTTTATACCGAAAAATTTTCTATAAAAAACTTTTATACCGAAAAATTTTCTAAAAAAAATTTATACCCAAAAATTTTCTATAACAAAATTTTTATTCCGAAAAATTTTTATACCAAAAAATTTTCTATAAAAAAAAATTTTAATACCAAAAAATTTTAATACCAAAAAATTTTAATACCAAAAAATTTTCTATAAAAAATTTTTATACCGAAAAATTTTATTTTAACGAAATTTTTTTTATCGAAAAATTTTCTATGAAAAATTTTTATACTGAAAATTTCTATAAAATTTTTTTTTAACGAAAAGTTTTATAAAAAATTTTTATACCGAAAAGTTTTTAACAAAAATTTTCTATAAAAAATTTTTATATAGAAAAATTTTTATTTTTATGGCAAAATATTTCTATAAAAAATTTTTATAGCAAAAAAAATTTCTATCCATTTTTAGGGGGTTACCCGCAGTTGATTTTTACATTTGTATAAAAATCTTGGCGGTCTAATATCTATTAGTTGTTACACGACAAACTAATTAGAGGAACTTGAAGTAACAAGTCTTTTTAATTAGCTTTTAAAGTTGTTAAATATTGAATTATAATAACAAATATTTTAAAACTCTGTGTTAACAAGGCCATTCTACCTAAGAAAAGTGGAAGATTTTCATTATAAGAAATGACAAGGTTCTTTCAATAAATTTTAAATTAATTAAACAATTTTTTTTTTAATATTTGCATTCACATTATCCCAAGTTCTTGCTGTTTTTATAGTTATCACTTCAGGAATTTTTATTTCATTTGAAT
The DNA here is from genome assembly GCA_933228675.1 of Stomorhina lunata. Lineage (NCBI taxonomy): Eukaryota > Metazoa > Arthropoda > Insecta > Diptera > Rhiniidae > Stomorhina > Stomorhina lunata. The sequence continues at coordinate 17,506,339 of OW121744.1, forward strand.
AGAGTCTATGCACTTTTTTTTTGCAATATTCTGTCCTTCCCACAGCCAACATTTGACCAGATTATGTCGCTGTACTAAATTTATATTCAAAATTTTATATGTACTTTCAGACTCATATCTTTTAAGTTTTATATTTTCACAGAACTTGCAATAAATCATTATTTATTCTGTTTGGAAAACTTGTCAATGGATAAATCATACAATATACAAACATATAAGTATGTATATACTTTTTTAATATTATGCATGTATGTATGTTTAGACGTTATTAATGTATAAAATATACGAGTGCACAATTTTTCTACGTACACTTTTTTTGGCGCTGAATATGGCTCTGAACTTATTGGCTTCTTCTACTATTCATATACTATGACACATGTTAATGGCCAAGACTAAAATCGAAGTTGTACTCTAGGCCTTAATCGTATTAATATTCTTTATCTTAGTGTATGTGTTTGGGCTTTATGTCCAAAGGGGTCAATTTGCAAGGCCCACGAATTGAAGGCATTCCTCGACGCTGATTTTTGTCAAACGCAAGATGTACTTTGCATTATTATTGGGACTCATAAAGGGTGGTTAAATTGTAAGGGCCGATGTTGAATGTGAACCACACCTAAACTCCAAGTTTTTTTTCGATTTTTTTTTTTGACATTTCTCTATTTCAGACTTACTCAATTTGAACCATGGAGAGATACACAATCCAACAACGTGTTAAAGTTTTCCAGACTTATTATGAAAATGGGCGTTCAAATCAAAATGCTTATCGTGCACTTCGTGATTTTTTTGGTCAATTTGATCGTCCAAATGTGCGTACAATCGCAAAAATCGTGGAAAAATTCGAGCAAACCGATGTGAGAACTGCAGAAAATATTGCTGCTGTTCGCGATAGTGTGGCTGAAGAGCCGTCCACCTCAACTCGTCGTCGTGCCCAACAATTGCACCTCTCACGCTCGTCGTTGATGAACATTATGCATAAAGACTTGCATTTACACGCTTACAAGGTGCAATTGGCTCAAGAACTAAAGCCTCTTGACCATTCCAAACGTCGTGAATGGGCAGAATGGTGGCAAGAAATGGCAACAGTGGATGATCAATTTTCGAAGAAAATCATCTTCAGTGATGAGGCACATTTTCACCTGAGTGGATTCGTCAATAAACAGATTTGCCGCATTTGGGCGAATGAGAATCCAAGAGTGATTGTTGAAAAACCAATGCATCCACAAAGAGTGCGGTTTATGGGCTGGCGGCATCATCAGGCAGTATTTTTTCCAAAATGAGGCCGGTCAGGCAGTTACTGTGAATGGTGTTCGCTATCGTGAGATGATAACGAACTGTCTATGGCCCGAATTGGAAGATATGGATGTGGACGATATGTGGTTTCAGCAGGACGGTGCCACTTGCCACACAGCTAACGAAACAATGGCTCATTTGCGCAACAAATTCAATGGCCGTGTTATCTCACATAATGGCGATGTCAATTGGCCGCCAAGATCATGTGATTTGACACCGTTGAATTTTTTTCTTTGGGGTTATTTGAAAGAAAAGGTGTACGTCGATAAGCCAGCAACAATTCAAGAGCTAAAGAATGAGATAATTCGGCACATTAACGGCATAGAACCTCCATTATGCCTCAGGGTCATCGAAAATTTGGACCATCGGATGGAGGTGTGCCGCCGTGATCGCGGCGCCCATTTGGCCGATATTTTGTTCCATACATAATTGAGTAATACCAATATATCATAATAAAATAAAATTACAATAATTTCCTAAATAGTTTGTGTTTTATTCAAAATCAACATCGGCCCTTGAAATTTAACCACCCGATACATACAACATTACGAAAACATAACGATTGCCCCAAGCGCAAAAAATCATATATAAAAACTAGACAAATTAACGGCGAAGTCGAAAACCCATGATGCCAAGGTATTTGGTGGGATGAGCTATTGAAATCGGGTCATACGATGAAAAGTGACGAATACCGAAGACAATTGATTCGTTTAAAGAGAGCAATCTACAAAAACTACCAAAATATTTGACCACACACGAGGCCATAATCTTTCATTATACACCGGTCAAGAACTATTTCAAAACAAGTAAGAAAGTGCTATAGTCGGTCAGGCCCGACAGTACGATACCCTTCACCACTAAGGTCTTTTCCTGTATAAAGACAAATATTTGCTGAATTTTGCCATCATACAAACATTTTCTCAAAAGTTATATATTTAAGCTGTTTCCATCATTTGGAGTTATATAGGGTCAAATATGGGCCGATTATCTCGAAATTTGGCAAATTGATTACAGTTTTTACAAAAATTATGTACTCAAAATTCTAATAATCTTCAGAGTGTTTTGGAGATTTATGTATCATTTAGTACGTTTTGACAGAAGAGTTTGTGTGGGAGCTATGGTCAAATGTGGACCGATTTCAACGAAATTTGGTACAGTGATTTTGGTTTAACAGTATTTGCTTTAAATTCCATGAGCAAATATTGATATTTGTGGCCAAAATATACATTTCGGGAAGTGGGACGTATGGGAGTTACCATAAATTTGACGATTTTCAATAGCCATGGTCCCGCTATCAAAACAAAATGATCTATGTCAAATTTCATAAAATTATCTTTAGAATTTCGACCTGTACTTTGATTACATGGTTTACATGGGGGTCCAGCCAGCCAACCGTCCAGACGGACTGAAATCGCTAAATCGAGTCAGAAAGCCTATTGGTATACTAAAAGGTGGGTCTTAGACAAAGTCTAGGGACAAGAAGGCAAAACCCCGTAGAGGTTAACAAAAGTGCAGTACTCTCTCTCCCTGATCTTGTTTAACTTCTACTCATACGCCGAAGACTGCACAATAGAGTGGTTCGAAAAAAAAAGTTGAGTCAGTCACCCCCTAGGATTAAAGATAATATCAAAACAATTCTAAAAAATGTTTTTATTTTTTTACCACGCCTACAAATACCGCCCTTTTAGTATTTTGTTCACTGTGTCGCCATCTTTAGTCCGATTATAACACTTTATACATCGATGTTTAGGGCTCTGTAAGGGCTACATTTCTCTCTTTGATAGTTTTTTACAACCTCGTCAATTTCTAGTCATGACTTTTTAAAATTCGAGTCGTACCCACCCTAATTTAAATCGAGTAAAAATCTATATTTTAGAAGTAATGACTATAAATTGACGTGGTAGTAAAAAACTATCAAAGAGAGAAATGTAGCCCTTACAGAGCCGAGAAAACCGATATATAAAATGTTATGATCGGACTTAAAATGACGACACAGTGAACAAAATACTAAAAGGGCGGTATTTGTAGGCGTGGTAAAAAAATAAAAAATATTTTTTTAAATTGTTTAGACATTATCTTTAATCCTAGGGGGCGACTGACATAACTTTTTTTTTTGTATGGAAGGCGAACCACTCTACTGCACAATTATGACAAGGGACAATAATATTGACGAGTTTTGCGATTAAATCAATTCATTTACAGATTATTGCTAGGAATCTACAGCCAAATCATTGTCTGCACTATTGACAACATGGACAAAGGAAGTATCGTTGGAACTGAATGTCTTAGTCGACGATGTAAAAATACCGTCCTTAAATATACATCCTTATACTTGGCCTTAGCACAAACTTGCGATAAATTACTCAGTATGAATAATAAAAGGGCTTAAGCGACATGATGGACGATTTTCATTTTATTATTAAAATTTATAATTCATGATCATCTGAATACGAGGGCGGTTCGGAAACTTTTAGCCTACCAATGAAAGAGAATAGTTAGTTTTTCAAAAATATTTTTATTTTTCAATATAGTCTCCTGAAACGTCAATACACTTAGTCCAACGCTTTTCTAGCAATTCTATCCCTTGATTAAAATAGTTTTCCTTAAGGTCTTCAAAATAGTGGTTTACAGCTGTAATTGCATCTTCATTTGAGGTAAAACGCTTGCCAGCAAGGATTTTTTTTTTTTGATTTGGGAACAGGTAAAAGTCACTGGGAGCTAAATCACGAGATTAAGGTGGGTGGTCAAGCAACTCGTACTTTAACTCGTTGATTTTAGCCATCGTTAAAACACTCTTGTGCTCTGGTGCGTTATCTTGATGAAAAATTATTTTTTTGTGTTGTAAGCCAGGACATTTTTCTCGAATTTGTACATTTAATTGATCCAAAAGGTTGCAGTAGTACTCTGAATTTATTGTTTTACCCTTTTGCAGATAGTCAATTAATAAAATACCTTTAAAGTCGCAAAAAACCGTTGACAGCCGATTGAATTGCTTTTGCCTTCTTTGGGGCACTTCCTCCAGCTTCAGTCCACTGTTTGGATTGTTCCTTTGTCTCTGGCGTATAGTGGTGGATCCATGTCTTATCAACGGTTATGAAACGACTCTTAAAATCCATTTTATTTCGCTTAAAACGATCCAAACAGGCTTGAGAAATGTTCATTCTTATGCGTTTTTGGTCGACTGTTAGCAAGTGCGGCACCCATCTTGCAGAAAGCTTTTTCATCTGTAGTTCTTCATGCAAAATGAAATGGACTCGATCATTTGAGATGCCCATGATATTAGCTATTTCACGCACTTTTATTCGTCGATCATTTAATACCATATCATGTACTTTGGCCACAATTTCTGTTGTTGTTGCTGTTTTTGGACGTCCACTACGTGGTTCATCTTCAATGCTTGTACGACCATGTTTAAATTCAGCAACCCAATTTTTTACTGTTGCATATGAAGGAGCACTTTCACCTAACACATTGTCCCGATAAACATTTTGTATGTCAATATATAATGACACCAATTTTTCCATTGTAAAAAAATAGCGGATGCGTCTTTTGTGAACACCTGTTTCTATATGAAGGAGTTACCAGATCGAAACAAAATTTAACATGTGTTTATAGCAGAGATGGAAGTTTCCAAAACACTTAACTTTTTTCTGTTTGTACCACGCTTTTTGTGCTAGGCTAAGGAGTTTCCGAACCGCCCTCGTAATCTCACAAAATATCAGGGCAGTAGAATTTACCGTTATGATTTTACAGCAAAAACAATAAAGACTTAAGTACAATTCACTGTCCAAAGATATTTTAAAAAATTGTTCTCCTGTAAATTTTAGTTTTTGGCTCTTGAGTCTTTTTGGCTCGATATGTACGATGTACTTATATAAAATGTATTGTTTTCAAAGAAAAATTTCACTGCATTCAAATTCAAAATATGATTCGTTAGGTTTTAACTAGACTTAAAATTTTTCTAGTTCAAGATCAAAATCGTTTTTGATCGAATTCAATTTTGTATATCATTTTTTGAAAGAGAGTATATCACTAATTTGCGGCTAATTATGCAAAATCTCATCTGATGCGAAATCTTCTCATGCTTCCTCTATCTTATGACGTAGATTTACATCTTACTCCAGTTTAATATCTCCATCTATATATATATATATATATATATATATATATATATATATATATATATATATATATATATATATATATATATCGCCGGCCTATATCTGAAATGGCTTATCTGCAAAATACTGATTTTTCAGGAGAAGCAAAAAAACTCTTTAATTCTCTTATTAGTGAGTTTTAACAAAGTGATCTTTTACAATATGATTGGTAGACTCCTTCTCATAACCTGAAATTAAATTTATTAAATAAAAACAAATATTCGCGATTTTACGGTAGATCAGCCGTTTTGTCTTCGAAAATTTTTTTATAAAATTTAAAAATGTGTAGAATTTGTAGGAAATCGTTAAAAAATTCGAGCAAACCGGGTCTGTAGAAGATGTGAGAACACCAGTGCATGCTCGTACTGCAGAAAATATTGCTGCTGTTCGCGATAGTGTGGCTGAAGAGCCGCAAACCTCAACTCGTCGTCGTGACCAACAATTGCACCTCTCACGCTCGTCGTTGATGAACATTATGCATAAAGACTTGCATTTACACGCTTACAAGGTGCAATTGGCTCAAGAACTAAAGCCTCTTGACCATTCCAAACGTCGTGAATGGGCAGAATGGTGGCAAGAAATGGCAACAGTGGATGATCAATTTTCGAAGAAAATCATCTTCAGTGATGAGGCACATTTTCACCTCAGTGGATTCGTCAATAAACAGAATTGCCGCATTTGGGCGAATGAGAATCCAAGAGTGATTGTCGAAAAACCAATGCACCCACAAAGAGTGACTGTTTGGTGCGGTTTATGGGCTGGCGGCATCATCGGGCAGTATTTTTTCCAAAATGAGGCCGGTCAGGCAGTTACTGTGAATGGTGTTCGCTATCGTGAGATGATAACGAACTTTTTATGGCCCGAATTGGAAGATATGGATGTGGACGATATGTGGTTTCAGCAGGACGGTGCCACTTGCCACACAGCTAACGAAACAATGGCTCATTTGCGCAACAAATTCAATGGCCGTGTTATCTTACGTAATGGCGATGTCAATTGGCCGCCAAGATCATGTGATTTGACACCGTTGGACTTTTTTCTTTGGGGTTATTTGAAAGAAAAGGTGTACGTCGATAAGCCAGCAAGAATTCAAGAGCTAAAGGATGAGATAATTCGGCACATTAACGGCATAGAACCTCCATTATGCCTCAGGGTCATCGAAAATTTGGGCCATCGGATGGAGGTGTGCCGCCGTGGTCGCGGCGCCCATTTGTCCGATATTTTGTTTCATACATAATTGAGTAATACCAATATATCATAATAAAATAAAATTACAATAATTTCCTAAATAGCTTGTGTTTTATTCAAAATCAACATCGGCCCTTGAAATTTGCCCACCCGATATATATGACGTTTATTACATTTTATTGGTAATAATTTATTTTTTGAAAAAGTGCGTTTTTCAAAATGCACTTTCTTTTATAAAAGTTAAAAGATTTTATAATTTTTCGTCTTTCCTATTTGAAGGAAGATATCTTCTTATTGCTAAGAGTTATAGAATGTATTTTTGGAAGTTTATGCGTAGTGAATAGCCTTTTAAACATCACTTAAAATACTGTATTTTTTTTGCATTTTCTGTTGAACAGTGTCAAGATAGAAGAGTTTTGAAAGCACATTTGAATTTGGCGTATTACCACTCATCAGAAAAGTAAAAAAAGTTTTAATAACACTGCTCTGCAGCCAAATCCTCCTTTTAATAAAACTATGTGGACTATGTGGATTTTGATGAGCTAAACTCAGATCCGTTGTCGGTTTTTTTCCATCAGATCTGGATTTTTTTTATGGGCGTGGCAAATTTCCCCCCTTAAATTTGTCAGGTACGGAGACCTATTTCGTCCTAACTCGAGAACGACTCATCCGATTTTCAAAATTAAAACACTTGAAGATGCATAACAAAATCGCATTTATTTTAGTCTAATATAATTTTTGTATCTCTTATCGTTTTGGAGTTATTTAGAAAGTAATGGAGAAAAAAATTTTTTTTCGTGCGAAATTCGTAATTTTTTTCAGGTTAAAAATGTAATTGAAAAAAAGATAAAGTAAAATTTTAACATTTTAAACATTTTTCTAAGAGCTACATATCTTAAGAATAAAATAAGCTATAAATCGGTTTAAAAATGTGAAAAATCCAGATCTCATGGAGAAAAACAGTAAACGAATTTGAGTTTAGCGCATCAAAATCCATATAGTCCGCATAATTTTATTAAAAGGTAAGACAAAAAATGAATTTTTGCAGAGCAGTCTAATTTTACCTTTTTACAGATTTTTAGTTTACAACTTCTATGACTATTTAGTAAAAACAATGTAGATAAACCATTTTGTCTTCGAAAAAAAAAATTGTTTATGTAGATAAGCCAAACAAAAAAAGTGAATATGTCGCGAATACATTAACGTTTTGATAAAAAAAATCATACTATAGGTAAAGCGAGTTATACGGAAGCGTATGGTATCAAAATCTCAATTTCTAAAATCTGCAGATAGGCCATTTGATATGGGCCGACGATATATAATTTTTTTTCATGAAGAGTAAATAATTTTAAAGCAAAAAAAATTCAAACGATTTATTATTATTTCACGATCTCTACACTTTTTTCCACTTTTTTTAATTTTTCATTTTGCAAAGCTCTAATCCTTCTTTAAGAGAAGGGTTATGAAAATGGAACTGTATTTTTATGACTTAATTTCACATATCATATCGGGTGTTTTTTATTGAGGTATAGAACTTTAAGTTGGCATCACTTTTTTAACTGGCGGCCATTTTGTCAGCTGTCAAGTGATTAAAATTTAGTTTGGTTTGCCATTTCATCATGAACAGGTTGACAAAAGAACAACGCTTGCAAATCGTGCAAATTTATTTCGAAAATAATGGTTCAGTTCGCGAAGTTTACCGCAAGCTCCGTCCATTTTATGGTCGACATAATCGTCCATCAGAGCAATTAATTCGGTTAACCATGGATCGTTTTCGCACTACGTTTACTCTATGTAATAATACGCATCCGCAGCGACGTCAAACAGTGCGCACCGAAGAAACAATTGCCGCTGTAGAGCAAAGTGTTGAAGAGGACCCGAATGAATCGATTCGCCACCGTGCACAGCAATTGGAGCTTTGTCCATCAACTTTATGGAAGATTTTGCGCAAAGATCTTGGCTTGCGACCTTACAAGATCCAGCTTGTGCAAGAATTAAAGCCGCGAGACCATGCAATGCGTCGTGATTTCGGTGTATGGGCCGAAAATGAGATTGATCTCGATGCTGATTTTCATCGCAAAATTTTGTTCAGTGATGAGGCTCATTTTTGGTTGAATGGCTACGTCAACAAGCAAAATTGCCGCATTTGGAGTGAAGGGAATCCACATGAGACCCTTGAGACGCCATTACATCCACAAAAACTGACTGCTTGGTGTGCTCTATGGGCTGGTGGAGTCATTGGGCCATACTTCTACCGAAATAATGCTGGAGAGTCAGTTACCATAAATGGAGACCGGTATAGAGCCATGATAACCGACTATTTTGTTCCCCAATTGGATGGCATGAATGTGGATGAGTTGTGGTTCCAACAAAACGACGCTACATGCCACACAGCGCACGTCACAATTGATTTATTGAAGGAAACATTCGATGAGCGCATAATTTCGCGGAATGGACCTGTCAATTGGCCACCAAGATCGTGCGATTTGACACCACTAGATTATTTTCTTTGGGGATATGTGAAGTCGCTCGTCTACGCCAACAAACCAGAAACGTTAGGGGACTTGGAAGCCAACATTCGTGGCGTTATTGCCAACATACTCCCCATATGCTCGAAAAAGTAGTTGAAAATTGGACCTGTAGAATTGGCTTTATTCGAGCCAGCCGCGGCGGCCACATGCCCGAAATCATATTTAAACATTAATGGCATAAAATTATCCTTCCAATAAAGCGAAATTGATGGACATTAAAACGATTTTCTTGTGTTTTATTTCAATTCGAAGTTCTATACCTCTAAAAAAAAACACCCATTACAAGGAATTGGCGACAACTCTAAAGTTCCACCTGCTAGGTCCAAACGCTTTGGGGGTTTGAATATACTGGTCTAGTACTTTCTCTTCGTGAGGGAATTTTCCTGACCCCTAAAATCGTGTTTCATAGTGTAATTTAAGCAAAAAGTGTTAAGTGTAAAGGTAGATGGCCAATGCACGTGGCAAGATTTATCAAATTTGAAGCGGTAATGGAAAAAAGTAGAACAAAGTTCCACTTTTCCGAGCGGCGGATTTTTTTAGTCCAGCCAGATTTAATTATATCCTACTTAAATATTTTTTTATATGAATATTTTTGTAAACAAAACCAAATTTTATGCTCTGGCAATACTACAACCGCCCGCAGCCGCATGCCGCGTGTATTGGCCTTCTGCCTTAACTCCAGGGCAGGTACCCCTAGGAGTCGACGTTTAATAGACGTGTGTCGAATTTCATTAAATTCTGTTGCGGCTTGTATATTGAGAAGAAAAATTAATGAAAAAAATGGGGGTCCAAGGCAGGAGTCGACAGATTTCCAAAATTTTTTGTATTTTTCTTATCTATATTTCTATTTTTTTGCACTTCGACGTATGAAGAAATACCACTTTGCGGCGTGTCACTTGGAACAGGACATAGAGAAGACCCTAGATTACGAACAACATTAGTAACATATTTTTCATCTTATTATTACAGGTCACACTGTTACAACAACAACAACAACTACAACCGCCTTTAAAACCTTTTATAATATATTTTTTACTTAAGAAATTATAGCATAAATCCTCTTAGAAAACCTTTAAAGTCAAGGCCTTGTTTCATTTACCACTGGGCCCTCACATTGTACAAATATTAAAAATGCAGTCAGTCATTCTGTATATTTACGTACTTACCGATAACTCTTGGCGTTGTAAATTCGCTGTTAATCCAACATGTAGACATATTGCAAAAACAAATCCAAAAACACTTCTTAGGATCATAATGTCGTGTAAATGTGGTAATACAAATAAAAATATTCTTTCCGAATAAAAAATTCCTATAAAGGTTTAAGTTTGTGGTTGAAAGGAGCAGCAGCAGCAGCAAAACCAAAGAATAACTTCTCTTTGGGGATTTTTTTTACTTCTTAAGATTTGGTGTATATTTTTAATAAATTACAACTTTTTCACTAGAATTTTTAGGTTAATTTTTTGTTTAAATAAATTATTAAAATTTTCATTTTTAGTATTTAAAAAACATTATTTTTTCCTCTTGTAGATATAATTATTTGCAGAGAACTTCGCGGTTTTTTTAAACAATTATTTGAAATCTAAAAATATAAAAAACACAATTTATTTAATTAATTTGGAAATTTTATTTAAAATTATTTCTAAACATTGTTATGGCTCATTTTTATCGAGTTCTTTTCATATGCATTTTTTGGTTTTAGGAGAAATTTATTTTATAAATAGCCAAAATTTATTATAAAACAACTTAACTGTTTTTTTTAGTTAAGTTAAGCTTTTTTATCACAATTTCTTCAAATATTTTTATAAAACTTTTAATATCTTATTAAACAAACGACAGACGCGCAAATGCTGTGAACTTAGCAACGAATCAAACGCAACTGAGTTAAAATGAAAAATCCAAAGAGCCAACCTTGGCTAAAATACAACGAACGTTGCCGTTGCCTGTTGCTTGGTTATCTGTTAGATGCAGACACCAACTGACTACCAACACATAATAATACAAGTTATAATACAACAAGTATGAAAGTACTGCAGTCGATCAAGCCCGACTATAAGATAACCTGCAGATTTTTTAGAACTTGTTTCCTTAGGACCTAATATCGTTGTTATTCCAAGATCTTATAAAGAAGCGGTTAAAACATTCATTTTTGAATTAAAATAAAGAGGGGACATTATCTCGGGAAGCAATTAGGTCAAATTAATTAGGAATGATCAAAAATCAACTTTTATTTCCCGAGATTAAATTTTCTATGGAAAATTTTTCGATCAAAAAAATTTTCTATAGAAAATTTTTCGCTATAAAAAATTTTTCTATAGAAAATTTTTCGCTATAAAAAATTTTTCTATAGAAAATTTTTGGTTAAAAATAAATATTCTATAGAAAATTTTTCGTTAAAAAAAATTTTCTATAGAAAATTTTTCGTTAAAAAAAAAATTTTCTATAGAAAATTTTTCGTTAAAAAAAATTTTCTATAGAAAATTTTTCGTTAAAAAAAAATTTTCTATAGAAAATTTTTCGTTAAAAAAAATTTTCTATAGAAAATTTTTCGTTAAAAAAAATTTTCTATAGAAAATTTTTCGTTAAAAAAAAATTTTCTATAGAAAATTTTTCGTTAAAAAAAAATTTTCTATAGAAAATTTTTCGTTAAAAAAAATTTTCTATAGAAAATTTTCGTTAAAAAAAATTTTCTACAGAAAATTTTTCGTTAAAAAAAATTTTCTATAGAAAATTTTTCGTTAAAAAAAATTTTCTATAGAAAATTTTTCGTTAAAAAAAATTTTCTATAGAAAATTTTTCGTTAAAAAAAATTTTCTATAGAAAATTTTTCGTTAAAAAAAATTTTCTATAGAAAATTTTTCGTTAAAAAAAATTTTCTATAGAAAATTTTTCGTTAAAAAAAATTTTCTATAGAAAATTTTTCGTTAAACAAAATTTTCTATAGAAAATTTTTCTTTAAAAAAAATTTTTCGTTAAAAAAAATTTTCTGTAGAAAATTTTTCGTTAAAAAAAATTTTCTAGAGAAAATTTTTCGGAAAAAAAATTTTTTCGGGAAAAAAAAATTTTCCATAGAAAATTTTTCGGTAAAAAAAATGTCTATAGAAAAAAATTTTTTAACGAAAAATTTCCTATAGAAAATTTTTTTTTAACGAAAATTTTTTTTTAACGAAAAATTTTATATAGAAACATTTTTTTTAATGAAAAATTTTCTATAGAAAATTTTTTTTAACGAAAAATTTTATATAGACAAATTTTTTTAGCGAAAAATTGTCTATAGGTAAATTTTTTAATCGAATTTTTTTCATCGAAAAATTAAATTTTTTTTTATCTATAGAAAAACTTTTTAATCGAAAAATTTTCTATAGATTTTTTTTTTTATCGAAAAATTTTCTATAAAAAATTTCTTTTATCGAAAAATTTTCTATAGAAAATTTCCTTTATCGAAAAATTTTCTATAGAAAATTTCTTTTATCGAAAAATTTTCCATAGAATTTTTTTTTTATCGAAAAATTTTCTATAGAAAATTTCTTTTATCGAAAAATTTTCTATAGAAATTTTCTTTTATCGAAAAATTTTCTATATAAAATTTCTTTTATCGAAAAATTTTCTATAGAAAATTTCTTTTATCGAAAAATTTTCTCTAGAAAATTTCTTTTATCGAAAAATTTTCTATAGAAATTTTTTTGATCGAAAAATTGTTTTTAGAAATTTTTTTTATCAAAAAATTTTCCATAGAAATTTTTTTTATAGAAAAATTTTCTATAAAAAATTTTTCGATAAAAAAAATTTTCTATAGAATTTTTTTTTTTGATCGAAAAATTTTCTATAGAAATTTTTTTTATCGAAAAATTTTCTATAGAAAAATTTTTTATCAAAAAATTTTCTATAGACAATTTTTTGATAACAAATTTTTCTATAGAAAATCTTTTGTTAAAAAATGTTTCTACAGAAAATTTTTCGATTAAAACATTTTTAAAAAAAAATTTCTTTAGAAAATGTTTCAATAAAAAGAATTTTCCATAGAAAATTTTTCCATAAAAAAAATTTTCTATAGAAAATTTTTCGATAAAAAAAAATTCTATAGAAAATTTTTCGATCAAAAAAAAAATTCTATAAAAAATTTTTCGATCAAAAAAAAATTCTATAAAAAATTTTTCGATAAAAAAATTTATTTTTTATCAAAAAATTTTCTATATAAAATTTTTTGATAAAAAATAAATTTCTAAAAATAATTTTTCGATAAAAAAAAAATTCTTTCAATAAAAGAAATTTTCTATAGAAAAGATTTTTATTGAAAAATTCTGTATAGAAAAATTTTTTAATCGAAAAGTTTTGTATAGAAATTTTTTTTATGGAAAAATTTTCTATGGAAAATTTTTTTTTATGGAAAAATTTTCTATGGAAAATTTTTTTTATGGAAAAATTTTCTGTGGAAAAATTTTTTTACTGAAATTTTTTTAATCGAAAAATTTTCTATAGAAAAATGTTTGAATCGAAAAATTTTCTATAGAAACATTTTTTATCAAAAAATTTTCTGTAGAAAAATTTTTTTATCAAAAAATTTTCTATAGAAAATTTTTTTTATCGAAAAATTTTTTATAGTGCCAAATCTTGGCTTTGAAAGTATATTTCGCCAAAAAGCAAAACTAACAAAAATTATGTCATTAAAAAATGTTATATCTCACTAACTAATAGCCCGACAGATGTCAGATACGAACGCAGCGACAAAGGGAAGAAAAGCCTACCAAAGTTTTTACTAGATCAACTTTGTATTGGATGTTATTGTTAACATAAAAAGGCTATGAACAGATTTTCGGGAGTTAGATGATGGACGACCATGAACATCAACATTTAAATTTTTTTACAAAGCTTTGGACAAGCATAAGATATTTTGTACTCGTATTAAATACTTCATGACCCTAACCTCAACATCATTTGTCCATGTGGTAAACATACGGAGATCACATTCTGGATTAAAATACAATTGTCCGACTGCAGGGGCAAATGATAGGCATGTTTATTGGCTCCCAAAAGTGGTGGCTCATATCTTTAGTTAATTTAGTGAATGAACATAAAACAATTTTAATTACATTACATTTGTCCCACTATAGAGACAAATGATATAGGAATTTATTGGTTCTCGATTGCTTGATCTGTCTAACATTAAGTACAGATAAGTTTTGGAAAATAAACAAGTAATTTCTCGAGATTTAAGAGGTGGTAAAGTTATAGACCGATTTCGATCTCATCAGTTTATCTTCAAATTTCAACCCTATACAATCCCACAGACTGAGATCGTTTAATTAATTTTGAAAATGAACAAAAGGGTATCTTTTAAGATCAATATTTCCATCCGTTACCAATATCAGTGCAAACTTATAATACCATTTTTACCTATGATAGTGTAGGGTACAATAACATTAACAGCGATGACGGCCACAATGCTCAACAAAAAAATTATTGGAGTTTATTTTTTATTTTGTTTTGTTTTTTGGTTGTCGTCTCCAAGTCTGTCTGTCTCCCTATACAAGCGCTGTCTATCTCCAAGTATCTGTCGTAACACCATACACACATAAATACTCACGTTAGTGCTATGGCTTTGCATTGTGTCTGACCAAGCCAAGTCTGAAGAATTGCAGTTAAAAAAGGTTGATTGCTTGCTCGCTCGTTTGCCTCAAAAGATAGACCCCATGCAACATAAGTATTTATAAAGTATATGTTATATGACAAGGGGCTGATTGTTTGGTTCGCTAGCCAGCAAAGCTGACTCGATGGCTGGTAGAAGCAACTATAGAAGACAGCCAGTCTAAAGCCTGTCGCCACTATGTCTACCGTGTCTGGCATATCTTATCTTAGCCTTAAAACAAAAACAAAAAAAAAAACAAAAGAAACGAAAACTAAATTGAACTGAACCGAACTAATACATTGAAAACTGATCAGCCAAAGACGTTGCCTGCCTCAGCTCTCAAATTTACAATAAGAAGTAGTAGAATATAGTAGAAGCAGAAGACAAAAGAAATTTATATACAAACATTCGTTAAACCTTTCAATTATCATAAGCAGAAAGGAATCTCGACAAAGCAAATCAAACGGCAAAAGAGAGAAACACAAATTTATCGGCTGCCATAAAAAAATCCAATAAAAATTATATGTACATCTGTGCTGCGATACTAAAAGAAGCTACACTGTTGCCTCCATTGGTAACACAGGTCAACAGCAAAAATGTACTAGAGTAACCACTATATACATTTGATGTATCATGGCTACCTTAGTACAAAAATGGTAAAATTTTTTAATTCTATGGCAAGATTTTTTTTAAAAAAATTTTTTTTCAAAATTGCAATTTTTTTTATACGTTTCTTCAAATAATTAATGATAACTCAAAAACTACTAGTCCGATATTATTAAAATAAAATCAGAAAAATTAGGATTTACATAGCCTTTAATTCTTCTATATATCGCGTTTCAATCGGATCAATAGTATCGGAGTTATAATAAAAAACTTAAGAAAAAAATATATTTTTTATGTAAAAATGGCAAAAATTTTCGTTTTAAAAAAATCATGAAAAATCGAAAACGGCAAAAAACTTCCAGATTTATTATTTTATCGCATAGCGACATATAATAGCAACAAAATGAGATATCGACCATAAAAATCGATTGATTTTTTTCGAATTTATTCACAATTTAGTGAATTCGCTCATTTTCAAAAAATTTTAGTTTTTTGCTTGATATACGCATTATAGCGGGTTTTCAAATGTATGAAAAGAATAAATTTTCCAATTTCAATGGGTGCATGTCGGATTATTGTGAGATTTGGTGAGAAACTTCCACCCACAAAATTTTAGTCGAATTGGACAACGTTAACACGTAGCGCATAGGCCCCAAATCTGAAAAATAGCTTATTGGAAAAATCATTGCCTTTGCACTAAGAACTAGAATCCACTTTTTTGCAAAAGGGGGAATAAATAGCTTTAATTTTGCAAAAACTGAAAATTTGTAAATTTTTTTCGATTTAAACGCTATTTTTCAGATTTGGGGCCTATGCGCTACGTGTTAACGTTGTCCAATTCGACTAAAATTTTGTGGGTGGAAGTTTCTCACCAAATCTCACAATAATCCGACATGCACCCCTTGAAATTGGAAAATTTATATTTTTCATACATTTAAAAACCCGCTATAATGTGTATATCAAGCAAAAAACTAAAATTTTGTGAAAATGAGCGAATTCACTAAATTGTGAATAAATTCGAAAAATATCAATCGATTTTTATGGTCGATATCTTATTTTGTTGCTATTATATGTCGCTATGCGAAAAAATAATAAATCTGGAAGTTTTTTTGGCGTTTTCGATTTTTCATGATTTTTTTAAAACGAAAATTTTTGCCATTTTTACGTAAAAAATATATTTTTTTCTTAAATTTTTTATTATAACTCCAATACTATTGATCCGATTGGAAAGCGATATATAGACGAATTGAAGGCTATGTAAATCTTAATTTGTCTGATTTTATTTTAATAATATCGGACTAGTAGTTTTTGAGTTATAATTAATTATTTGAAGAAACGTCTAAAAAAAATTGCAATTTAAAAAAAAAAAAATTTTTTTAAATCTTGCCATAGAATTTAAAAATTTTACCATTTTTGTACAAAGGTAGTCATGATACATCAAAATTGTATAGTGGTTTTAAGAGCACATGAAATTTTTTTTATTTTGTTGTGCTGTATAATATATAATGGAATATGTAATAAAGATATCACCGATATTCGAGAATTATATATATTCTATAAAAAAAAGGGTCGGTTAAATGCATAACCAACAATATTTATAACTTCTTTATCTGGAAGAAAACGAAAGATTTAGAAGTCGATAAAATTAAAAAGCGCTTAATCCGAAAATTTCTCTGTGATCTCTTCAGTATTTTTAACTGAAGTCGGATATATATTAGAACCAGTACTCAGGGGAAGACCAATACTTACAATATTTATAACTTCTTTACCTGGAAAAAAACGAAAGATTTAGAAGTCGATAAAATTAAAAAGCGATTAATCCGAAAATTTCTCTGTTATCTCTTCAGTATTTTAAACTGAAGTCGGATATATATTATATATTAGGACCAGTACTCAGGGGAAGACCCCTACTTATGATATGCATTGTTTTGGAACTTGGAAATATCTTATGAGAGGGGGATAGATGAAGTAGTGTTTATGGACATTGGATTTGTACTTCCCTATATTGTAACTGGTAGGAAAGAATTCTGCTGGTTGCGAATTCCACATACGGACTGTACTTATAAGTGTTGTTCGGTCTACCGGTCAATCGATTACGAAGGGATGAACTCTAACAGATTGACGTGTATTGCTTAAGAAAGTCCGAGTTTCGGGAACGAGTTCAATGATTTCGTTAGAGCACATTCCAAAGTAGTAACGATAAAATGGGTGAGACAACCCACATTGTTACGGTGCTCCAATGAGTCGATAGATTTGGATACCCTATTGGCACCGATAAGAACTTTCGCCCTCTTCTGTACTCTGTCGAGAAGCTTCAAAATAGACATTGAAGATTCGGTGAATGTATGAGAGTTCTATTTCATATTTGGTCGAATATAGGTGTTGTAAACAGTAAGGAGATCAGGCTAAGCGAAGTATCTCTTAAACCGTTAAGGAAAACCAAGTCACTTGAATGCTTCTTTCGGCGCGTGACAAATGTGTGTCCAATGGACATCACAATAAATTATCATGCGCAGAACGTAAAAATCATCAAATTCTTCAATATTTTCACCACCCATTAATACAGATTAAGTAACATGATCCGCCGTTCGTTTATTGATTTATAACATTGAGTTTTCCGCGCATTGAAGATTGTTTATAAACCGCGGTTTAATGATTCATTCATGTCTTGTCTCATAGCTTGAACCTCTAAAGATTTAGTCTATGATTGAAAGAATACGAATGACAAATAATACTATCATCTGCAAAAGAGTATTTAGATCGGAAATTTGACGTAAAAGGTCGTTTATAAAAAATAGATTAGGAGAAAGAATAGAGTTTTGCGGTAACAACTCTAATAGTGCGATCTCTGAGAAAGCTCGATATAAATCGAAAGAAGCTATTACCGACACCGAAAGCAATACTTTTTAAAGAAGTGTTCAGATATTTCCATTACTGCTGTCGAGTGGAACCCACAAAGGTAGCCGAAGAAAGGGAGGCACGGAGGCTTATACATGACTTAATAATACTGAAGGTTGTTCCATTCTCTCTTTTTGTCGCCATGATAACTTTCTGACGTTTGTTAGGATAGTGAAAGTTTGTGCTACCATATTTTTGCCGACAACCCCACTTTTCTAATATTGTATGATGACAAAATTTTTGTATAAAAAACTTATAAATATTTACTACAAATGTTCAATAAACAATCATACAATCATACAAATTTATTTCTTTAATATTGAATGTCTTCATTATATGTTTAACTTCAAAATTATACATTTTTGATAATTATTCCCAATGTATTTCGTACCCTTTTTCTTAATGTGGCAACATTTTTCTTTCATTTGTTTTCAAATATCAAACTTCAAAAACCCAATATACTTCAAAATAATTTTGAAGAGAGAGAATGAAACTTCCTTGTTATTATTATTTCATGGGCTTATACATGTTGTAGATCCAGATAAAAAGACTTTGTTAGGGTCAGAAACAACGGGAAAACAGTTTACGCTTTTCATCGATGTTTTGTGCCTAAGCAACCAGTTCCTGAAGTATAAATAGTACGTATCTACATTCATACGTCATACGTCCTCACACATACATTCACTTCATGATTCATGCTAAAATAACACCCAGTGGAGCAATGGGCTTTAACCTTCCTTTTATATCGGACTCTATTGCGTGATGTTAGGCATACGTCTTTCCAAGAATAGCTTGCTGCTTGTAACTCCGCATGAATTGGCCTTTTCAACGTTCTAGCGGGTGCACCAACACGACGGACTCTTCTCTGTGGATTCCAACGAATCGCTTGTCGAACAATGTTGGTATTTCGCCTTCAAGTGTGTGGCCTATCCATCGCCATTTCCGTTGACATACCTCTATAAAAGCAGGAATTTGATTTGTCGCGTTAAGTAGATTTAAGGATCTGCCGTAAGCATTTGTTTGCAAAGGTTTGCAGGCGCTTATCGTTGCCATTTGTGCGTTTCTAACTTTCGCAGCTGTATTATAGGATGGACTTGATATTCGAGTTGTCTATTTGTAACTTGGTTGTTGTTATTCGCAGAAATATCTTGGAGAATGCATAACGTAGATATTTTCTTGTTAATACGCCATTCAATATCGCATCGGCGCCACCTTTTGTTGATACCAAACTTCCAAGAAATTTAAAGGTACTTGACATTCGAGTTGTATATTCAGAGAACGCCGAATGCAGATTTTGTGTTGTTAATACGCGATTCAATATCCTCGTCGGTGGTATATACCAAACTTCCAAATCCAATAACCTCGTTATCCACATTGATGTGTGTTGACGTGTTTGCACCATTTCCTCCATTGTCTTGGAAATATTAATTTTCAGCCCAGCTGCTCAAGATTCAAAAGTGATGGCGTCATCAGCATATTCCAAGTTCTCGATTTGTTTAAAGGGTATCCATTGATACCTCGTCTACCCTTTAAAACCGTGCAGATTATGTTGTCGATGACAAGGATAAAAAGTGTAGGTAACAAGATACATGCTTGCCTTACTTCAGTGGTGACTTCGAACAGATTTGACAATTTACAATTTTGTAGGATTCGACATTGCCCGAATTAAGTTCAAAATTTACGATTTTCTAAAATTCTCCATAGATCGCTTCTCTTGACATTATCGAAGGCCTTTATAAAGTCGATGAAAGGTAAATGGGTTAATGGCGGAATCAATTGGATTCCACGTCTACCCCTTAGGAGCCGTGCGCATTATATTGCCGATGACAAGGATAAAAAGTATTGGTAACAAGATACATGCTTGCTTTACTTTAGTAGGGACTTCGAACAGATTTGACAATTTACCCTTGTGTATGATTCGGCATTGCCCGAATTAAGTTAAAAATTTTCGTTCGCATATCACGATTTCTGAAATTCACTATAGATAGCTTCTGTTGACACTATCGAAGGCCTTCATAAAGTTGATGAAAGGTAAATGGGGGTGCGGAATCAATTGTTTAGGTGACAAGATACATGCTTGCCTTACTTCAGTAGTGACTTCGAACATATATGACAATTTACCCTTGTGTAGGATTCGGCATTGCCCGAATTTAGTTGAAAATTTTCGTTGACATTAACGATTTTCTAAAATTCTCCATAGATAGCTTCTATTGACACTATCGAAGGCCTTCATAAAGTCGATGAAAGGTAAATAGGTTTGCAGATTTCATTACATTGCACTAGTACTATTCTTACTGCGTTGATTAGATCAACACAAGAGCGGTTCTCTCTGAACCCAAACTGATTTTCGCGGAGTGTGGAGGTAACTGCGTCCTATATCCTATTCAAAATTTCTCGACTTAGTATTTGGAAGTTGATATGATGGAAATTTGGACCAGCCTTACTCAGCCTTTGCACTCAGGAGCCGAGTACTAATCGGCTTTTTAACATATATTCACAGACATAACACGAACTGTAATCAAATTTCAATAAGTGAGAAAGGAAAACAATAATATTTTACTTAGTCTCTTTGCTGCTTTCAACGAAGGAGGTTGATGTCGCTCAGATTTCTTAAATACAACAACAAACACACATGAAATTATTCAGCCTGCATTGCCAATGCTAAAATTTCTGAGTATTCATATCATTGTTTTACTTTTAACGCATTTTTTGTTCGATTTACATATCATCGGTAACGCTGCATAAGGTTATTTTTACACTAACACATGTAAAACCACAAACACATAAGTATTTAAAGATGTTCTCCCGTTGAGTACCCCTGATTTGGACTAACAAATATTTTAAAATTCCCATGCCACTTTTTGAGGCCGATTCATTTCTTCGGACTAGATCCGACAAATAACGGTCTATCTATCCCCTTCTTTGAAATATATCCATTAGAATATGAAAAACCTTACATCCCAACTTTAACATCATACATTGGTATTTCTACTTATATCTTCGCATATCTGGGAAGTACATACTAAGGTACTTTGCCCAAAAAGCCGGTTTATTTCTTCGGACTAGATCTCACAAATAACGATCCATCTGTCCCCTTCTTTCTGAGATACCCATAGATAGAATATGAAAAGTCATATATTCCAACTTTAACATCCTTCAAGTGGGATTTCTACTAATATCTTCTCATATCTGGGAAGTACATACTAAGGTACAGGACAATTTGAGTTGAATATCTGTTGCAAAAAGTAGCTTACCAAGAAAAATGTCTAAAGGAAACAGTGTAATTTTTGTATCTTGTTCCTTCAGGTGTGTACTGCTGTTTAAATTTAACATGTGAATGAGAAAAAATCAAATGAAAAGATTTTACGAGTATATAGTCCCAGAAGTTCTAAAAAGATAGATAATCTCAAGAAGTAGTAAAATGAAAACATCTCTACTAGTGGACAATAAGCTTTTTTTAATGATGTAGATCTAAAACCCGGTATCTAACTAAATTAAACATAATAAAATCGAAGTCGTTTTGAAGGCGATCCTTTGAATAAATCTGCTGGGTTAATAATGATAATGCCACAGCAATACATTACGTACTTCATTGCTATTAAAAAAAAAAAAAAGATATAAGACACAAAAAAATTATCTTTCTTTGTATCTCTCAAGTGGTGGTTGCATTCAACGATCCCGCTCATTGTACTAAGCGACAAATCATTAACACTCAGACACACAGATACTATATATTAACTTTGCCCAAAAAAAAAAAAACAGAAAAAAAGAGTTTAAAAATGGAAAAAAGGTTAACACAACCAACCGCCTTCAACATGTTGTTGCAGCAACACCAGCAACCCAAAAAAATAAAAGGCTTGAGAACCAGTATTACCTCATGTACCCGTATTTATGAATACTCATAGCAGTTGCATCTACTTGCATATATGAACGTACGGACGTAAATCTTTCAAGGGGTTTTTTGTTCATTTAAAAATTCTCTTCGCTCCTCATTTGTTTTATTTTTAAGTTTTTTTTTCTACTTCAGATTCTTACTTGCGAGTGCGAGTATGTATTTTGAAAATACCGACGACTGATCAGCCAAGCCAAGCCAAGCCATCATCGGTGTACATATTTCAACCAGCTGTATGGTTTGATTTAACTTGAGCCTTCATACAAGTGCATAAATTTTTCTTTCGATTTTTTTTTCATATTATTTTTGGTTTTGTTGTATTAATTTGGAGATGTTAAAAGAAATGTTTTTCGCCGGCCGGTAGTTGGTGCGAAGGTTGTGTGATAAGTTAATGATTTTCAAATGTTAGTATTCCGAGATCTAACCTCCTAATAATGTACAATGATATTACTAGATGTCTCTATTCTAGCTCTACTCTAAGATTAAAGGAGTTAGGCTTAAGACGTGACAACATCCTACAGAATTAAAGATTCATCTGATTCATTCAAAATTTATGCCGAACAAAACAAGCTTTTGGAATTATCAACAAATTCTGGAGATCTCAAAATATCTCGACCACCACCAAAATTTTAATTTTTAACATCAACTTTAAAGCCGTACTCTTATACGGCTGTGAGACTTGGAATATCTCGAGCTGGGAGATGAACAGTAAGCCACCATTTGTTAATGGGTGCCCTAGACGTTTACTCAAAATTTTCTGGCCCGCCACAATCTCTTATCGAGACCTTTGGTTGCACATCGCTCAAGAACAAGTATGTGCACTAGAAAATATGGTTGGTTAGGACGCAAATTGGGATGCAAATGGGATGTAGTTGTTGCCTGGGTTTCCTCCTAACAGGTATTCAATTCCTACTCACACCTCCTCGTGGTACATCCTGGAAACCTGAGCAATCTAGCTGAAGATGCGGTAAACAACCTGAGTGGGATTTTAGGTCAGGGCTAACGTGAGAGGGAGTTATCTTGGAGCCATTCCGACGTATTTAGTCTAAGAGTCTAAGATAATTGTACTGGGTAAACTAGCGTCTGTTCAACATGTTAGTTGCGGCTGCAAGCGGGCGTCTACCTCGGATCGAGCGGCTCGCTTTACAAACGTGGCTCTTGTCTTTGGACTCATCATCCATCGACTTAGCACTTACGATGTTTTAACCATAGAAATAAACAACATTACAGAACATACTAATCCAATTGGTAATCAAGGGAGAAATCCCCCTGCTACGGCAGCTGGCACAAGGATTTTGGAGGTGCCTAATCTATGCAAGAAAATCCTGATGAATGAAACCAATGAGGCCCTATGCTCCATTGGAAGTCAAGAATAACAGAAGAAGAAGATGGACACAAATTGAGAAAAGTTACCACTGATATAAATCAGCATGATGTCGTATATAATCCTCAAGATTTTAGAAGGCCTGGAAGACCCGCAAACACGTGGAGGCGCCAAACTGAAAACGAGTTGAGGGAGTTAATTTTATCAGGGAACGAGATGAAAGTGATGAATGCCGATAAGCTTCCATGGAAAACATTTGTCTAGTCCCTATGTTCCACCAGAAGTTTAAGCACTAAATAGATATACATATATAAAGACCATATAGTTAAAAGAACGTATGTCCGAAGATTGGAGTCTCAGTGTTCTTTGTCCAAAAAATAAGATAAAATAAGATAAAACCTTATGTCCCAATTATAGAGATATAAGCCCTCTTTCAATTGAACGAAATGATTAGGACCTACAAATGTGGCTTAAGACCTGGTAAGTCTACCACTGATCAGATCTTAACACTACCTCAATTCCTGGAGAACACCCTAGAGAAACCAAAAGACACATATCATTTCTTCGTTGACTTCAAAGCTGCTTTTGACAACCCGATTCGAAAGAAAGTGTTTAAAGCAATGTCAGAGTTTGGCATCCCTACGAAGTTAATAAGTTTGTGCAGGATAACATTAACCTCGTCCATTAAAATAGTTAGGATCTGATCTTTACACTACGTCAAATCCTGGAGAAGACCCAGAAGAATCAAAAAGACACATAGCATTACTTCGTTGACTTCAAAGCTGCTTTTGACAGCCTGATTTGAACGAAGATGTTTAAAGCAATGCCAGAGTTTGCCATCCCTACGAAGTTAATAAGTTTGTGTAGGATGACATTAACCTCGTCTATTAAAGAAGTTAGGGTCTGATATTTACACTACATCAAACCCTGGAGAAGACCCAGGAGAAACAAAAAGACACTTCATTACTTCGTTGACTTCAAAGCTGCTTTTGACAGCTCGATTTGAACGAAGATGTTTAAAGCAAGGTCAGAGTCTGGCATCCCTACGAAGTTAATAAGTTAACCTCGTCTACTGAAATAGTCAGGAGCCTGCACGTCGACGATAGTTTGTCATGTGATCTCTTGAACATTGTTTTAGAGAAAATCCTGCGAGATGTTTCAGTTAATACAACTCTGGCGGTTTTCAACGGAAAACACCATTTGCCGATGACATTGATATTCTAGGACGCACATTGGGTGAGGTGACTTCCTCCTATTTAAGTATCGAGAAGAATCAATGAAAAGGTATCTAGCTGTCAATGAGTCAAAACAAAGTAGATGGTTTCTACAAAAAGACAGACCACTCGAATTGGAACGCATGTGTCCTTTGAGAACATCGCCGTGAACATAAATAACGACATAAGTTTCGAAATAAAACGAAGAATCATACTTGCTAAAAGATGCTATTTTGGTCTAAGCATCTAGCGAAGGAATCGCCTATTTAAAATTTTACTACCAGTGTTATTATATAGTGCTGAATCATGGGTACTTGAGAAGGCAGTTGAATCTATTCTTGGAATTTCTGAGAGGATGATTCTGCATTGACGAGGACATATTGTGCGAATGTATTCCGAGGGGAACTCGTAGAAGAAACTTTGATGGAAAGGCAAAGTAAAAGAAAATCCTTCAAAACTTGGCCTACGAAATTGGAGAACATGCGCACAAAATCTAAGCGCGTGGAATTCCACAAACATTTGTTTGCGTAGAATTTTGGGAATAACTTGGTCGAACGTTATATTAAATAATTCGTTATGGAGAGCAACTTAACAGAGACCAATAAGAAAGTCGGGAGACAACATAACCTGACAGACGTTAGAGCGGAATTCCCTTAAAAAGCCGCTGAAAAGGTAGACTTTTAAACACGGTGGAAGTAAAACGTTTGGGCCGTAGTTGGGCTGAAATAAAGTAAGTCGAGTAATTTTTAACAGAATATCCGATGCAATTTCCGCTACACTCTGCGAAAATCAGTTTGGGTTCAGAGAGATCTTGTGTTGACCTTATCAACACGGGAAGATCAGTACTAGAGCAATGTAATGAATTCCGCATCCCCATTTACCTAGAGTTTATCGACTTTATGAAGGCCTTGGACTGTGTCAATAGGAGTTATTTATGGAGAATTTTAAAAGATCGTAACATGCCAACGAAAATTCTGAACTTAATTCGGGCAATGTACGTGGATTTTAAATGACAAGTGCTACACAAAGGTAAATTGTCAAATCCGTTTGAAGTTACTACTGTAGGAAGACAAGGATGTATCTTGTCAGCTATACTTTTTATCTTAGTCATCGACAACATAATGCGTTCGGTTCTGGATGGTACACACTGTATCCAATGGACACGCTTTAAACAACTCGAGGACTTGAAATATGCTAATGACGTATGTCTTCTAAGCCAAAGATCAGGTCACCTCCAAGAAAACACCTAGGCTATAACTGTTGAATCTCGGGCAGCTGGGCTGGAAATCAATATTTTTATGGCAAGGATTATGCCTGGAGGATATGACGCAAACGTGGATAACGAGGTTATTGGATATTGTGGATAACGAGGTTATTGGATGTGTAGGTACCTTTAGTTATCTTGATAGTTTGGTATATACAAAAGATGGTGCCGACGAGGATATTGAATCGCGCATTAATAAGGCAAAATCTGCATTCGGCATTCTCCGAGCTATTTGGAAATCTCCGCAAATATCAACAACTACTAAGTTGCGAATATACAACTCGAATGTCAAATCCATCTTGTATTATGGTTGCGAAACTTGGAAATGCCATCTATAAGCGCCTATAAACCTTGCTTGCGGCAAATCCTTAATATATGGTAGCCGAATAGCATAAGAAATTAGAATCTATGAAACGCGGCAAACCAAATCCCTGCTTCTAGAGAGGTATGACAACGGAAATCGCGGTGTGTGGCCTCACTTCGAAGGCCAAATACCAACACTGGGAAGCGTCCGTCGTGTTGGTACACCTGCTAGAACGTGGAGAAGGTCAATTGATGCGGAGTTGCAAGTAGCAAGTTATTCTTGGAATAACGTATGCCTAACATCTCGCTATAGAGTTCGATATAAAAGAATGGTTGGGGCCCTATGCTCCACTGGGAATCAAGAATAACAGAAGAAGAAGGAATGGAAATGGATAGGCTATACTTTAAGAAAGTTTGGAGACAACATTATCTGACAGGCGTTGGAGTGGAATCTTCTAGAAAGCCGCAGAAATGGTAGGCCTTCAAACACCTCAAGGAGATCGGTGGAAGTAAAAGCAGTACGTATGGGCCGAAGTTGGTGTAAAATAAAGTATCTAGTATTAAATTAGTCTGAATGAAATAATTTTGTTGTGGTGCTATGCTAACTTTAGGAGTAGAAAGCCAAATTTGTATATTAATTCCTTTTCTCTTTAATAAATCTATTAATTGTATAATTCTAGAAATTATCTAACAACCCACGTAATACATTGTTGCACATATGCTACAAGCATATATACTGGATGGTATATGTATGAACGCTATCTTGTGCACCTTTTCTTGTGTTGTCCTTAAGGCATCTGGCATGTCCAATGATTTATTGTTATTTTTGTAATGGCAAGCGTTGAATTGAAATGGGCTCTTTCTTCTTTTGCTCCGTTCATTTTGGTATGGTCGGTTCTTTTTTATTAGTTCTTTTATTTCTCTTTGCCGTTCGTGTTCTTTTAATGTTAAACCTGAACTTTTTCCTTGTTGTCATTTAAAACACTTCTCGTGCATAGACATAAAATTATCTACGTCCATCCATATAGTACATACAAATGGACACTTAAGAGTGTGATTGGCGATAGGTTAGGAAGGCAGGCAGGCATTCAGGCAGACAGACTGACGCTCTAACTTAATAGGTATAGAAGAAAGATGTACAAGAATATATACATACATATATACAAGTAACAAATTAAAGACCGTTTTAATTTGGAGTTGATGTAAAACTAAAACTTTATTCATTCGCAAAATTTAATTTACTACAATAATTGTATTCAAGCCAATTCAGCATAAAAAACTTCTCATGAGTTTTTGTTTATTTCTTGCTTAATGATTTCTCACAAGACTCTTGTTTATTTTCCTTTATTATAAACAAGAATCTTGTTATTATTATTTTTTCCATAAATACTTAATGGACAAAGTGCTGAAGTGGTTTCTTATGGTATATTGAGGGAATTGTGTATGTCACTCCTCCCCTCTCTAGAAGAAACAATGTCCTCATTGTTCCTTTGCTTATTTTTAATAAATATTTTACAATTTTGATTTTTAACAAACAAAGCAATAATCAGCAAAAATATAATTACAATTGAAATCAGAAAACCAATTGAATAATTTCCATTTTTCATATTAACATGCTCAATATGTTTTTTTAAATTTGGCAAAGATAAATTCAGCTTTACAATATTTTCAATATTCTTAATGCTAGGTAATATAAATGGTTTCTCAATAATTTCTCTTACTTCCACTTCGAAATCCACAATCTTAATTCTACAGTTGTATAAATTTATTATATTATTTCCTTTAATTGTTACATTAAGTTCATTACAATTTTGTTTTATTTGCGTTTGCTCAAAATTTTTAGTTACAATGATATTTGGTTGAACAAATTCCACAATAGAATCAATATTTCTTCTGAATTGACATTCAGTTTTATTATTATTTAAGAGATTTCTAATGCAGTCATTTTTACAATATTCAATTTTATTATTTTTAATTTCAAATATTAGGTTGTTTTTCCTAATATAGTCAGTGTCATCCAATACCAATTCTTCTTTATTTTTATCTGGCATTGGTATAATTTTAATTTTTTTAAACGAATCGAATGCTGTAGGTATTGAGAGTACAAAGAAAATAATTTCATCGTCCAGCCAAACAGTTGCTCTTGTATGTTTAAATTCTATGTCGGTAAGATTATTAATGGTGGGTAAATCCACTATTTTTGGATTTATAATACCCATTTGTGCTAGTTGCATAGCCAGTTGAATATCCTGAATATGTTCCAAATATAGCTTAACATTGTCAAGAAAAAGGTCTGAAAGTATTTTTTCTGTCAATTTGTTTTGAAGTTTGAAAGTTTCGGTTTCAAGTTTTGATATCAATTTTGTTTCGTTGTTAATAAGATCAATGATCTCGTTGAATTCATTAGTAGAAATCGTATTTTTCTTAAAATCCTCTATTGCAAGTTGTATTTCGGCTCTGTCCTGGTTGTCCATAGTACCAAATAAGAATTTTAGTCCGTTCCCTACAAAATTGGCAAGACCTCTTTTGTGTCTGCTCAAAAACATTTTCCTTTCTTTATTTGCCAATGAAAGGTAATTCCTGATCATATCAGTTTGATAATATTTGTGTTTGTTGTATTTTTCAAGAATGGTGTCATAAGTCGAGTCCAGGTAAGTTTTGTTAATAGTCAGTACATGATACTTAAAATTAGTAGGTTGATTGTCGATCCCCTGCTCCACTATGGTATAACCCATATCATTGTTTATTTGATTAATCTCCATAACCTGGGTGCTGACTGTTGTGGTCAAGATAACCATTGTAGAGATGATGATCCAAAACTTCTTAATGCCTCTAAACTGCTTTTGTGTTCTAGTAATTTTTAATTCTGAAATTATAGATAATTCTATTCTAATTTGCTATTGAGAGTTAATTACAGGTTAGACAAAAACCTCCACTATAATTCAACTAATTCTTCTTTCTTTTGAACTGACTTTTATACTTCCTGACATTTCTATCTCTGAACCTAACTATAAAGTGCTCGCCATCTTCCTCCGTTCTTAACACTTCTGCCTTCCTAAAAGGGTTATCTATCTTATTTGCTCTCTTTCTCTTGACTTCTGCATTGACAAAATTTGTATCTATGGGTTTCTCTTTTCTAAATTTATTTATATTATTTATCCTTTTCTCTTTTATCATTTGCGTGTTGTTTTTAGGCATTATTTTGTTGAAGAAAATATTATAAGGCGTTTCCCCAGTAGTGGAGTGAACTATATTGTGATTGTAAGTAAAAAGCGTTTGTTCTATTTTCAAGTAGTCCAATTCTTTGTCTCCTGACGTGTTTATTATTCTTAACTTCTCATTTAGTGTTTTGTGTAATCTTTCTATGTCTCCTATTCCAGTTTTGCCTGTAGTGACTTCCAATCCAATCCTCAATTCTTCACACCATTTCTTAATGTTAATGTTATTCATTCCCTGATCCTGATCTATCTTCAAGACCTTGGGAGGACCCATGGTATTAAACACTTTCAAAAGAGCTCTTTTAGCTTCGATCCAGTTCAATGATTTCACTGGCTCAGCTATTGAAAATTTTGAGTAAAGATCTATGCAAGTCAGATAATAGTCCCTATCCCATTGCCAAAAGTCCACCACATATTTTTCTCTTGTTTCGTATACCGGAGGTGTAATTTTAAATGGTAATTTATGATCTATATGATCCACTTTACAACGATTACAGAGTTCGCACTCGTTTACTATACGAGATATTTCCTTGATGTAATTTGGGAAATAATATTTGGATTTAAATATTTTTACTATTTTTTCAATACCTTGATGCAGTCCATTTAAGTGGATTTCCAAGACCTTTGTTTTAAAATCGGGATAGTTATTCAAGTTTTCCAAAAGTCTGGTTGATCTTAAGACCTTGTTTCTCTTGTTTAGAATAATTCGAGAATAAATTTCTTGGAATTCGATAAAATCATTGTTATTTGGCATATAAAGAGTTATATTTTTATTTAGTAAATAAGTTTTGATTATGTCCTTCATTGATTCGGTATCTAGGTTTTCGTAAATAATTGTGGTTAAATTGTTAGAAAATATCTTTTTCGTAAATATTTTATTTTGATTTCCTCTGATGAGTTTAATTTGATTTTTAAATATATTTAAGGGTTTTTCCGTTATTGGTATATATGAGGAATTATCATCATCAGCCGAATGAATTGTTGCGGCTACAGAAGAAATTTCCTCAGCTTCATTTATTTCGTCATTGTGGTCACTACTCCCTTCTATCTCTTCATTGAAGTTACAGTTTTCTTTCCTTGCACGAGAGAGTGCATCCGCTACGTGGTTTTCCTTTCCAGGGATGTGTTTTATCTCAAAATCAAATTCATTTAACTTGATTTTCCATCTCTGTAGTTTTTGGTTTGGCTCTTTAAGATTCTGTAACCATTGTAATGGTTTATGATCGCTATTGATCAAAAATCTTCTACCAAATAAGTAAGGGCGAAAATATTTTGTTGCCCATACAATAGCCAGTAATTCTTTTTCGGTAGCAGAATAATTTAATTCGTGCTCATTTAGAGTCCGGCTTGCAAAACAGATTGGGTGACCATTCTGACTAAGGACGGCACCAAGTGCGATGTTAGAAGCATCTGTTGTTAATGTAAACTGCTTCTTATAATATGGGAAAGCTAAAATTGGTTCGCTAGTAATTAAGAGTTTAATAGTGTCCACTGCTTTAGTATAGTTTTTGTCTCCTGGATTAATCTTATTGCCCTTTTTAAGACATTGAGTTAAGGGTTTTGTTATCTTAGAAAAGTTTTGAATAAATTTCCTATAAAATCCGGCCAATCCCAGAAATTGTTTAATCTCTTTTTCAGTTTTAGGAATTGGGTATTCTAGGATGGCTCTTACCTTGTCGGGGTTGGGTTTTATACCGTCAGGTGTAATAATATGACCCAAAAAGGTTGTTTCTCTCTTTAAAAATTCGCTTTTGTTAAGTTGTACTTTTAGGTTGGCTTCTGAGAGCCTTTTAAACACTTTTTCTATTGAGCTGATGTGCTCCTGGAGAGAAGTACTGAAGATAATAATGTCGTCCAAGTATACCAAGCATTCTTTTCCTATCAGATCTCCCAAGATTGTATTCATCAATCGCTGGAAGGTTGCGGGCGCGTTTTTAAGCCCGAATGGCATTCTCAAAAATTCGTAATGCCCGTTTTGAGTAGAAAATGCTGTTTTTCTTCTATCAGAGGGTTCCATTTCGATTTGATGAAACCCTTTAGTGAGGTCGAGTGTAGTAAAATACAAACACCTACCCAATTTATCCAAAATATCATCCATAATTGGAATTGGGTATTTATCGCTAATGGTTATATCGTTTAGTTTTCGGTAATCCATAACGATACGCCAGCCTTGATTGCCAGACGCATCTAGCTTTTTAGGTACGACCCAAATTGGTGCTGAGTATGGCGACTGACTATGGCATATAATATTTTGATCCAACATTTCTTGGATTTGTTTATTAACCTCCTCTTTATGAACTTGGGGGTAACGATAAGTTTTACAATATATTGGATCTTCGTGGACAGTATTAATTTTATGTTTTACAACATTAGTGAAGGTTAACTTATCTCCTTCTCTATAGAAAACGCCATCATATCTTTTTAGTAATCTTTCCAAACTCGCAAATTCCTCCTTACTGAGGTGATCCAGTTTAAATACCGAATCTTTACAATTACTATTAATACAATTTAAATATTTTTGACTATTAGTCTGCAAAACATTATTTTCTTCGCTTTTAATTCGTTGATATCTTATCTGGTCGAATTTAGAATTGATATCTCTTATGGTTGGAAAACTTTTAATATCTTCCTTTTCCCTTTGATTTTCATTCAAAAAGAAATATTTTATATCGTTTAGAATTACGAATCCCATGGGGATATTTATCAAAGCGTTTAATGTTTTTAAGCTGTCAAATCCCAAGAGGCCTTCATAATTATTAGTAAATTCGAAAACAAAAAATGTTAGTTTACTTTTTTTTAAGGGGCTAAAAATTTGTTGTGTTTCATCAAGAATTACATTTCCGGTGGCTGTTTTGACGCAAATTGGGTTAACTTTTATCAGATGAGTTTTTAATATGTTTGGTTTTATTAGGCTGATTGATGATCCCGTATCAATCAGAAATCTATAATTATTTTCATCAATTCTCATCATGATGGAGGGAAGTGATTGGAGGCAATAGAGTGAAAATTTTCTACCTCCATCGGAACTGGCACCCCAAATTTTCTTAATCTAGATTGATTGGAATCTTCCTCTCTTCTACGTTTAGGATTTGGAGTATTATTTCTATAATTGCTATCGGTATTACGGAAATTATTTTGACAACCATTGTTACGATCTTGAAATCCATTTTGATAATTTTGGCAAGGGTTTTGGGAATTATTTCTGGGATGTAATTGAAAATTGTTTTGGGAATTTTGAAAATATGGTTGATAGTTATTTTGAGGGTTTTGAAAATATGGTTGATAGTTATTTTGAGGGCTTCGAAAAGGAATTGGATATCTGCTGTTGGGGGGTTACTAGATTTCGAAATTCATTATTCACGATCTGTGGTCGCACATTATTCTGAAAAAAATTCCTATTCTTCTTAGGTTTAAAGTAATTATCACTATCAATTTCATTATTCTCTCTAAGAATCTTAACACCTGATTTAAAATCGGTCACTAAATTCGCATTGAGCAAAGCTGTGAGGTGAACCGGCAATTCCCTTTTTAAAACATTCAAACTACAATAATTGGCTTCGTTTCTGAAAAATAATTTTCTTTCTTCCGTCTCACTACATAATTCGATCGCGTCGTTAATCCTACAAACTGTTTTATTTATTTCGTCACATAACAATTTACAACCGCTCTTAAATTTAATATTATTAATTCTTAAAATTAATTGAGATATTGGTTGATGCTCACCAAATTCATCGATCAGTGCTGCTTTCAAGGCTGTCCAATCCGTCGGCCTCTCTCTTCTTACCACATTCAAGGCCTGGTCGTGCAATGTTCGCAAAATAGAGTTGAAAAAAAGGACTCGATCATCATGCGGCACCAACGTGTTTTAATATCTTCCTTTTCCCTTTGATTTTCATTCAAAAAGAAATATTTTATATCGTTTAGAATTACGAATCCCATGGGGATATTTATCAAAGCGTTTAATGTTTTTAAGCTGTCAAATCCCAAGAGGCCTTCATAATTATTAGTAAATTCGAAAACAAAAAATGTTAGTTTACTTTTTTTTAAGGGGCTAAAAATTTGTTGTGTTTCATCAAGAATTACATTTCCGGTGGCTGTTTTGACGCAAATTGGGTTAACTTTTATCAGATGAGTTTTTAATATGTTTGGTTTTATTAGGCTGATTGATGATCCCGTATCAATCAGAAATCTATAATTATTTTCATCAATTCTCATCATGATGGAGGGAAGTGATTGGAGGCAATAGAGTGAAAATTTTCTACCTCCATCGGAACTGGCACCCCAAATTTTCTTAATCTAGATTGATTGGAATCTTCCTCTCTTCTACGTTTAGGATTTGGAGTATTATTTCTATAATTGCTATCGGTATTACGGAAATTATTTTGACAACCATTGTTACGATCTTGAAATCCATTTTGATAATTTTGGCAAGGGTTTTGGGAATTATTTCTGGGATGTAATTGAAAATTGTTTTGGGAATTTTGAAAATATGGTTGATAGTTATTTTGAGGGTTTTGAAAATATGGTTGATAGTTATTTTGAGGGCTTCGAAAAGGAATTGGATATCTGCTGTTGGGGGTTACTAGATTTCGAAATTCATTATTCACGATCTGTGGTCGCACATTATTCTGAAAAAAATTCCTATTCTTCTTAGGTTTAAAGTAATTATCACTATCAATTTCATTATTCTCTCTAAGAATCTTAACACCTGATTTAAAATCGGTCACTAAATTCGCATTGAGCAAAGCTGTGAGGTGAACCGGCAATTCCCTTTTTAAAACATTCAAACTACAATAATTGGCTTCGTTTCTGAAAAATAATTTTCTTTCTTCCGTCTCACTACATAATTCGATCGCGTCGTTAATCCTACAAACTGTTTTATTTATTTCGTCACATAACAATTTACAACCGCTCTTAAATTTAATATTATTAATTCTTAAAATTAATTGAGATATTGGTTGATGCTCACCAAATTCATCGATCAGTGCTGCTTTCAAGGCTGTCCAATCCGTCGGCCTCTCTCTTCTTACCACATTCAAGGCCTGGTCGTGCAATGTTCGCAAAATAGAGTTGAAAAAAAGGACTCGATCATCATGCGGCACCAACGTGATGTTAGGAATGACGCTTTCAACACTTTTTATGTAAGTGGCCAGTTCATCTTTATGGCCACCAAAAGGATGAACCATCCTTAGGTTTTGCATGATAAAATTTCTTTGCTCCATATTGCTGTTGTTATTATTAGGGATGTTGTTCTCGTTCATATTGCAGCTAATGATTAAATTTTCAAAATGATTAATGATATCGTCCATCAACAATATTTAATGTTTCTTTTTTTTTTTTTTTAATTTATTTTTGCAAATTATTTTGTCACTGAAGTTTGTTTTATTTGTCTTTTCAAAAGGAATTAGTTTTTATTTTACTTCTTCAATTTAATTGCTTTTTATTTATACAGTTCTTCTTTCCATTAAAAATATTAGTTTGGTTTTCCACTTTTTTTGTTGTTGTTTTTTTTTTAAACTTAAAGTGTATAAGTTCGTTTGCGAATCTTTTGCGTGGATCCTTTTTTCTTAAGGTTCCAAAATAAGTTCGCTGTGCGGATCCTTTTATATAAAGGATAACTAGGCAAGTACCGACTGCGCCAGTAACAAATTAAAGACCGTTTTAATTTGGAGTTGATGTAAAACTAAAACTTTATTCATTCGCAAAATTTAATTTACTACAATAATTGTATTCAAGCCAATTCAGCATAAAAAACTTCTCATGAGTTTTTGTTTATTTCTTGCTTAATGATTTCTCACAAGACTCTTGTTTATTTTCCTTTATTATAAACAAGAATCTTGTTATTATTATTTTTTCCATAAATACTTAATGGACAAAGTGCTGAAGTGGTTTCTTATGGTATATTGAGGGAATTGTGTATGTCACTTACATACATATATATTGGTTATAATGGGGTTTTGTGCACAGAAAAGTTTCTCAAGTCTGGCTTTGTAAGAAAACCCTGAGAAGAAAAGGAATTTAAATTGTACATACAAAAACGCTTTTGCCATCACACCAGACTGTATGTCGCCGATTTTATACATATATTCATGTTGTATATGGATTTAAAAGGTTCAAACATTTTTTTTCTTGGCCTTACCTTTTTATAAAGTCTAACAGGTTGAGCCCGGTATTAGTTACGGGCCCAAAATGTATGTTTCTAAATGGTTTCTACTTAACGATAAGTTTTCTTATTCGTATGTGCATAAAGAATATTTTAGTTTATAAATTGCATTTCTAAAATTTAGGACCAAAGTAATCGGTTTTTTCTTCATTATAAATTTACCTAAATGGGTAATAATTATGCAAGATCTCTGAACATCTATACCACTTATATCCGACCGAAAATGGAATACAACTCTCATGTATGGGCCGGTGCTTCAAAGTCTATTTTGGAGCTTCTCGACCGTGTACAAGAGAGGGCGAAAGTGGTTATCGGTGACAGTAGGGTAGCCAACTCTATTGCCTCATTGGAGCATCGTCGTAATGTGGGTTGCGTTTCATTGTTCTATCGCTACTACAATGGCATGTGCTCAAACGAAATTAGGGATCTTGTTCCAGAAACCCGTACAATTCTTCGTAGCACACGTAACTCAACAAGGGATCATCCCTTTGTAGTCGATTTTCCAGTGGATCGCACGACGCACTATAGAGAAAACTCGTTTTTTAGCCGCACATCACGAATGTGGAATAAACTTCCTGTATCAGTCTTCTCCTCTAATTATGATATCCAAAGGTTCAAATCGAATATCCACAAACACTACTCCCTCTATCCTCCTTCCCACAACCTTTTTTCCTAGTTCCATCACATTGCATATGCATACGTAGGGGTCATCCCCTGAGTGTTGGTAAAATAATAAAAAAAAAATCTCTGAAACCAAAACCTGATAAGCAACTAACTTTCGTCTTAGAGACACTTTCACATCAGTAAGTTTCTTCTATAGAAGAGACTCGGAAATCTTTGGGTTCCAAACGAGCCTTGTCACTTCTTTAAGACTTAAAAAAATATTGCAGTTGCAACAACAACAACAAAGTCTCAGAGATTACACATTTACCGATTACGAACAAACACTATTAATTTATTAATATGGATTAGGCTGAAAATGTTCTTTGAAATGGAAGGGTTCAAACTTTAGGTTTGAGTTAAAAATACAAAACAAGATTCATGTATGTATAACGAATATGATGTTATATATACATATATAGTTATCAACTTCAATCGGACTAAAATACACCCCGTAATCTAGCTTATGAATTTTTCAATTTTTCAAATATTCAAGAATGCCTTTTGCAAAATTTCGGTGCACACTCAATTGAATCATTTCTTCTTCTATTGTTATTCTTGACTCCCAGTGGAGCATAGGGCCTCCATCATTTAATCATTAGAATAGACATAAATATGTCACTACCCGAGATTTATTTGCATGTTACCATACCCTATCTTAAAATAATCATGTTCTCCAAAACAGTTTTGTATATCGGTAGTACAATTGTTTGCAATTACTGCGTTTTGCTATTATGTCGCAAAAAAAGGATAGACTTGTGGTTTCTTTTCTAACAAAAATGTTTTAATTTTCTGTGTCTTCTATAAAAAACGTGTAACCTTTTTAAAATTTATCAATTCTTTTCATAATATGTTGAATCAAAAACATGGGAGAATGGTATATTTTCTACACTCTCGACGAGCACATGCAAAAAGTACCACTTTTTACAACCCTGCTGTTACTCCTTTATACAAATGTGAGTATTATAAGTTTGTGCCGATGTATGTAATGCATAGAAACATTTGTCTTAGACCCATCTTTTAGTATACCAACAGACTTATAATGACTTTCTGAGCCGATTTACCGATGTTAGTCCGTCCGTCCGTCTGGCTTTACGGCTGGCTGGACCCCATGTAAATCATGTAATCAAAGTACAGGTTGCAATTCTAAAGATAATTTCGTGAAATTTGGCACACATAATTTTCACCACCATAGGTGGAAAGGGTATGAAATGATATAAATCTCGAAATTTTGAAAAAATAGCACATGGTATATGTATGCATGTCTTTAAGACTTAAGGAAAACAATTAAGGTCCATATTTGACCTTAGTAGTGAAGGGTATTATATATTCGGGCTTGACCGACAATAGCTTTTCTTACTTGTTTAATAGTGAGACCATGGCTATTGAAATTCGTCAAAATCGGGCCATTATTTATGGTATCTCTCATAGGTCCCACTTTCCGGAATTGATATTTTGGCTACAAATATTAATATTTTTTCATAAAACAGATAATGCTTATGTTAATTAAAATCACTGTGAAAATCGGTCCACATTTGACCATAGCTCCCATACAAACTCTTCTGTCAAAACGCACTAAATGAGACAATCACTAAAATGCTCGTAAATGAAGATAATGAGAATTTTTAGTTAATTTTTTTCATACATAATTTTTGTAACAACTTTAATCAATTTGCCAAATTTCGAGATAATCGGTCCACATTTGACCCTAGCTCTCATATAAGTCCAAATGACGGAAACAGCTTAAATATATAAGTTTTGAGAAAATGTTTGTATGATGGCAAAATTTTGCAAATATTTGTATTTATACAGGAAAAATAAGACCTTTGACCTTAGTGGTGAAGGGTATCGTATGGTCGGGCTTGACCGACTATAGTACTTTCTTACTTTTTATTACTAAATCTATGTCTTAGTCTATGTCTTAGTCTATGTTTTAGTCTATGTTTTAGTCTATGTCTTAGTCTATGTCTTAGTCTATGCCTTAGTCTATGTCTTAGTCTATGTCTTAGTCTACGTCTTAGTCTATGTCTTAGTCTATGTCTTAGTCTATGTCTTAGTCTATGTCTTAGTCTATGTCTTAGTCTATGTCTTAGTCTATGTCTTAGTCTATATCTTAGTCTATGTCATAGTCTATGTCTTAGTTTATGCCTTAGTCTATGTCTTAGTCTATGTCTTAGTCTATGTCTTAGTCTAGGTCTTAGTCTAGGTCTTAGTCTATGTCTTAGTCTATATCATAGTCTATGTCTTAGTCTATGTCTTAGTCTATGTCTTAGTCTATGTCTTAGTCTATGTCTTAGTCTATGTCTTAGTCTATGTCTTAGTCTATGTCTTAGTCTATGTCTTAGTCTATGTCTTAGTCTATGTCTTAGTCTATGTCTTAGTCTATGTCTTAGTCTATGTCTTAGTCTATGTCTTAGTCTATGTCTTAGTCTATGTCTTAGTCTATGTCTTAGTCTATGTCTTAGTCTATGTCTTAGTCTATGTCTTAGTCTATGTCTTAGTCTATGTCTTAGTCTATGTCTTAGTCTATGTCTTAGTCTATGTCTTAGTCTATGTCTTAGTCTATGTCTTAGTCTATGTCTTAGTCTATGTCTTAGTCTATGTCTTAGTCTATGTCTTAGTCTATGTCTTAGTCTATGTCTTAGTCTATGTCTTAGTCTATGTCTTAGTCTATGTCTTAGTCTATGTCTTAGTCTATGTCTTAGTCTATGTCTTAGTCTATGTCTTAGTCTATGTCCTAGTCTATGTCTTAGTCTATGTCTTAGTCTATGTCTTAGTCTATGTCTTAGTCTATGTCTTAGTCTATGTCTTAGTCTATGTCTTAGTCTATGTCTTAGTCTACGTCTTAGTCTACGTCTTAGTCTATGTCTTAGTCTATGTCTTAGTCTATGTCTTAGTCTATGTCTTAGTCTATGTCTTAGTCTATGTCTTAGTCTATGTCTTAGTCTATGTCTTAGTCTATGTCTTAGTCTATGTCTTAGTCTGTGTCTTAGTCTATGTCTTAGTCTATGTCTTAGTCTATGTCTTAGTCTATGTCTTAGTCTTTGTCTTAGTCTATGTCTTAGTATATGTCTTGGTCTTTGTCTTAGCCTATGTCTTAGCCTATGTCTTAGTCTATGTCTTAGTCTATATCTTAGTCTATATCTTAGTCTATGTCTTAGTCTATGTCTTAGTCTATGTCTTAGTTTATGTTTTAGTCTATGACAAAGAATAAGACATAGTCTAAGTCTTATTCTTTGTCTTGGACTATGTCTTAGTCTATGTCTAAGTCTATGTCTTTGCCTATGTCTTAGTCTATGTCTTAGTCTATGTCTTAGTCTATGTCTTAGTCTATGTCTTAATCTATGTCTTAGTCTATGTCTTAGTCTATGTCTTAGCCTATGTCTTAGTCTATGTCTTAGTCTATGTCTTAGTCTATGTCTTAGTCTATGTCTTAGTCTATGTCTTAGTCTATGTCTTAGTCTATGTCTTAGTCTATGTCTTAGTCTATGTCTTAGTCTATGTCTTAGTCTATGTCTTAGTCTATATCATAGTCTATGTCTTAGTCTATGTTTTAGTTTATGTCTTAGTCTAAATCCAAGTCTATGTTTTAATCTAAGCTGTACTCTATGTCTTAGCCTTTGTTTCAATCATATTATGTGTTCTTTAAATTTTTTTAAGCTGCTGTAGTGGCAAATTTTAATATTATTGTCCCACTGTAAACCTAAAGTCTTAATTTTTTTTTTTTTAAATCTCACATTCGAAACAACAAACTGGCAGACAGACAGACAAACCATATTTTTATTTTATTAATTTAAAGTCACTCTTGAACAAATCAAACGAAAAACAAAAAGAAAAATTCATTTAATTTGTTAATTGAAAGTGTCTTCAGTTTCAGAAAAAAATCAATTAAATTAAATTATTATTTGCGAACTAAAAAAAAAAGAGTAACTAACATATCAAAGTCCCTCCGTCCGTCTGTCTACTGTCACTCAATTTTCATAAATATATTTTGTTAAACATTTAAACATATGCACTTCAACATTAAATATCTTTAAAAATTTGTTATGTATAATAAAAATTGAATTTTTGAAAAAATTATTTAAGCTCATTCTTATGGCAAAAAATCATCAACAAACTAATTTAACAAAATTTCATATGTTTAAAACAAAAAGTGGAAAAATGAAAACATGGCAAATAAATTTTAATTGCTAAATTATCAGTTCAATGGATGATGATTTTTCAAATGAAAAGATACGAAAAAAATTAGAATCAAAACAAAAAAAACCACTGGCGCCATAAATTTAAGACAAGTATTAGACAGATTTTGATTCTGATACGAATTATTGATATTCTTTTTTTATTTTATTTAATTTTTTTAGTTGTTTGGCTTTTTTAGTTATTTGGGTTTTTCGTTAAATAAGTTTAGAAATAAAGAGTTAATAACTATAATACAATATTTTTGCTCCACTAAGAGCCACTTTTTGAGTTCGAGATCGGAGATTAAATTAATGTTAACCTCCAAATTTTGTTTTTGAGTGGTCGATTATCTTATTTTGTTCTCTAGTTTAAGCGGTCAATGTTGGTGGTTTAATCTTCAATGAGAACTCTCAAAACACACATGCATAATAAACAGCTGTTAAAAATACGTAAACAAACAGAAATTTATAGGTATTTTTTGGAAGTGCAGATGAAGATTTTATCGACTCCGAAATTTATGAAAATTTAAATAAAACAATTATAAGAAAGTTAAGAACTATTAGAACACGGCCAAATCATTTTTATTTGTATAATAACTATGAAATTTGCGCAATGTCTTCTTCTTCTACAAAAAAAAGTTGTCATTTTGATAACACATTTGACATTTGCAAAAAAAGTTTGCCATTTCTTGTTGATCGATATGGCAACACCATGAAGTTTAAACCACCACCCAAAAAAATCGAATGCAAATAATATGCACTTTTAGATTAGTTAATTAGAGAATAAATTTAATTTTGATCTCAAACTCAAAAAGTGGCCCTAAGAAGCTCTGTTTACTCCCTTAAAAAGGACAAACTACAACAAAAAAAAGTTTAGACTAAGACAAAGACATAGACAAAGACATAGACTAAGACATAGACTAAGACATAGACTAAGACATAGACTAAGACATAGACTAAGACATAGACTAAGACATAGACTAAGACATAGACTAAGACATAGACTAAGACATAGACTAAGACATAGACTAAGACATAGACTAAGACATAGACTAAGACATAGACTAAGACATAGACTAAGACATAGACTAAGACATAGACTAAGACATAGACTAAGACATAGACTAAGACATAGACTAAGACATAGACTAAGACATAGACTAAGACATAGACTAAGACATAGACTAAGACATAGACTAAGACATAGACTAAGACATAGACTAAGACATAGACTAAGACATAGACTAAGACATAGACTAAGACATAGACTAAGACATAGACTAAGACATAGACTAAGACATAGACTAAGACATAGACTAAGACATAGACTAAGACATAGACTAAGACATAGACTAAGACATAGACTAAGACATAGACTAAGACATAGACTAAGACATAGACTAAGACATAGACTAAGACATAGACTAAGACATAGACTAAGACATAGACTAAGACATAGACTAAGACATAGACTAAGACATAGACTAAGACATAGACTAAGACATAGACTAAGACATAGACTAAGACATAGACTAAGACATAGACTAAGACATAGACTAAGACATAGACTAAGACATAGACTAAGACATAGACTAAGACATAGACTAAGACATAGACTAAGACATAGACTAAGACATAGACTAAGACATAGACTAAGACATAGACTAAGACATAGACTAAGACATAGACTAAGACATAGACTAAGACATAGACTAAGACATAGACTAAGACATAGACTAAGACATAGACTAAGACATAGACTAAGACATAGACTAAGACATAGACTAAGACATAGACTAAGACATAGACTAAGACATAGACTAAGACATAGACTAAGACATAGACTAAGACATAGACTAAGACATAGACTAAGACATAGACTAAGACATAGACTAAGACATAGACTAAGACATAGACTAAGACATAGACTAAGACATAGACTAAGACATAGACTAAGACATAGACTAAGACATAGACTAAGACATAGACTAAGACATAGACTAAGACATAGACTAAGACATAGACTAAGACATAGACTAAGACTAAGACATAGACTAAGACATAGACTAAGACATAGACTAAGACATAGACTAAGACATAGACTAAGACATAGACTAAGACATAGACTAAGACATAGACTAAGACATAGACTAAGACATAGACTAAGACATAGACTAAGACATAGACTAAGACATAGACTAAGACATAGACTAAGACATAGACTAAGACAAGACTAGACTAAGACATAGACTAAGACATAGACTAAGACATAGACTAAGACATAGACTAAGACATAGACTAAGACATAGACTAAGACATAGACTAAGACATAGACTAAGACATAGACTAAGACATAGACTAAGACATAGACTAAGACATAGACTAAGACATAGACTAAGACATAGACTAAGACATAGACTAAGACATAGACTAAGACATAGACTAAGACATAGACTAAGACATAGACTAAGACATAGACTAAGACATAGACTAAGACATAGACTAAGACATAGACTAAGACATAGACTAAGACATAGACTAAGACATAGACTAAGACATAGACTAAGACATAGACTAAGACATAGACTAAGACATAGACTAAGACATAGACTAAGACATAGACTAAGACATAGACTAAGACATAGACTAAGACATAGACTAAGACATAGACTAAGACATAGACTAAGACATAGACTAAGACATAGACTAAGACATAGACTAAGACATAGACTAAGACATAGACTAAGACATAGACTAAGACATAGACTAAGACATAGACTAAGACATAGACTAAGACATAGACTAAGACATAGACTAAGACATAGACTAAGACATAGACTAAGACATAGACTAAGACATAGACTAAGACATAGACTAAGACATAGACTAAGACATAGACTAAGACATAGACTAAGACATAGACTAAGACATAGACTAAGACATAGACTAAGACATAGACTAAGACATAGACTAAGACATAGACTAAGACATAGACTAAGACATAGACTAAGACATAGACTAAGACATAGACTAAGACATAGACTAAGACATAGACTAAGACATAGACTAAGACATAGACTAAGACATAGACTAAGACATAGACTAAGACATAGACTAAGACATAGACTAAGACATAGACTAAGACATAGACTAAGACATAGACTAAGACATAGACTAAGACATAGACTAAGACATAGACTAAGACATAGACTAAGACATAGACTAAGACATAGACTAAGACATAGACTAAGACATAGACTAAGACATAGACT
Source organism: Stomorhina lunata (assembly GCA_933228675.1). NCBI lineage: Eukaryota > Metazoa > Arthropoda > Insecta > Diptera > Rhiniidae > Stomorhina > Stomorhina lunata. The sequence goes on from OW121744.1 coordinate 17,550,123, forward strand.
AAGACATAGACTAAGACATAGACTAAGACATAGACTAAGACATAGACTAAGACATAGACTAAGACATAGACTAAGACATAGACTAAGACATAGACTAAGACATAGACTAAGACATAGACTAAGACATAGACTAAGACATAGACTAAGACATAGACTAAGACATAGACTAAGACATAGACTAAGACATAGACTAAGACATAGACTAAGACATAGACTAAGACATAGACTAAGACATAGACTAAGACATAGACTAAGACATAGACTAAGACATAGACTAAGACATAGACTAAGACATAGACTAAGACATAGACTAAGACATAGACTAAGACATAGACTAAGACATAGACTAAGACATAGACTAAGACATAGACTAAGACATAGACTAAGACATAGACTAAGACATAGACTAAGACATAGACTAAGACATAGACTAAGACATAGACTAAGACATAGACTAAGACATAGACTAAGACATAGACTAAGACATAGACTAAGACATAGACTAAGACATAGACTAAGACATAGACTAAGACATAGACTAAGACATAGACTAAGACATAGACTAAGACATAGACTAAGACATAGACTAAGACATAGACTAAGACATAGACTAAGACATAGACTAAGACATAGACTAAGACATAGACTAAGACATAGACTAAGACATAGACTAAGACATAGACTAAGACATAGACTAAGACAAGACATAGACTAAGACATAGACTAAGACATAGACTAAGACATAGACTAAGACATAGACTAAGACATAGACTAAGACATAGACTAAGACATAGACTAAGACATAGACTAAGACATAGACTAAGACATAGACTAAGACATAGACTAAGACATAGACTAAGACATAGACTAAGACATAGACTAAGACATAGACTAAGACATAGACTAAGACATAGACTAAGACATAGACTAAGACATAGACTAAGACATAGACTAAGACATAGACTAAGACATAGACTAAGACATAGACTAAGACATAGACTAAGACATAGACTAAGACATAGACTAAGACATAGACTAAGACATAGACTAAGACATAGACTAAGACATAGACTAAGACATAGACTAAGACATAGACTAAGACATAGACTAAGACATAGACTAAGACATAGACTAAGACATAGACTAAGACATAGACTAAGACATAGACTAAGACATAGACTAAGACATAGACTAAGACATAGACTAAGACATAGACTAAGACATAGACTAAGACATAGACTAAGACATAGACTAAGACATAGACTAAGACATAGACTAAGACATAGACTAGACATAGACTAAGACATAGACTAAGACATAGACTAAGACATAGACTAAGACATAGACTAAGACATAGACTAAGACATAGACTAAGACATAGACTAAGACATAGACTAAGACATAGACTAAGACATAGACTAAGACATAGACTAAGACATAGACTAAGACATAGACTAAGACATAGACTAAGACATAGACTAAGACATAGACTAAGACATAGACTAAGACATAGACTAAGACATAGACTAAGACATAGACTAAGACATAGACTAAGACATAGACTAAGACATAGACTAAGACATAGACTAAGACATAGACTAAGACATAGACTAAGACATAGACTAAGACATAGACTAAGACATAGACTAAGACATAGACTAAGACATAGACTAAGACATAGACTAAGACATAGACTAAGACATAGACTAAGACATAGACTAAGACATAGACTAAGACATAGACTAAGACATAGACTAAGACATAGACTAAGACATAGACTAAGACATAGACTAAGACATAGACTAAGACATAGACTAAGACATAGACTAAGACATAGACTAAGACATAGACTAAGACATAGACTAAGACATAGACTAAGACATAGACTAAGACATAGACTAAGACATAGACTAAGACATAGACTAAGACATAGACTAAGACATAGACTAAGACATAGACTAAGACATAGACTAAGACATAGACTAAGACATAGACTAAGACATAGACTAAGACATAGACTAAGACATAGACTAAGACATAGACTAAGACATAGACTAAGACATAGACTAAGACATAGACTAAGACATAGACTAAGACATAGACTAAGACATAGACTAAGACATAGACTAAGACATAGACTAAGACATAGACTAAGACATAGACTAAGACATAGACTAAGACATAGACTAAGACATAGACTAAGACATAGACTAAGACATAGACTAAGACATAGACTAAGACATAGACTAAGACATAGACTAAGACATAGACTAAGACATAGACTAAGACATAGACTAAGACATAGACTAAGACATAGACTAAGACATAGACTAAGACATAGACTAAGACATAGACTAAGACATAGACTAAGACATAGACTAAGACATAGACTAAGACATAGACTAAGACATAGACTAAGACATAGACTAAGACATAGACTAAGACATAGACTAAGACATAGACTAAGACATAGACTAAGACATAGACTAAGACATAGACTAAGACATAGACTAAGACATAGACTAAGACATAGACTAAGACATAGACTAAGACATAGACTAAGACATAGACTAAGACATAGACTAAGACATAGACTAAGACATAGACTAAGACATAGACTAAGACATAGACTAAGACATAGACTAAGACATAGACTAAGACATAGACTAAGACATAGACTAAGACATAGACTAAGACATAGACTAAGACATAGACTAAGACATAGACTAAGACATAGACTAAGACATAGACTAAGACATAGACTAAGACATAGACTAAGACATAGACTAAGACATAGACTAAGACATAGACTAAGACATAGACTAAGACATAGACTAAGACATAGACTAAGACATAGACTAAGACATAGACTAAGACATAGACTAAGACATAGACTAAGACATAGACTAAGACATAGACTAAGACATAGACTAAGACATAGACTAAGACATAGACTAAGACATAGACTAAGACATAGACTAAGACATAGACTAAGACATAGACTAAGACATAGACTAAGACATAGACTAAGACATAGACTAAGACATAGACTAAGACATAGACTAAGACATAGACTAAGACATAGACAAAGACATGGACTTAGACTAACATAAAGACTAAGACATAAACTAAAACATAGACGATTTGTTTTTTATAGAACGATTTTTTTTTAGAAATCTGCAAAGAATTCAAAGTTCAAAGAATTTTACAATTTTTCTTCCCTAACTTTTTTAGTAATTTTTCATTCTTTCATAAATCCTTTCGTAACATTTGCATCTTAATTTAACTTTTGTTTATGAATTGATTTAGATGTATTCACCTCTAGCAACTGGGTAATTTAAATATGCATGTATGTGTTTATATTTACACGTGTATTTGGATGTATATGCAACTCAAACAATGAGCTCAAGTGTAAACATTGGTGTTATTTTGAAATTGTTGACACAATGACCTCAAAATCTAGTACAACTTAAATGGTTATAAATAACAAACCATTCTTGTGCATACAGTTGAATTCTTTTATATTTTAACTTTTGCACATATAATTCAAGCTACTTGCAGTTCCGCTTTTTTTCTCACTATGAATTTTGTATTATGTTTGTTTTCACATATAGTACAAGGAACAAGTTAAGCTTAAAGATAGAACACTCTACACACGTATATGATTAACTATATACCGATTGTCAAAAATAATGTTCTATATACTGGATATGTATATGATACTTCTACTTATGTCTAAATTATAGTCAAATAAAAAGGTGGTCGCAGAATTTGCCAACTTAAAATAAGATCTTAAAACAAACAGTATAACCACATCATAAACAGTAGGACCCAGAAAAACAATTCAAAGTACCAGTTATACATACGCAATCCTTTATATGATGGTAAAGGTGTAAGTGGTCCACAATAATGTAGGGTACAATCACACATGTATATATGTAGGTCTGTAATGTACATGTTCAAACAAAACTAGAATGGCTGTTTATACTATACAAGTTCATAAACTATGTCACGACATTAACACTTGAAAGCCACAAACAACATCGCATTGAATTTTTAACTACAAATAAAAAACAAGTAAGACATTTTTACAGTCTGTCAGGCTCGACCCTACACTACTGTGTTATAAGTGGTAATAGGATTTAAGATTCTACAAATGTTTCTGCTTCACTTAAATACAATAAAATGTGTGCCTCAATACCATGAAGGAAGTACTTGAATCCTGACTTTGTCAGGTTTCAACGGAAATACTTTTAGTACATATCAACAAACAATATGATTCTCAAATTTCATTGAGTTAGTTCCAAAACTGCAAATTGTAGTTTGAAAAGCTGACCAATAGGGAAGGCGGACATACCTTAATCAAGTAAAAATTTATTCTGATTAGACAGCTATCGAATAGGATACATACAAATTTTTCCTTAGCAAAAAAAAATTATTTGTCGGAACAAAGACCTCGTTATACGATGACTACATAATTTTGCTCAGTACTGTAATTTTTTTAATAAATTATTTTTATTTTAAAGCTAACGCCTAAGTCTTAGGGGTTTAATGATATGTACATTTTTAATTATAAACTTCCGTTTTGTATACAAAAATTATGTTTGTTGAAGATACATATTCAAATAACGGGTGTTCAAATATACCTTAGTGTCTTTACCTTAGTCTGAGTCTAAGTTTTAGTGCATGTCTTAGTCTATGTCTAAGTCTATGTCTTAGTCTATGTCTTAGTCTATGTCTTTGTCTATGTCTTAGTCTATGTCTTAGTCTATGTCTTAGTCTATGTCTTAGTCTATGTCTTAGTCTATGTCTTAGTCTATGTCTTAGTCTATGTCTTAGTCTATGTCTTAGTCTATGTCTTAGTCTATGTCTTAGTCTATGTCTTAGTCTATGTCTTAGTCTATGTCTTAGTCTATGTCTTAGTCTATGTCTTAGTCTATGTCTTAGTCTATGTCTTAGTCTATGTCTTAGTCTATGTCTTAGTCTATGTCTTAGTCTATGTCTTAGTCTATGTCTTAGTCTATGTCTTAGTCTATGTCTTAGTCTATGTCTTAGTCTATGTCTTAGTCTATGTCTTAGTCTATGTCTTAGTCTATGTCTTAGTCTATGTCTTAGTCTATGTCTTAGTCTATGTCTTAGTCATTGTCTTAGTCTATGTCTTAGTCTTTGTCTTAGTCTATGTCTTAGTCTATATCTTAGCCTATGTCTTAGTCTTTGCTTTAGTAAAAATCTTGTATTTGATTTAGTTTTTAACGTCTATACTTTACTATATTTCGAGCTTTCGCCATAATATATATCTTGGCCTTATCCTTTCTTTATCACCCTGTTTAAATATTGGACATAACTACCAAACTAAGCATATAGAAAACTTTTTAAAAGCTTGTGAGAATTTTTGAAAATATACTGTATAAATATGCATATTTAAATATCTTCATAATATGTAAATGTATACAAATGTATATGTGTGTATATCTGCACTTTCTTTATAAACATGTGGTTCTCCCATACAAAGAAATATCTATGGGTCAATGACACTTCTTTTAAATACTATGCAAATGGACATATTATTCATATTTTGTAGATAAGAAAACATTTTAATTAGTTCTTTTATAATCTGTACAAAACTGTTTTTGATGATAGTTGGCCTCTGTTAAGAGGATACTGAAAGATACATAGACCTAGTTTTTCTTTTATCTATGGTAAATGTATAAAATTAAAAATAGTTTAAAGTATTTGAATTTATATGTATGGTAGACCGGTTCGAGAACTTTTAAGTTTGTTATTCATTTTTTTTTATTTTTATAGAGATGGAAATGAATATAACATTACTGTTTACTGATTGTTGTAATATAGGAATGCGGCCTGAGTTTTAAGGAAAAATTTTTGTAGAAATACCAAAATTATCAGAATAATCAGAAATTATTCAAAAATTAACATTTTGTTTTTAAAATTTTGTACGAGACCACTTTTGTCAAATTCAATAGGATTAAAATAAGACCTATCCATGCTTAGCATAGTATTTTTTGGATAAACTATAGGCTATATAAAAACAAACATTTGAATTAAGACTTTTGAAATTTTTTTTTAATAATTACACATTTCGGTAAAACCAAAATGAAATTTATTATTTTTCGTAAACAAAATAAGAAAAAAAAAATGTAAGTTTTAAATGCAACTTTTAAAATCATATTCCACTTCCATATTTTTATACCTCCATCAAACAAAATGGGGGATATATTGAGATTGTCTTTCCGTTTGTGATTTTCTTAGTATTGGCTCAAAAGTCCAAAGGATTATATCTGTGGCAAAATGTAAGAATAGCTTAAGTCAAAAATTTAAGTTTTGAGATATCATCAATTTTGTGTAATTTTTCTTCTGCTTGATTTTTGCGAATAATTTATGAATTAATATATTATTAATAGTTTTAATAGAGAATAAGCATGAATTTTTAAACAAAATATTCCTTAATTCAGAAGATTTTACATTCTTTCTACTTGAGCTTTTTTCCGAAACTAAAATTAGCGTTGAACTGGACCTGAAGTGACTTTAAGCGATTCTGTTTAAATAAAAAGTATACATTGTCTAGCTTTATAACATAAATTGTTTGAAAATAATTACTTTATTTCTTTGAGGTCAACATTTATACAGTTTTAGTGAAGTTAAGCAAAATCGTTATATGATGAAAGAAAAATACGAATATGTACACCAAAATAAGTGTACAGAAGTTGTTTTGATCAATGCATTATTGATTCAAAAAGCTTAAGCTAAAAGGTAAACGTATATACATAACATTGACAAAAACTTGAAATTATCAAAACCGACTAATCACATTTAAGCGTCTATGATTCTGTAATGCAATAAACGCCTTAACTTAATTCGATTATGTCGACTTAAGTTAATCTTCCATAATGCGAAAGATTTATTTTTTGACATTATGAAGAATTTTGGTATTGAAATTGGACAAAATCGGTTCACATTTGACCGTAGTTCCCGTATAACCTCGTCTTGGCTTATCGTTTATTTGCTAATAAATGCCAAATTATAACAACTATGATGATGAAATTAGGTAAATAGAAGTTTTACATAAGCAATAGGTAATATATAAAATTTCATAGATATAGGTTCACATCTAACCATAGCTCTCATACAAAATACTTACGAAAACAGCCTAAATTCTACAATAAATACACTTGAAAAGCGATACATGATAACGTGTAATAGGCCACTAAATTTAGTACAAGAAAGTCTTATTCTAAATACCAGCCAGTGTGCTAAATTTCGTTATTATCCGTCACCATTTGACCATAGCTCCTATATAAAAGACTTATGGAAAAACAAAATTACAAAGGGAAAGGGTCCGTCTGTCCGTCAGGTAAAAGTGCGATAGCGCATTAAAGAAAAGAGCTAGATTGTCAAAATTTTATTTTCGATATCATGAAGAAGTGCGAAATAGGGTTCACATTTAGTTAGAGCTCCCATTAAATCACGGCCCGGGAATCACATTATTGCTGATAAATTGAATACAATTGCAATAACTATGACAACTAGATTTAGAACAGAGAAGTTTTATGCAACTATTGGTCAGTATATTAATTTTTTTAGGAATCGGTCCATATTTGACCATAGCATTCACATAAAAACCACTCCCAGAAAGCAATAAAATTCCACATACGCCAGATAAAAGCTTTTAAGTTTTAAACTTTGACAGCTATTACAACTAAAATTTTGCACAAATAAGCTTTAGATAAATACCAGCTAATGTATAAAATGAAAATCTGTCAACTATTTAGTTCTATGGCTATAGTTCTTTCAAATTTAACCACCCCTTTTTATACCCTTCACCGCCATAGGTGGAAAGGGTAATATAAGTTTGTGGTGATGTATTTTACGCATATAAGTATTTATCTTAGAATACGCTTTTAGTACACCAATAGACTTAAAATCACTTTTTGAGTCGATCTAGCGATGTCAGTCCGTATATCCGTGCGTCTGGCTGGATATACGTAAACTATATAATCAAAGTACAGGTCGCAATTGTTAATAAAATTTGAGCAAATTTGGCACAGATATTTTGTTCAATAGTAGGACCATGGCAATTGAAATTCGTCAAAAACGGTCTATTATTTACTGTACCTCCCATATGTCCCACTTCCCAGAATTGATATTTTGAATATTTTAAACACAAATATCAATATATTTTCATGGTATTTAAAACTGCTTATGTAAACATAAATCACTGTACCAAATTTCGTTAAAATCGGTCCACATTTGACCATAGCTCCCATACGACATCCTCTGTCAAGACACACTAATTGAGACAAAAATCACCAAAACGCTCGTAAATCTGAAAATAATGACAATTTTAGGTTTATTTTTTGTTTATGTATTTTTTGTAAAAACAGTAATAAACTTGTTGAAGATAATCGGCCCATATTTGAAGCAGCTTAAATATATGTCTTGAGAAAATGTTTGTATGATAACAAAATTTAGCAAATATTTTCCTTTATACATGAAAAAGACACCTTTGATCTTAGTGGTGAAGAGTATCGTATGGTCGGACTTAAAAGAAAAGTGTTTAACTCTGCTATGATGTTAGGGTCTTTTGATAACCCAAATCGTATTTAACATTACCATATTTCTAACTGGTGGAATATATTTGAAAGTTCTTACTACCTAGTGCACCAATTGTTGAAATATATTGAATTTAATTAGTTTTTATCATTATTTTAGGCTTCGACAATTTTTTATTGAAAGTGTATATTATGTTGGGGTCATTTTATGATCCTCTATCATTTTTGTAATATGAATAATATATATATAATGTAAGATGTCTAAATTATAAGTTTTTTACATTTTTTTTTTTGTAAACCGCCATGGTATAGCAGTTTAGTCATTCGCCTAGCATATCTGAGGTCCCAATTTCAATCCGTGGCCAGACCCACTAAAAAAAAATTAAAATTTTCAAAAAAGCGGTTTACCTCAATACTCAGCAAGCCACTGGTTATTGAGTATTTGGCTTTGTAAAACTTATCTAACTAATGCATTTGACTTTCGGAGTCGGAGTTAAAACGTCCCTTTCTTCACTCAGAAAAAAGACATGTACTAAATTTGAGGAAAAAAAATTTCTTAAAAATAGTAAAAAAAATCCTTATTCAGAGTAAATTTTTACCCAAAACTAGGAAAAACTGCTACGTTCTAGTAAAAAATACAATATTTAAATAAAAAATAATAGTTCATATATTTAAGTTCATTATTTTCCTAATTACTGAAAACATTTTCCTAATCATGAATTTCAAATTTAAGACTTTCTGCATTTTAAGAAAAATTTATTTAAAATTAGTTAAGATAAATTACCACGTCCAAAGTATACAATCTTCTTATAATAAGTAAAATTGTAATAATTTGTTGAAAGTTATATACTTATATTTAGGATAATTTCCATTCGTAGTAAAAACGTCAATTTTAAATGAGTCTAAAAGTGGAATCTGATGCAGCTCATTGTCTAAGAGAAGTACCCCTTGTTCCAATTGAAATGTTGTGTGTTTTACATGACAACAAAACAAACAAAATAAGAATAACCAACAAAACGCCAAAAAAAAAAAAAATAACGCGTTGCTGGTGTTGCTGGGTTGACAGTCCTTGGCCGAAGCTGTTGAGGCTCCGGGTCGTTTCGGTTCGTAGATCGGACTGTCGTAGAAACGTATAACGTATATGTCGTAGAAACTATAACAGGCTGCCTATAATGTCCCTGTTGAAACGGCGCGTCATTTGGGACTGGAATTAGAGGAGTTCCCTGATTAAGAACAACAACAATGACATATTTCTTTTCATATTTTGATTATAGGTCAAGCTGTTATAACAACAACGTATGGTTGTAGAAAGAGAGTCAAAAAAACCCTTTGTGATCACAACAAAATTTAAAAGGTGCAACCCTTATTGAGTGCATAACTTGCAAAAAACCTATTTCTCCATGACACCGACACCCAATTACACTAACTACCACATATTGCATTGATTACAAGATTTAAAAATATTTTTGAAATGTATAAAATTAGAATTTTCTCAATTAAAAAAAAGTGCGGTTAAAATATGACCCCATCATCACATGTGTAATTTTTATCTAACATAGTATGTGGGTTAATAGATTTCTATCCTCTGATTTTTATTACAAGAGATGTTCTTTTATAAAAAAGCAGTTTTCCTATAAAAAGTGTTTTTAAAATAAATTGGTCCATAGGCGGTATTGAATATAGGCTCACGATATACACTTCACCACTATAGGTGCTGCTCTAGCTGGTCTTCAGATTAACATCAAAAAAAACTAAGCTAATGCGAAGAAACTCACTAAATGACACCAAATTTTATCTTGCTGGGCAACCCATTGATGAAGTCGAAACTTTCTGCTACCTTGGGAGTATTATTTCAAAAAGTGGAGACAGCAAAGAAGATGTCCAAAACAGGTAATGCAAAGCAAAGCAAGCTTTTGGAATTCTAAACAAATTCTGGAGATCACAAAATATCTCAACCACCACCAAAATTAAAGTTTTTAACACAAATGTCAAAGCCGTGCTCTTATACGGCTGTGAGACTTGGAATATCTTGAGCCGTGAGATAAACAGTCTATAAGCCTTTGTTAATCGGTGCCTTAGACGTATACTCAAAATTTTCTGGCCCTGCACAATCTCTAATCAAGACTTATGGTTGCGCACAGCTCAAGAACCTCTTCACACAAGTATACGCACTAGAAAATATAGTTGGCTAGGACACACACTAAGAAAAGCAGCCACTGATATTACTCGGAAAGCTGTCGAATATAATCCTCAAGGTTCCAGGAGGTCTGGTAGACCTGCAAATACATGGAGATGACAAACTAAGAACTAGCTCAGGGAGTTTGGTGTATTATTGGAGCGTGATGAAAGAGCTGACTATCGATAAACCTTCATGGAAAACATTTGTTAAGGCCCTATGTTCCACCAGGAATTAAAGGACTAAATATATATATATACTATAGGTGGAAATGGTATATTGGGTTTGTGCTGATGTTTGTAACTCATAGAATTACTGTTCTTAGTATATATTATGTTAGTATACCAATAGACTTAGAATCACTCCCTGAGTTGTTGTAATGATGTCCGTCCAGCTAACCAGTTGTTCATGTAAGCTTCTTATCAATGTACAGGTTGGGACTTTAAAGATAATTTGATGAAAATTGGCACAGCCTAAAATTTGGTAAAAGGACGCTCTCTTCTTATGAAATATTGGATTTCTATTTCGGGTACCTTCGATAGGGATACCTTCCCGGAATATAGTTTTTGGTCATTTACAGCCACAAATTTAGTTATATTTTAATAATATTCAGCTAATGATAATCTTTATCAGTTTACCAAATTTTTTAGGAATCGGCCTATATTTGACCATACCTCCCTTACAAGACACATTCTCAAAAGTAGTTAAAATACCCATTAAAGCAGAAAAAAGCGTATAGATCCAAAGATAAATGCATTTTATTACTTAAACTTTGCACAAATAAAAATTTTGTAATAATAAACCTATTGGTAACAATCGATCCACAATTGACCCTAGCTCCAATACTAGGCCGGAAAAGACATAAATCTACATAAATATAAAAATTTTGAAAAATGGGTATATACTAACCATCACATACATATACTAAAAAATTTCTCTCATACCAAGCCTAATGTATGTAAGTCTCTAAGACTTAAGGAAATATTTGATCTTAGTATAGAAGGGTGTCATATTTTCGGGTTTGACCGACAATAGCTTTTCTTACTTGTTTTAATAATATTTCTTTCATCACTCAAAATAAAAAATACAATATCATTTGCCACGTTATAAGCTATGCAGATTATGGTTTCTTAAATTTCTATATAATTTTTATAAGTTTTTCTTTTTTCTGCTCCTTCAGACAATTTCAATACTTTGCTTTTGATTTGACAGTTTATACAAAAAATATGAAATCTATAGATGATGAGGGCTTTATGTGTCACGTCAAAATTGTCACTTAAAGTTTGACACTTTTTTATGCTTTTTCTTTTCACACAGCAAAAATAAAAATTTGTTCTTTTAATGTCGTTAGAATAATGTTGACGATGACAAAAGCCACCATTAGAAATCATTCTATCAACCATAAACTAACTTAATTTGTTTGCTAACAAGACAGATAAGAGAGTCTGGAAAGGACAAAATGGTTAAAGTAAAACAAACAAAATAAAAAAAAAACAAGTCACATTTTAAATTTTAACTAAGTTTTCGACTTAAACAATTTATAAATTTTTAAATTATCCTTTTACTTTATTTACCTTGTTTTGAGTTTTGATAACAAAAAATTTCAACCTTTTAACTTGATTTCGGTTATATCCTTAAAACAGATTTATATTAAAACCAGATTGTTATCCCAAAATTGTTCTTCTAAATTTTGTTATTATTGTTTTGTTTTTTGTTATTATTATTGTTAACGAAGAGCAAGAATTTGAAAATATTTAACCCTTTTGGATTGTATTAATTTATTCTTAAAAGGGATTTGCATAAAATCCTCTTTTAAATATTATAACAAGTTTTCTTTTAAGACTCTACAAATTCCACCACCACCACCATCACATCGCATGCTATCAAAGAACGTCAATAAAAAGGTTTAGTTGCTGTTAGTCTTGTTTTTAAGTCGATGATATCTAAGCATTTTTCTATTTCAAATATTCTTAGTTCAATTTTCGAATCAGAGGGTGCGAGAAAAAGTTTTTTCTTTAAAAATACTTTAATATTTCTATCACTTTATCCATCATAGGTGAAAAGGGTATTGTAATTTTAAGGCAATGTTTGTACCGTAAAAAAATTTTTGGACTAACGTCTGATTCAATTGACTAATAATCCATTGTCAAAGAAATTAAACGATACATCGTTTAATCTAATTGGCAGTGGATTATTAGGCTCATATTAGACTTTAATGCATCGCAATATCCGTCTAGTTAGCCATATTAAACCCGTTCAAGTCCTTCCAAAGGATTGCTTCAAGGAATTAAGATTTTGATACCACTTAGTTTTATTATTATTTATTTTTTGTATTGGACCAACACTCAAGGGATGACCCCCTCATTGTGCATTGTGATGGTACTAGGAAGAAAGGTTGTGGGAAAGAGGATAGAGGGAGTAGTGTTTACATTTAATCGATTTGATATCATTTGGATATCATAATTGAAGGGGAAGACTGATGCAGGAATTTTATTCCACATTCGTGCTGAACGGCTAAAAAACAGTTTTCTCTATAGGACGTCGTGCGATCCACTGGAAAATCGACTACAACGGTATGAGCCTTTGTTAAGTTGAGTGTGCTACAAATATGTATTTGTAGCACACGCAACTTAACGATTATCCGGAACAAAATTCCAAATTTCGTTTGAGCACATACCATTAAAGTAGCAACAGAATAGTGAAATGCAATCCACATTACGACGATGCTCTAGTCAAAAGTGTTGGCTACCCTACTGCCACCGATAATCACTTTCACTCTCTCTTGTACACCTTCACGATGGCGTACAAAATAGACTTTGAAGCACCTCATATTAGAGAAAATCCTGAATGATGCTGCAGTTAATACATCTGACATATATTTTAATATAAACACATGCAACTCACATTTGCCGATGATATTGAT